>CM037866.1:24321914-24689397 GCA_021292105.1 Anadara kagoshimensis
TAGTGATACCCTGTTTCAGCGAATGGTTGAATTTGGTTTGATGACCCAGTCAAGAATACATGTATTTCACTTATATTGAGATGTCATCAGCTTAAGGTAAAGTGGCAGAAGTTACTTGGGAGATTACAAAAGGTACTCTTGTCCAAATTTTCAAGTAAAATGTTTCAACAGAATATATTCTGGGTCTACAAACTTACTTTGAACTTTGAGCCTTGTGACTTTGCAGTATCAAAATTCAAACTTGCCAATTTTTCTTAATAGATGGAGCATTTCTCTGTACATAAAAAATAATTTCAATAGTTTTGATAAATGATTTAATTTTTTTTAAATTTTTATTTAAACTAGGATAAAAAGTGTGGTAAAACTCCATTGATGTATGCGATAGAAAAGAGAGACATTCTTTTAGTGGAAGCGTTATTACGGATGTTTGACAAAACAAAGTTACGGAGTTACGTCAGATCTCAAACGTTTGACGGACGGACATGTCAAAAAATCGCTGAAGGATTAAAACAAGACTTACATCCCGATCAGTGGAATAAACTTTGGAATTTGTTGGAAAACGCTTGTAACGGAGAATTACCGCAGATTCAGTTGCCATATCGACAGTGATAAACAAAGATTCTCATCTCAGTCATTTTGTAAATAAATCATGTAAATACATTGTAAATATTTTCCAGACATTTTTTCCAAGGTGTAAATATCTATATTGATGTCAACATGGCTTTAGTCAAAGTAAAAATTTTTACTCGCAGGGCTAAAAATATCCACTTTTGATTTGTCAGGTCTTGATTTTACCGGTGAATACCCTCATGAATCAATACAGTCTGAATTTTATCTGAATACATTCTGAATTTTTCTTACACCAAAATTACTGGAGGTGTCTGAATTTTTCAGATTTTTTCTGAACACTTTTTTCTGTATTCTGAATTTTGTTCAAAAATTCTAAATTCATGCTGAAAATGTAAAAACATCCAAAATTCAGGAAATATTTGTAAAATTTTCAGACAAAATTCAGACATTTTTCATGATGGAGATCAAAAATAAAAATTTACTAGTCAAGAAATTAAAGAATTTCTTTCTAAATTATTATTTCCTGAAAAAATTGCTAATACGCACAAAAACTTTAACTGTTGAATTGCACTAGTTGCAAGAAATTTTTGCTTTCGGAACCGAAGTGAATTTTGAGCTCTGATATGTAAATATTATGCTTTTGTCAAAGTGAAAATTGTATTTGTAAATAAGAATTTAGTTGAATTTTATTTGTAAATATTAATTAAATTATGTCAGTGCCATATTAAGAAAATTTTTTTATTGTTTTTTCCCCTAGATTTTGTATGTAACTGTTTAAAAGAATTTAGGGTTTTTGATTTTTTTTAAAATAACACCTTGATTTATAAAATGTAACATATCAATATCTAGCTTATCGTGGAATTTTTAAGAAAAATGAAATTCAATTTTTTGATTAATTTCGGGGAAACAAATCCTAATTCACAATGCAAGGATTTTAAAAAAATGAATTATGAATTTGGATAATTTCAAAAAATAGTCCTAATTCACAATGCAAGGATTAAAAAAATAATTTGAGATAACTTTAAAAAATGTTTTTTTCACAATGCACAAATTTGAAATGTATACATAATGAACTAATTTTAAGATATGTATTCAATGCACTCCATAGTGTTAAATTTGAAAAAAAAAGATGTTGAAAAATAAAAAATTGAAATAGCCAAGTGTTTCGGAAAAAACTAAAAAGATACAGAAAGTTTTGAACACAGGATAGAAATGAACTACTTTTAAACAAAAGCTTGACTTATTGTCTCAATTTGTACAGTTATATAGTGTTAGGACTATTGGATTCATATGTAGGTCATGGTATTATTAAAATGATGTATTTGTTTGAAATGTAGTTTCCTACTTTTTTTCAAAGAGAACACTCATGTATTCAAGTTTCTTTTAATGAGGAGCATGTTAATTAAAATAGCATATCTATATATTTTAGCAATTGGTATAGGATGTCTTGTTTTTAATGTAGTTTCTTACATTTTTCAAATAAGAGCATGCTTGTACTTGTTTTGAATGTAGTTTCTTACATTTTTTAAATAGGAGCATTCTTGTACTTGTTTTTTTCATGTAGTTTCTTAATTTTTTTTCAAAGAGGAACACTTGTACTTGTTTTTAATGTAGTTTCTTAAATTTTTCAAAGAGGAGCACTCTTGTACTTGTTTGAATGTAGTTTCTTACATTTTTCAAAGAGGAGCATTCTTGTACTTGTTATTAATGTAGTTTCTTACATTTCTGTGATAGAGGACACTTTGAATGATATATTTTTCAAATTAATATAAATGTTTTGACAATTGCTATAAGGTGACTTATTTTAAATGATAGCTTAGAATAGCACATAATTATGTAGCATATGTTAATGTAGTTTCATGTATTCTTTTTAAACGGAGCACCTAAAATTATAAAGTTTTAAAACACCATGTTATTTATTTTGATCAGTGCTATATGGATAATTTGGTTTAAAATGCGGTTTCTCACATCTTCCAAGAGGAGCACTTTTAAATTAAGTCAATAGGAGTTAAAATGCAAGTGCTAAGTGCATTACTGAATTACTTGATTTCAATGTAGCTTCTTTCTCTTTCTAAGAGGAGAACCTTATCATTAAACATTCTTAATTCATATATATATATTTTGACAAGTGCTATTTAATAACAAGTGCCTATTGATCAGAAAGTTTTTTATGTAGGTTTTAAATCACAGCATAAATATTTATTAAATTGTTAAATTGCGGTAATTTTGTGAACACTTTTAAAAAAGTTTCAACAAAGTCGCTTAGTAGGAAAAAAACAAGTCATATTAGAATAGTTGATTATACTGAAATAGAGAGGAGTTAGTTGATATGGTGCTCCTTTGAAAGGAAGAAACTATGATAACATGAGCAGGGTTGTATAATTGTTGTAAAGATTTTAAATAATTGTTAAATTTATAAAATTATTAAGATATGTATGTATGTATTGTTTTGTTTGTTATAAAAGACACAACAATTTTGTTGCGTTAAACTTTGAACTAAATTCAGGAGTCGCAATGATGTATTTTGATTATTACCAGAAATTAGTGCTTTCAGAATCAAGTGATTATGAAAATATATATGTAAAATAAGGCCTTTCTTAGGTAATCAAGTGTTAATGAAAAAATCAACCCTCTCCCCATCTTGGATAATCCAGTGCTCATGAAAAAAGCCCCCCCCCCCCCCCCCACTTGGGTAATTGAATGCTCATTGAAGTAGAATCTGCCCTTCTTGGAAATTTGAGTGCTCATGGAAATAGGTCCCTCCCTTCTTGTATAATTGGGCCTTCATAAAAATAGGCCTTTCCTTTCTTGGATAACCAAGTGCTCATGAAAGAAGAATCCCCTTTCTTGGAAATTTGAGTGTTCATGAATACAGGCACCTGTCTTCTTGGATAATTGGGCCGTCATAAAAATAGACCTTTCCCTCTTGGGTAATTGAGTGCTCATGAAATTACACCCTTTTTGGTCAATAAAGACTTCTTTTCAGCTGGTCTTTTTCAGGAGCAAGATATTCAAATTAATAAAATTTATGCATGTCTAAAAATAAAGTGCTCACACTATCATGCTTATGGTGTAATCTCTCTTAAGAATAATGTAAAATATTGACTTGTGCCACCATTAAAATGTAATAAAATTAAAACGTTTATTTTTGTCTTATTTCTTCTTAACCTCTGTTTTTCATTTGGATTGGACCACCTATGGTAGCTCAGTTGGTAGAGTGCTCGCTCCATCTGTGGGATGTCGTAGGTTCCAACAAAGACTTGAAAATAGGTAGCCACTGTTCTTTCACCAAGTACGCGGCTTTTAGAAATGAATGTCACAGGGTCCATTAGAAGAGACCTTAAAATCCTATGTCCTTTGTCATGGAAGATGTAGCACTTAAAAGGACCCTCCCTGTATGTACAGTGCCCAAAGTGCACGGCAAAGGTAAAAATTTCTGCCATTTCACTTATAGCTTGTTATGTCTCGATATAAGTGAAATATTCTTGACTGGGACATCAAACCCCATTTAATCAATCATTGGATTGGAGTTGGTTCATGGTATTTTATTCCCCAGTCAAAATAATGAAACAGATTCTGCTATTCAAGATGACTACAGGGGGTCCATAGTACTGTAAAAACCGTGATTATTATGCCCCTCGATAACATTGTTACCTTGTTTGTCCCCAAGCTCTTTTGAAGCCCCAAAATCCATTTCTTCTATGTTTTTCCTTGTAAACTTCCCTCGATTTATCACCAGGCTCCTCTATAAAGCAAATTTTAACTGAACAACTGGTGGTGATGAAATGAGGTTTTACTGTATTGTATAACCCAGTCGAGATCCAAATCCAGTCTCTGTTAATCATGTAGATTGGAGTGGGATTATGTTGTTTTATGCTACAGTCAAGGTTATTTTACTTATATTGGGACCGTCTGTTCTGGGGTGTTGGAGTTGTAGCTTAGTTGAGTAATGGTGTTTAATGTCTCGGTCAAGAATATTTCACTTTTATCTAGACATAAGCAGCTATAGGTTATATTCAGACTATAAAATGATTTTCACGGTTCTTTCGGATTGGAAACTTAAAATAAACGAGGTTCCGTGTCACGGTAGGGTTGGAATGATACAAACCCTGCTGTATAATGCCATCAGTGCGAACCACAGGTACAATTTCTGTACCTTTGCCTATAGCTGGTAACATCTCGATATAAGTTAAATATTCTTGACTGGTACATTAAACACTTACTCCACCCTTTCTTGATTTAAAAAAATGCCTATCCCACAATGCAAGGTAAATAATTTACAGCCAACATAGTGGAACTTGTCAAGCACGTGTTTTAAGGAATGTTGATTACAAATGTTAAGAAAAATACCAGGATGTGTTTGTTATAAATATTATTTAATACATCAGGAAAACCACAAATTAAGGAAATACTTAGTGTAAATGCTAAATGCACTTAAGTAAAGGTAAAGTTCGTTAACTTAGCTCTATTCTTTATTAAACGGGTAAATATTAAAGGGGCTTGGATGGCCAGGTAGTCTAAAGCCTGGGCTTACAGATAGAACACAGTATCTCATCACCTTGGTTTAGTCCCTCTGTGGTAGGTCTTTTTGAAAAAATTGTAGGGTCACTTTAAGCAGGTTTGTGGCTTCGTCTGGGCACTCAAGTTTCCTCTACCAAGTAGTCTGAAGCTCATCACCTTGGTTTAAATCCCTCTCTGGAAGGTCTTGGTTAAAAAAAAAAGTCGGGTCACTTTAAGCCGGTTGGCGGCTTCGTCTGGGCACTCAAGTTTTCTCTACCATCCTAGAACTGACCACCTCAATTTTAGGAATCTTAGCTGGAGTGTAAAACACCATTACTACTACACTACTCTGTTTGAAATAAACTTGTACTTGGTAAAACAACTGCAGTCAAACCTTTTTATAAAGGCCACCAAACGGAACCAGTAAAAGTGGCCTTTATGGGCAGGTGGTATTTATATACAGGTTCATATAATATGAATAAAGAACAATTGGAATACAATTCTACTGGCCTTTATAAGCAGGTTGTACTTATATACAGGTGGCCTTTAAGGCAGGTTGGACTGTATGTCCAATATGACCATGACTGGCTGCAAGTGTTAGCTAAGGGAGACAACTCCTAGAGGTTTTGGTGTTCAATGACACCAGGTAAGTTTGCAACAGTGGAACTAAGTGATGTTGCAATGTACAGTGAAACTTCATTGTAATGCACCTCAATAACTTTACTACTTCAGTTATTGCCACACCTGTCACTGCCTAGGTTTATATCCCACTCGGAACACATCCTAGTTTGAAAAAAAGCCTGTCAGTTTGCATATCAAAGGCTGGATGTGTTCTATGGGCACTCATGTTTTCTCCATCCCTAAACTGACTGTCTGTATATAACCGAGTCTTGGCTGCGGGATAAAACTCCCATAACTTCACTCAATCAGTTAATGCCACACCATTTCAAAGACCCTAAAATCTATATCCACGAGTCCTTGGATTTGAAAACCAGCTCCCACACTGAGCCTCATGTACATGAAAAATCTTAAAAATAAATTCTAAAAAAATACAAAGAAGTATTTACTTAAGGTATGAAAAGATTTACTGTTATGAGCAGGAAAGTGAAAGAATGGGGAAATACCAAATGTTAATAATAGCTGTCAATTTCTCTGCATGTTTGTTTCAGGAAGTAGCTCACATTTCTTCTTGTCTGGAATGACTCATTTATTTCAGGTATTTTAAGTTTAGTCTTGATGGCTAAGTGGGTAAAACACTCGCCTATAGTATGAGAGGTCCAAGGTTTGTTCCCTGGTCCAACCTTCATCCTGTGTAATTACTAGTAATATGACATTTCTTCTTGTCTGGAATGACTAATTTTGTATCAAGTATTTTGAGGTTAATCTTGGTGGCTTAGTGGGTAGAGCACTACTCTATAGTATGACAGGTCCTAGGTTTGATCCCTGGCCCCAACCTACATCCTGTTACAGTTTGGTGGCCAGTGTGTGCGGTCCTTGGAAGGGCTGGACTGGCAATAATAAATATAAAAAATTCCATAGGAGGGAAATTTCCCATGAGAGCTGTGTGGGGTAGCTTAGTTGGTAGAGCACTAACCTAACAGTGTGGGAGGTCCCAGGTTTGCGGCTAAGTCCAATTCTGCATTTTTTCTTTATCCTGTTACAGTTGACCATGTGGTCTTCTATTGTCATGGACTCACATAAAAATCCATCCAGGGGAATTTGGGTGAGATTTCTCATGGGAGCTGTCTGGTGCTTCAAATTTCAACCAAACCTCTATATAAAGACCATCTGCTCAATAAGACCAATATTTCAAAGTCCCCTTTACCAAATGAACTTTTATATAAAGACTACATGTCTATATATGGAATTCTATTATTTCCTCTTTTATGAAACACATTAACAAAACAATCCCCATAACTTCATGGAGATGCTCGCGCATTGCCAAGTTTGATGTCACAAATGGAACTTCTTTCTGAAGTGTCAAAGGGATGTAGGCGGAGGTTCACATGATCTGGCAGAGTTTTATGTCACAAATACAGCCTTTTTCTAAAGTGTCAATGGACGTGGGCGGAGCTTAATATTGATCACATCAAAGATGATTGGATTAGAAAGCAGAGCCTCATGTCTGTCAAATCCAAGGCTGTTTAACAAAATGATTTCCCAAATGGCCAGTGGTAGGTGAGTAATTTGAATGTCACCCTGACAAAAACGCTTCAGTTTTTTGTGTCATTGAAAGATTGTAAAATATAAGAAATGGAAATTTACTTTCTTCTTCTACCATGAGGTTTTGGAGAGGCTGTGAATGGCACAAATTTAATGAAGTGCAACCTCATGGTACAAATAAGTAAAATTCCATTCCTTAAATAAAGTCCATGAGGTTTTGGAGAGGCTGAGAATGGCACAAAGTGCAACCCCATGGTACAAAAAAAGTAAGTTCCGTTCCTTAAATAAAGTTCATGTCTTAGGTCCTATGGTTGGTTTTTATTAACCGATTTTACTGAAGCTACTAAAAAACACGACATCAAAATATTTTCATTTTATATTTTAATTTCACATTATCAATTAACATTATTTTTTATCAATCAACATACATATAATTATTATATATGATTTACACATATTAATTAATACCTCATTAATTAAGATTTTTAATTAAGCACTCACTCTGTGTACAACCGATAAAAACGAAAAAAAAACGCCAACGAAAATCGTAAAATAATACTATCGTCATCACTGTGACACATGACATCACAATGGTTCCATTCTAACTATACCTAACAGGCTAATACAGAAAAACAAAAACAAAAATAAATTTTAAAATTACTGTTACGGTAAAAAGTATACACATGGTTGCTTCACAGATTATAAAATTGGCAATTAGTTTTAAAAATACATCATACATTCGGCACAAATTCCTGGATTGATGCTCTGCCATGCTATGGAGCCTCATTAATCAATAAATCTATAAAGCATTTTTAAAAAATTAATTACTTTACTAAATTATTTTTTATTTATATTATAGTATGATAATTCTTGTCTTTTGTTAATCTGTAATTATATTTTTTGTTTTTTCCCCTCTTCCCTACCCTGCCCCAATTTTATTATTTTTTTAAAAACTAAAAATGGGTTTTTTGAAAAATCAAACTTGATCTTGATTTTTATAGGTTTTTTGAAAAATCAAACTTGACCTGGATATTTATAGCACCAAACAACTGTGCAAAGTTTTGAAAAAAAAAATCTCTCAAGTTATCATTTGGAACCCAACAACAGGGAAGAGATTTTGACAGACAGACAGATGGACACATGTTGATGTATGTTTCGAGATTTGGACATACACATGGATGGACACACATATGTCAATGTATGTTCCCTCGGATTTGGATAGACAGTTGGATGGACAGGAATCTGTCGATGAAAAAACGAAGAGTATCACATAATACATCGCTACTTTGTGTAGCTGGGTATAAAAACATTAATTTGAAAATTAATTTGTAAAACGGTATATTCTTCACAATTTACAAACAAAATAACGATAAACGACTAACTGCCGTTCGTAAAATAAATAAATCACACACAATTACATATGTATACATATCGTCTGAGAGCACACACACACACAAACACACACACGCTCTTTCTTTTACACTCTCTCTCTCTCTCTCTCTCTCTCTCTCTCTCGCTAATACTCATATTGCAATTGTAGGTATTTTTTACCTATTCTGACAAATATCAAGATTAAAAATGAAAATAAAATGGTAATAAAATATCAAAATAATTTTGAACACAATAATGTAAAAAAATTTCAAATTAATCTCAAAATAATAAAATACTGGTTTTATAAGAGACAAAATAAAATGTAAAACAAATAAATGGCAAACACACAATCCACAATGCTAGGCATGTTTGTGTAGTTTTGAATTCATTACTTTATATAATGTTCTATATTCGCGGTCCAGTGTATTCCTGCGAAAATAAAACTGCTGTGAAAATACAGCATTTTCAGGCATTCAGTAATGTTGCTCGAGAAGACCCTGAAAATCTGACACCAGGAATACACTAGTCATCGTCAAATCATGAAAATTTGACACCGTGAAAATAAAGCAGTATACAGTATAAGAACTTTTTCTCTATCTAGGTACAGCAAAACTTATAATTCATCCCCACTTTTGTTTAGTCAAACTATGAAAGGAATGGAGTTTTAAGCCAGGGATTTATCAGGGTCTTTTGGGAAGGGGCCCTGAATTAAAAATTGGGAAAAACTATCAACTTTCTGCTCATTTTGAGAAAACTTTGACATCATGTCAGAAGTCCAGGGATTTATCAAGGTCTTTTGGGAAAAGGCCCTAAACTAAAAATTGGGAAAAACTATCAACTTCCTGCTCATTTTGGGAAAACTTCGACATCATGTCAGATGTCGGTTTACTTACGACCAAGGAAGCCTTTGATGTAAAAGCGGTATTTTCGTCCTGCTTTGCAGATCTTGTTTTAAAATAATCTAGAATCTTTTACTTGATTTTGCTGATTGGAGGGATTCACAAAATTTACTTTCGTTTTGGTTTAAAAACAACACAATTTTCTAATTGGGAATTTTCTCAACCCATTTTGGGAAAAAATTAACATTTCTTCCATTGGGAATGGGACTGAATTTCGGCCCTAAATAGGTCCTTGATGAATCCCTGTAAGCCCCAGTCTTACATTGAGGAAGTCAGTTTAGGGATAGTGGAGAAAACTGGAGTGCCCAGAGAAGACCACTGATCTTCGGCAAGTGAACTGACAAACTTTTCCACACTATGGTCTTCCCCAAGTGGAATTCCAATCTAGTAGCTGAGAGGAGCTGCAGCCCATTAACGCACATTTTATACCATTCCCAAAAATTTTCAGAAAAAAAACCTAATCTTCACTTCTGCAAGCAAATTTTCTGATACTAGGATATTTTCTAAGTGGGCTTTAAACCTACCGTGGGTGGTAAGAGACATTGTTATCTATAAGCCAGTCTTTCAGACCACTTAGCTAATGAGGCCCTACATCAAATGTATTATTGACGCGAGTGAAATTATACAAAGTTTAAAAATGAAACTTGGACTGCATTTACATCCATGATAAAAATTCTTCAATTTGAAAAGTTTTGATTTATTATAAGAAATGGCACAGAAATTATATTACAAATGATAAAAGAAATCCATTGATATTTCATAACACTGTTATGGCTCCTCATCATCTTCAAAGTCATTACAATTAAAGGGAGATAATCCTATTCATTTTTTAAGGATGACAAGTTATTTATTCAAATCATAATTAAATCATTTTGTATGCGTTTAATTCAAACTGTAAAGCTGGATTTAAAATACTTATTCCTTTTTTCTTTAAACTATTATTCAACCCGTTAAATTTTGGTTAAGAATTGAGAAATGTCAAAAACAAAATCATTCCTTAACAGTGTAATACAATATCAATGAACTCCATAAATGTTGAGATCTTAAAAAACATGATGATTTCTTCTAATCAATCACATGATCAAAAAGTCTAGTCACATGATCCAAACAATCCAATCACATGGTCCATAATGTTTGATCATGTGATATTGATTGTCCAATGAATGGAATGGATTTACTTCATATGATAAATGTGAAATGTACATGATCATAATATTTTCAGAACAAAAATAATTAAATTTCTGCATATTTTATCATGGAGTTGGCCACTGTGCCACATGATACCCCTAAACGTTTGTGTGGAACAATTATTTCCATTGGATATGGAATCATATCAGTTCATGATTTCCAGTAAAAATGATGTTATTCCTGGAATTTCCTACGAAAACATTTTCCAAAACATGCCCTACAAATGTTAAGGGGTGTTTATCATGTGGTACAGTGGTGAAGCCCATTGCTTTAAACACTCTTGACTCAAGCCATAGCTTTGCACACTTATATTGCATATAAATATTCAGTTTCCAACTATATATATCTATATTAATTTTCAAACACGACAACACATACAGAATTATATTCCACATTCAATTGTTTTGAACATAAATATCACTCAGTGTTCAGTCTAGAAGGAGCCCTTGTGCTATAGGCCCCAAATCCTCAAAACATTTCCATTTGTGGGCCAACCCTGACATTTTTTTTTCAGTTTCAAATGAGTTTTGAATAAATGTTCATTCTTAATTATACATTGTATATTGCAAATAATATACACCAAGTTATGTTAATATTTCGGCCCAATTTTTGAAAACATGGCCCCATTTTTCAAGACCTGGGCCAGGACGACCCAACCAACTATATTTCTCGATTGAACACCTATTACTTCCAAATTTTCAATCTTCAATCAGGAATTTTGAAGTTAAACTTCACCATCAGAGTCAGTTAATTGCATTTAACCAAAATCTAAGAAAGACATAGCTGAGAAAACCAGAGTGTATATATGTAAAATAGATAGGATTTCTCTGAGATGTGAGAAATACGACTTATTCAACCACTGCCCTGGATTTCTGGCTGACAGAAGTATTATTATTTGTAACTTTCAGATTTTGACAGAAAAGGGTAAATAAATAATTGACTAGTAAGAATTGAAAGAAAATGGCAAGAACACGTGTCAATTTTATATACAATACAAAATGTTAACCCTCTGGGCATCATATTTCTTAAAAAGAACATTGTAATATTTGCCCGATTAA
The DNA here is from genome assembly GCA_021292105.1 of Anadara kagoshimensis. NCBI lineage: Eukaryota > Metazoa > Mollusca > Bivalvia > Arcoida > Arcidae > Anadara > Anadara kagoshimensis. The sequence continues at coordinate 24,333,664 of CM037866.1, forward strand.
GCAGTATTACCATTTTACTAGGAATTGCATCATAGGCTGGTTTAATAGCATTATTATACATTTTTGAAACTTTTTCTTGATTTCAAGTATTTTGTAGAATAAAAAGAACATTATCAACTTATACTGACAAAAAGTATCAGAAATTTAGATGCAGGAGTTATTTCCCTTTTAAAAGCAGATCACAGGAGTCGCAGATTAATTTTCTTTTCAAAAAATTATAACTGACATCAAGATGAAAAATACTGAAAAAATGAAATTAAACTTAAGAATAAAAGAAAATGCTATGGATAAAATTTAAATTCTTTCACTAGTTCACAACCAGAGTCATCATATACAGTAGCTTTCACTTTTTCAAAAGAGTTCACCAGTGTACTGTAGGATACTACGTCTAATATGAGTTCATCAGCAAACGTGTGACACCACATAACGCCAGACTGGAATAATTATTTCCAATGTATATGAAACATATTAACATTGCATATTCTATGAATAATGTCATCTTTGCCAAAAAAAGTTGAATTAGGCAAAAACCATTAAGATCTGCACAAAAGTTATAAGGCATGACATTCTGTATTACATGGTACACTGGCCAACCTTATTACTGAAAATAAAATTTGTTTGCTAAGTAGAATCTATTTCAATAAAGATCTATTTACTAATCTTTAAATAAACCATTTTCCTCTGAAAGTATCTTTCATTGCTGTTAACTGGTTGCATGTTTCGAGTCCAATCTTGTCGCCTTTCATCCAATAATTTTACTTGAAATAAAATTCGTTAATACGAGTACCACAATTCATTTTGCATCAGTTTTTGTTCGAACATAAAACAAAAGGTCACTGGTTAAATGTGAAAACTAAAATTCTTTGCATATAAAAATATCCATTTTTACTTTAATATAATGTTTTTCAAAGAAAACTTAAATTTTTTTCCAAATAAATATGTCAACATGACATGACATGTCCTTCTGACATTGAGATGAAAAACTTAAAAAGTGGCCAGTGGAAGGAAGAATGCACCACTGAAGTTGCTGAAGAATATCCCATAATTTCTTACATCAGTACTTGTGTCAATGAACAACTGGTGTAGAATTCACAAGTAAATCTGTTCCATTCACAACATTTTTACAGCTAGTCATATCATTTTCTGTAAAAGTTCATGTTGATCAATTCACTAGCCAATCATATCAGCTATCACAAAAAACCTTTGTTGACTAACATGTTCCAGTCACAAACTTTATTACAGCCAATCATATTATTTGTTGAAAAAATCATGTTAATCAATTCACTAGCCAATCATATCGACTGTTTGTTGGCCAATCAGACAGTTTCTTGCAATATGGAAAACCACTGTCAGGAGATTTCATTAGCCAATCATATAATCTTATATGACTAAATGTTTCATGAACCAATCACATTATTTGTCACAAAAAATACATGTTGACCAATCAAACAGTGTCTTTATTATGCTTATGAATGGAACAACATTTTGAATAATTGACTGGCCATCAGTGCCAATAATCACCACATGTTGACCAATTACACATTTGTCTTTGATCATGCTTTTGAATGGAAAACACTTGACTAGCCGTAGGTAATAATACTCATTACATGTTGACCAATCACATAAAGTCTTGCATTAGCCATCTGTTTAACTAATCATCTTGGCCAATCACATAGTTTTACATTAAACATCTGTTTAAATAATCATCTTGGCCAATCACATAGAGTTTTACATTAGCCACCTTTACCAATTATCATCTAGACCAATCACATAGTCTTGCATTATGCTGTAGTTTTGGAAAGCACTGTTGAAGATTTTTATTAGTTTATATTATAAACGTCACAATCAGACATTGGTGGCTAGTTTTGTGGTACTAATGTCCGCCGGTGGCAGTCTGTATGGCTCACTATTATCATATGTTGGTGAAAAGTCTGTTCTAGATGTACTTCTAAATGAACTAGTTCCGTATGTATTAAAACCATTTTCATATTTACTGCAAAAAGAAAAACAAAGAAATGAAGATAAACAGAAAACAAATGTATATACACACATGTCAACTAATGAATTAATGAAAACATGGATAAAACTTGATTTATATTGCACCCTAGGTTGAATTCAACTGATTTAATGCAGAAATCCTCATACCCTGTCAAACTTATTATCACCCTTACTTTAGGCATGTTATGAGGGGCTTCAGTGTCAGAGTGGATGAGCTTTCAGATGCTAACAGAGCAAGTACCACTCGCTGAGATAGTTTGTCAGTTTGATTTAGGCTGTAGGTCAGAATTTTTATTTCTTTCAATTCTGACTTCACTTGCTGAAGATCAGTGATTTTCTCTTGTAACTATAGTTTCCTTACCATCTCAAAACTGACTGCCTAATATATAGGTGAAAGCATCTTGTACACCACAATGGGGTTCGCCGCTGTACCACGTGATACCCTCTAACGTTTGTGCGGAACATTTATTCCCAATGGATATGGAATCGCATGAGATGACATTTTCCCGCAGAAACGGCGTCATTCCGGGAATATGTGATGTTGACGTTTTCCAAAAAGTTCCGCACAAATATTAAGAGGTATTGATCACGTGGTACAGCGGCGAACCCATTACTCAACTCCCTCCACTTAGTGCACACACACACACTGATACTTACTTTTCCACCGGATCACCACCAGTCGTATGTGTATAATCACTATATAGATGGACAGGGTGTCCATTTTGATTCTCGTATGCATTTATTATATTGTCTGATTTTAATGTTCCATATCCGCTACTGTTTAAATTCTGAAACAGATAATACAAAAAATAAATGCAAGAAAAAAAGAGAGAGAAATTTGTAAATCGTTTAGATTAAGAAATCTGCAACAGAGAAGAGAGAGAGAGAGAGAGAGAGAGAGAGAGATGCATTGCTGTAAAGAAATCGGTTAAGAATATTCATAAATTATGGGGTGGGTAGGTAACTTGGAGGGGGGGGGTCGTCTGAAGACAATGTTTATGGTTTATAGATCACAGTGCTACTTGCTGACTAAATTTGAATCCTATTTGGATAATCCAAGACAGTGTGCAGAGTGCCAGTTCCTTCGCCCAAGGGGGCCATGGTGGCTGATTGGTCTAAGCACTAGCTTACAAAATAAGAGTGTCACTCTTCACTTAGTAGCTACAGTAGAGCTCAGATGGTACAGTGCTCCCTCTGTATATGGGAGGTAATGAGTTTAGACCCCGACTGGGTCTCACCAAGAATTGAAAATAGGTAGTGACTTCTGTCGCCAAACACTTGGCATTTAGAAATGAAAGTCAAAGGGTCCTTCAGAAGAGTCCTTATAAACCAATGCTACGTGTCATGGCAGGCATGGCATGTTTAAAAACCCTCCCTGCACATTGCCCTCAGCACACTGCAAAGGTAAAAATCTATGACACTTCACTTATATCTGGTGGTGTCTGGATAAAAATGAAATATTCTTGACTTGGATGTAAAACCACAATTAATCAATCAATCAATCAAAGCTGTAGCAATAAGTGTAATAACATTTTAACTTCTTTTCAAAAACTTTCCCTCATCAGGCCTACATACACTGCGGTGGCTCAGTTGGTAGCCACCTTCGCCTATAGCTGGCGACGTGTCGATATAAGTGAAATATTCTTGACTGGGATGTTAAACACCATTACTTACTCACTCTCACTCCTACAAACAAGTGGCACGATTTAAAATTAAAATCAATATGTTAATTTGTCGTTTTAGTAAAGTGAGTGGAACACAAACCTCATTGGCTATTACCTTTGGTCCATATAAATCTTCATAATCTGTACCACAATGGTAATTAAGATCTTGTCTCCATTGGTCCATCAATGTGGATTTATTTGTAAAATCTGACGGGGAATCTGACTTCTCTCTCTTCTTAAATTCTGTATTACTATCTGTTTCTGCATAGGAATCTGAAACAATAAATTAAATAAAGGGTGATAACTCTTGATACCTTCAAATTAAATATGGTGTCATCAACCATATAAAATCTCCAAAAAGTAAAATTGGAAATAGTATGGGATGAAAGAAAAATGTGAATAGAATTTGGAAACCATACAGTTTGGCACTGGGGTGATGGAAAAATCTGAGCAGAATTAGGACAATGCATTAAATTTGGCATAAGATTGAATTTTATCTGAAAATTTTCCCAAGTGGGAAACATAAAATAAATATAAACAAGTTATAAGTAAAATGGGATGTCATTTCAAAAGTTTCCCCAAACAAACCCCAAATGGTAAATCCATGTTTTCCCAAACCATGTGTATGATCAAAATATGAATAGCCAATGGTACATGTACTCAACCCAAAGATTGTTGCTGTAAAGTTTATCAAGATATATTAAAAAGTTTTCAAGCTAAGAGGTGGAAAATATGTTGGCAGAAGAAATAGTCGAGTAGGCATTTTAGGAACCTAGAAATGTTTATTCCTATGAAGTTTTTTTGCTTTTTTGTTTTCCTCATGGGTCCTTGAACAAAACTAACTTAGTTGCCCTTTGGGCAAATTTGGGCAACTTGCACAATATACATAAATCCAAAATGGCCGCCAAACTTGAAATTGAAGTACATACTGCGATATAAAATATCTTACAATAGCTTGTAATATATCTTTTTAGATGTTTCCAGGTATGAGAAACCCATTTCTGGTGTTATTTTTTACATACGGAACACTTAACTTGCACAATAAGCTATAAATCGACGGATGTCATCTTGAAATATCAATTTTATACAAAAAAATTATAATAGACTGTAATATACAAATGTATCTTTGTAGGGGTATTTAGGCATGGGCAATTCAATACTGGCATTAGTTTTACATTAAATATCATCATGTCTATAATGACTGACCATATGTGTCAAATAACTATTCACCCTAGGATAGCCATAAGTAATCTCATTTTTGTGTAAAAAATTAAACACTATCTTTCTCCAGAACAGTTAAAAATATGTACAGGGTTTAATTTTTAAGGCAAACATGTCATCGTGTGTTGCACTTATGATTTTGTTCCTTACATTGACAAAACATGACAAAAAAGTTCTTGTGGCACCAGGTATCCTTTCACTATAACATGTAATGAGAATCGATCTTTGAATTTCAATCCGAAATCTGTTATCATTTCATACTGTTTAGGAGCATCTTGACCGCGGTACCCTTTCACAAAATTAACTAAAGGTGAGACGGCAGTAAATGGTGTTTGAAACAGATCAGAACTATTAGGCTTTGATGAAGAGCCAGAGGAAACGTCACAATCTTTCCTGCTGACTGGCCATACAGAAAAAAGAATGGTTCAGATCCCACCAAGTTATTTTGTGATCTTTGTTAACCAGAACATCAGCTAAATGAGGAGAAAAGGAGTTTGTAAATAGGATGCAGTATCACAACCACTAAAAACATGCATGCCTGGCAGCTCAAGATATCTCGAACGAAGATCATGCCCCTAAGAGCATGCACGCTTGATCGTTCAAGACATCTCGAACCAAGACCATGACACATAAAATGCATGCCTGGCAGTTCAAGACATCTCAAACCAAGACCATGACACATAAAATGCATACCTGGCAGTTCAATACATCTCAAAGCAAGACCATGACACTAAGAGCATACATGTCTGGCAGTTCAAGACATCACGAACCAAGACCATGACACTGATAGAATGCATGTCTGGCAGTTAAAGACATCTCAAACCAGAACCATGACACTGAGAGCATGCATGCCTGGCAACTCAAGACATCTCGAACAAAGACCATGACACTGAGAGCATGCATGCCTGGCAGTTCAAGACATCTCAAACCAAGACCATGGCACTTAAAGCATGCATGCCTGGCAGTTCAAGACATGGTTTGTTATATTGATGTTCAAAACTTCTATCCTATCACTCCATCTGTACATCACATTGTTTAATGCTTATACACCTAATACACTAGGAAAACAAAAACATCTGTGTCGTCAATCAGCACATAAATGCTATCATGACCTGTTTTTGCAGCTGGGAGACATAAACGATACCATAGTTATGCCGGATTCATCATGGCCAAATCCACAATCGTATACATATTGCTGTGTTGTTTCCTCTGTCCTGGTCCTTGGAAGATATGAGGTGGTATTTGTCACAAAAACAAGATTTTCTTTGACGTGTCTGGGTACCAATATGACCTTTTTTTTTTATTTTTTTTTTTGATTGATGCAATGAAATCTGATGGTTTATCGCCATATGATCAAGGGATGCGGTAGAAAAACTGATTCGTGGTAATGTGAGTTTTGGGTGAACTAACCCCAAAAAACGAATTGACTATAGCTGCCTTCATGCCTTTCCAATGACAGCCATTTTCAAATACTGTCAAAAAGGAACAGAACCGATATCAAATACAAACAGAAGCTAAGCTCAAACTGCCCTTGCTGTCCAAGCAACGGTAACCAAAGAAACATGTTTCCAAGATTAACAACTGGCTTTGTTTTTGCATCTTGACAGCTTCGCTTTGAAACGTATTGCCTTTATAGAACTAATGATGGCATTGAAAAACTCATCAGGTAGACTGGATTGTACTTGTATTCCATCTACTCATACATTACAACTGAATCCACCACATTGACACATTTGAAGCAATATTGCGAGCAATTGCCTTATGACCTGTTTTCATTTAGATGGAGTTTGAATAAGCAATAAATTTTGGTCATATATATTCAAGGAACACCGAGGATTGAACTCATTGAGTTATGGTCCGTATCACTCTCAGAATATATTCATTCCAATCGATCAGAGAAGCACCAATCTACCCACTAAAAGGACCAGGCTAAAGAGTCATGCCTTTAAAGGGTCATTTTTCAAATTTGATAGCAGTTTGTTATCCAAACTGGTTACCCAAGACAACATCCTAATAATCACCATAGTGTCGAGATGCAAGATCTTTGACAGGACACGCATGTGTTTATAGCAGACACTGAGAAAGTTTGCCAGCACTATGTACATGTCCAGCATCCAATAAAATTATGTGTTGGGTGTGTTAATCATGATACAAATAGTTTTGATGGTAGACATTGCAGGGGTTTTATTTTCTGTGGTCCAGTATAATTTAAAAGTGAAACAGCATTGTCAGATCTAGATGTTAGATGTTGCTTAATGGTAACTTGGGTAAGTTGAGACACCAAAAGTAAGCCAAATCTAGACTGTGCACTACCTTTTCACTTATACCGCATGAATGAACATGGAAGTCTGTAGATCAAAATATCAAAACTATCATAAAACCAAAAAGATGAGTTCTACGGTTCAACTCCAGCCAACCAATTTGTGGAAGGTTGTGCATTATCAGTGATAGATTTTGCTGCAGATTACCAAAACCAAAATACTTCATTATATGACGTAATGTATCAATGTTCATGTAAAAATCGAATCAATTCACTGCTGCCAAACTTATTATTTAGTTTGATAAAAAGTCCCAGTATTGTTTGGTTTTCATTCGTGGTAATATATATATGTGACTGGATTAACTATGATAGCAATAATGTGGCTTTGAAAACTTCTTCGTTGCATACTTGCTTTAAAAGAAACCTTAGCAATTGGAACTAGCCTTTACGCTAGATTTAGTAAAGCTGAAATCACTTAGCTCATGTTTTAATTTCTTATTAAAAGGAATTGTTGGAACCTCATTTATGCCCTTTAAATCAAAATGTATCAAGATGTACGGTTAAGTTACGCAGCATTAAATGTGATATGCTGAGTTACATCTAATAATAAAAAAACCTGTTACTTCTACCTTGGTCTGGTCAAAATTGTTAATATATACGTTTAAATTGCCCCAAATGTTAAAAACAACAACGGAAATGAGTTCCTCATCCCTGAAAACACACAAAACGGTATATTACAAGCTATTGTAGAACAATTCTTTCGAAAGATAGATTTTCAATATGGCGTCAGGCAGCCATCTTGGATATATGCAAATTATGCAATTTGCCCAATGTTGCCTGTAGGGCAACTAACCTAATTTTACTCTAGGGACCCTATAGAATACAAAACTGCAAAAAAACTTCATAGGAAAAAACATTTCTAGGTTCAAGTATTGAGTATATGGGAGTGTCAACTCGACTAAAATGGGGTAAATACTAAAACTTTAGTCCCCTGAACTTTGATTGGGGGACATAATTACCTGCATCACTGGATTTGCAGTATCTGTGATAAACTACACAAGCTATAGCGATGAAGAAAATTGTAGCCACACCTCCTATGACTCCACCCACTATTAACGATAATGGTAAAATATCTGAAAAAAAAAATCAAAATTGTTGTAGAGTTATGTCCCTTTGACAAAATATCTGAAAAAAATTTCAAAATTATAATAGAAATTATAGGAGTTATGTCCCTTTGCACACTTAAGAATCAAGTTTTACTGCGTAACTTCATATATTGTCTGGAACTTAAAACCCAGTCACTCCTCCTGGCCCTGTTATAAATAAAACCTGGTTGCTTACTCACGACTCCTCTGGCCCAATTATATATACTGAAGTACATGGCTGCCATATCCTTTTTTGTCACTTGGTCCAGATCCCCATATAATGGTAAAAAAGAAACAATGTTAATTGCCATTTGGTAAAAAAAAATCTAATTGGACACTAGTTGAAGTAAGAAGATGAATAGCAACATCTAAACAATAGCAGTTTATTATAAGTAGTGATACTGGTCTAGCTTTCGGCTTGGGGTAGCCTCCATCTACTCAATAGTCAGAGACCAACTAATATACAACCCGCCGGATGTTGGAACCACCCACCGCCAAACCTAGCTTAATGGGGTTTGTTGCTGTACCACGTGATCAATACCTCTTAACGTTTGTGCGGAACATTTTGGAAAATGTCAACATTACAGATTCCCAGAATGACGTCGTTTCAGCGGGAAAATGTCATCTCATGTGATTCCATATCCATTGAAAATAAGTGTTCTGCACAAACGTTAGAGGGTATCAGGTGGAACAGCGGCGAACCCCATCGGACACTAGAAATGTAGCTTTTACAGTTTTGTTCTTGCCTTATTAAAATTGGGAAAATCACCGATATATTTGGGAAAAAATATCAGTTTTTAGATCCTTTGAAACATGTCTCATTTTGGACTGTTTGACAACTCTGAAGTATTGAAGCTATATGTATATATACCTTTTGCTATCAGGTTGATTGTGAGCATATCACTTCCTCTGGAATTTACAATGGTACAATTATACTGCCCAAAATCACTTTCCACCGTGTTTGTAATCGTCAAAGTGCTTGTTATAACGTCGTAATTCGTTTCTTGTTTCTCGAAGTATTTTCCCGATCCTTCATATGTGATGACCTCATTATTTCTGGTCCATTCTATTGTGTCTGGATAAGGGACTGCCCGAGCTTTACACTCTAGTTTCCCTGACGACCCTTCTGCTGCATATTGCTGTGCATTACTTACAATTTTTGGAGCACCTGAAAAAAAAATTTAATTCATTAGCAAAGATGAAAGTATTTGATACTAAACTGTTCAAACCAGTTAAGGGTGAATGCACACTCAGTGACATCCATCAGAAAGTGAAAATTTTCCAAATAACTGTTATCTTTCAAAAGCAATAAATAATAAATTGACTTCTTACTCTTGGAATTTGTTATGTACTCTCACCAAGGGAAATAACTCCATACTGACTGGATATAAAATAAACTATTGGAATGAAGTGATGTTGCCTTACTCCCAATTCAATACAAGAGGAAACCTAGGGAAAATCATTTGAACTTCAGTAAATGTACTGACAAACTTTCTGCATTCAAACCTATGCAGAGAGAGGAACTATGATCTGTAAGTAGCCACTCCAGACCACTCTGCCGTCAAGGTCCATTCTCAACATGATCAGATTATTAATAAATAAATATAAAATGGTTGTTAAAACATTGAACAGTTACAATACCAAGTGGGATTCGAATCTGGGCAGTGGGAGGGCACTGTGATCCATAACTGTGTACTTTAGAACACTCTGCTACCAAGACACCATTTTTGTAAAACATTTGTTAGAAACATTATACAGTCAAACCTGTCTTTAAAGGCCACCCAAGGGAAGCAGTAAAAGTGGCCTTTATGAGCAGGTGCCCTTTATATACAGGTTCAAATAGTATGAATACAGAACAATTGTAATGCAATTCTACTGGCCTTTATAAGCAGGTGGCCCCTATATAGAGATGACCTTTAAGGCAGGTTGGACTGTAGGTTAAAATATAATGCTATCATGGTATACATACTATTAAGAAGTACATAAACATCTCGGCTGTCATCATTAAACGTCCGCACTGAGGCTGTGCAGGTATATATTCCAATTTCGTCTTCTGATATTCTTTCAATGGTATATGTTGGTGATGTTGTCAATGGCGATTTTGTCAAATATCCTTTCCTCCGCCAGATTATATCTGCTGGCGGATTTCCTTCTGAGCGACAGGTCAAGGTCACTTTGTCCCCGACATCAACTCCTACAGTAGTCGGCATATCTAAAATTCTTGGTCCAACTGAAAACCATAAAAATAAAACATTGATCATTGCTCAAGATGTACAGATCACTAGGTTAGCTCAAATGGTAGAGAGCTGGCTCTGCATGTGAGAGGTCATGGGTTCAAAACCCTAGCCGGGTCTTAAAAGACTTGAAAATAGGTAGTGACTGTTCTTTCACCAAGCACCCAGCATTTAGAGATGAAATTCACGGGTCACATCGGAAGAGACCTTAAAAACCGATGTCCCATGTCACAGCAGACATGACATGTTAAAGTATCCTCCATGCATATTGCCCAGAACAAATGGCAAAGGTCTAATTTTATGCCACATAACCTATAGCTGGTGACATCTCAGTATAAGTGAAATATTCTTCACTGGGACATAAACCCCACTTAATCAATCAATCTCATGCTTATTTTATCAATGAAGCAACTTTTTTGAGTTCAAGAATTAGTAAAGGTCGGATTTATGTCACATTTCACTCAAAATTACTTTATTTGTATCGAGATATCACCAGCTTTGTGATGTTGCAGAAATTCCTGGAATCCCAAATTGTATAGTTTTTCTATTTAAGAACAGATAATTTACATAATATGAAAGGTCCACTGACACATTATCAGGTCTGACTGAAAAGAGTGGTGTGGAATGGAGTAATAGAATTTTACACTAGTCAATAATCTTTCACTTATATCGAGGCAGTCAGTCAAGAGATGGTGGAGGAAACTGGAATGCCAGGTGAAAGCCAACAATCTATTGCAAGTAAATACTGTATAGTTGTTTAATTTGTGGGGAATAAATTTCGCAGTTCAGACGCTTAAAACTTATTCACAGGTATAAAATTTTGCTGTGCAGTGGAGTGTTAACAATTTTCTGTATGAACTATCTCAGTCTATGATTAATGAATGCTACATGAAAATATTCACTTTGTATGTAATTTTGCACTATAAATTTAAACCGCCATTATTTAAAAAATGACATTCGCCCTTCATTTTGAATTTGGCATGCGCAACACTATCTTTCATTACCCTTTGAAATACCATGATCAGAAATGTCATTTCTTATATTTACAATTCTTTCTTTTAATAAATATTTTGTACCTTGGCGCTATTTCTTCCACACCTGCTTGCGTGATATAGGTTTAGATATCGGTGTATCTCACATAATCACGTGACCCCCTGTGCGGGACATGATGTAATACCCGGTATTGCGGGGAAAATTGATAAACATTAAGGGTCAGTACCCCTATTGTCTTTCAACGGGAATTGAAATACAATTGCTTCTGTATGTTTCATCGAAAAGAGATGCAGTCATATTGTAAATATAGCAAATTAAATCCCAAGAAATAAAACCAACTATAGAGTAACAAACTTTCTAACACTAGAATCTGTCACAGAGTGGGATTGGAACCACCAAACTATTGGAAATAAAATAATAAATTTCTTACATTAGGATCCGCCCTATGCAGCGAGATCCGTATGCAGGTGCCTCGGACAATTTGGCAATGGAGGCCCTTTCTGACTATAAAATACCACTGCGGTAGCTCAGTTGGTAGAGTGCTCGCTCCGTAAGTGGGAGGTTGTGGGTTCGATCCCTGGCCGGGTCTGACCCAAGACTTGAAAGTGGGTAGTGGCTGTTCTTTCGCCAAGCACTCGGCATTAGGAAATGAAAGTCACGGTTCTTTCGGATGGAAACTTAAAATAAACGAGGTCCCGTGTCGCGGTGGGCTTGGCACGTTAAAGAACCCTGCTGTATAATGCCATCAGCGCAACGCACAGGCAAAATTTATGCACCTTCACCTATAGCTGGTGATGTCTCGATATAAGTGAAATATTCTTGACTGGGACGTAAAAATGCCATTACTCACTCACTCAAACCGACTATAAAAATATAACAAGGAATAAATACTTACATTCAATGTCTAGTATTTCTTCAACTCTGGTCCTACCAGCAGTATTATTCCCTTCACAGGCTATACTAAACTTGTTTTTATCTCGACTTATGTTTGGAATGTCATAAAAATTCTTTTCTTCTCCTTCGATTCTTTTACCATTTTCATACCATCTGGAATAAAAGACAAAAACCGTGTAAAAATGATGCACAAGTCTGTGCGAGTCGGTAGGCAGCACACTTCTATAAATTATCAGCAGTCACAGGTTTGAGTCCAAGGTAGAAGAAAGACAAAAATTATTTAAACAAGAGGCCCATGGGCCTTAACGCTCACCTGAGGAAGAGTACATATCTTATGCAGAGGTTCAATGGTCAATGACATTAATACAAGAGAATATCAAAATTTTCAGCAGTAAGGGCCAATAATATGCAAGTATTTTTGCAAATTAATTATAATAATTATTATAAGTATGCTATATATAACATATATAAAGTCTAGCTACAATATATTATTTATAAATAGCTAAAACATCTGTATATTAAAATGTGCATTAGGCCAATACCTACAATATTCCCATATACATGCCTATACAAAAAGTTTATAGTTTTTGAGATAATTAACCATTTAAGTATTCGTTTGCATCTATGACCTTGACCTTTGAACCTATGACCTTCATTCATATATCAAAATGATTGTTGTGCAAATGCCTACAATATTCCAATATACATGCCTATACAAAAAGTTTATAGTTTTTGAGATAATTAACCATTTAAGTATTCGTTCGCGTCTATGACCTTGACCTTTGAACCTATGACCTTCATTCATATATCAAAATGATCGTTAGGCCAATACGTACCTTATTCCAATATACATGCCTATACAAAAAGTTTATAGTTTTTGAGATAATTAACCATTTAAGTATTCATTTGCATCTATGACCTTGACCTTTGAACTTATGACCTTCATTCATATATCAAAATGATCGATAGGCCAATACCTACAATATTCTAATATACATGCCTATACAAAAAGTTTATGGTTTCTAAGATAATTAACCATTTAAGTATTAGTTTGCATCTATGACCTTGACCTTTGAACATATGAACTTCATTCATATATCAAAATGATCGTTGTGCAAATGCCTACAATATTCTAATATACATGCCTATACAAAAAGTTTATAGTTTTTGAGATAATTAACCATTTAAATATTCGTTTGCAGCTATGACCTTGACCTTTGAACCTATGACCTTGATTCATATATCAAAATGATCGTTAGGCCAATACCTACAATATTCCAATATACATGCCTATACAAAAAGTTTATAGTTTTTGAGATAATTATCCATTTAAGTATTTGTTCGCTTCTATGACCTTGACCTTCATTCATATATCAAAATGATCGTTAGGCCAATACCTCCAATATTCCAATATACATGCCTATACAAAATGTTTATAGTTTTAGAGATAATTAACCATTTCAGTACTTGTTTACATCTGTGACCTTGACCTTTGAACCCATGACCTTTATTCATATATCAAAATAACCATTGTGCCATTACCTACAATATTCTGATATACAAGCCTATACAAAAAATTCATAGTTTTGCAGATAATTAACTATTTTGGTATTCTTGGACATCTGTGACCTTGACCTTTGAACCCATGACCCTGATCTATGTATCAAAATGATCGGCATGTCAATACCTACAAATAACTAAAAATCCTACGCCATTATCACAAGAAATGTTAAAAAAATAGCAATTTTTATCAAAGGTCAAAAACTGGGACATGACCTTGACCTTTGACCTTGACATCAATTGGAAGAAAATTGCAAGACAAGATCAACAGTGAAAACTACATACAATTATCTTCAGCTGTTATGAAGTTATAACAATAAATGTCTCATTTTAAAAATTACATAATTTTACGCAAAAAACGCGTAACCTATTTTTTGTCTAATTTTCATGAAAAACACAATTTTAATGTTCCCAGGTATGCTGAATCCAAATATCCAATCAAAATTTGCCTGCACCTTTTGGTTTCAGAGAAGAAGATTTTTTTGTCTTTTTGCTATTTTTAGTAACAGCGGCCATCTTGTTGGGCGTGGCCAAACCCCGAACACAATTTTGAAAGGCTGTTACCCAGGCATGATATTCACCAAGTTTCATCAAATATGGCCCAGTAGTTTTGGAGGAGAAGATTAAAATGTAAAGTTTACACACGACGGGCGACGCACGACGGACGACGGACGGTGATAGATTGCAATAGCTCATCTGAGCCTTTGGCTCAGGTGAGCTAAAAATATAATGCACAAGTCTGTTGGTGGACAGGACACTTCCCTGAAATATCAGCAGTCATAGGTTTGAGTCAAAGGTATAACAAAGACGAAAACCATGTAAAAAATATAATGCACAAGTCTGTAACAGTCGATCGGCAGGACACTCCCATAAAATATCAGCAGTCACAGGTTTGAATCCAAAGTAAAACAAAGACGAAAACCATGTAAAAAATATAATGCCTAAGTCTGTGCGAGTCAGCAAGACAATCTCCTAAAATATCAGCAGTCACAGGTTTTAGTGCATGGTAAAAACTTGCATTTTTTATTCGAAGAGCTCAGCTGGTAGGCCACTAGCCTATAATAACAGCAGTCACAGGTTTGAACTAAAACCATACAATTTCCTTTTTGAAGAAGACTTACAGGGGTCGTCTTACACAATTTTTGACTAATATTTGTTTTCTTTTTGAAATATTCTTAAAATGTAATGTAACAAGAAGGCAAAGACATTGATCTGGGTTTGATTGTATAAATGACACTCTCACATTTTGCTACAGGGCATTTTATCATCCCCATAACCTCTCTCAACAAACCAAACTTACCCCCATTTTATGTCAAATGGATTAGCGGTTCCCACACACGTAAATCTAACATTTTGGTGTTCCCTGATTTTTCTATTTTGGGTGATATTATGACTCAATGTAATCCTTGGTGGAACTGAAATACAAGTCAAAATAAAATAAATTATATTCTAGAATTAGAGCTGGCAAGTCTTAAATATAATATTGTAAGCAATTCATATAAAGAATTAAATCACTCAGCACTTGGTCATTTAACTTATTGCACAACAAACCTCATTTTATGATACAGTATGACCCAATATGTGTCTAAAATACAAGGAGTTGAGTTTAGTAATGGTGTTTAACGTCCCAGTTAAGAATATTTCACGTATATCGAGACATTGCCAGCTATAGGCGAAGGTGCAGAAATTTTTCCTGTGTGATGCGCTGATGGCATTATACAGCAGGGTTATTTATTGTCAAGCCCGCCGTGACACGAGACCTTGTTTATTTAAAGTTCCCATCTGAAAGAACTGTGACTTTCATTTTGTATTTGCCCAGTGCTTGGCGAAAGAACAATCACTATCCACTTTCAAGTCTTGGGTCAGACTGGTCGGAGCTCGAACCCACGACCTCCAACTTACAGAGCGAGCACTCAACCGACTGAGCTATCCCAGTGGTTCTAAAATACAAGGATGAATGGTTATCTTGAGTCAATATATACTGTAAAACCTTGGTTTTGTTCAGTCAAATTTTGGAAATATAAAGATGCTTGGTAATAAATTGAAGGAAGAATTCATTTTGGGTATGCATAATAGTGTGGCAGAGTTATTGAAAGGCATAAAAATGTGGTTATGCTGCACAGAAAAATAATTAACCCATCACTGTGATGAGTGGTTGAAAAATTAACTAGTAGTTTATTCCAAAAGGATTTTTAAATGTTTGTTCTAGTGGATGTTTAAAAGTGACATCATTTTTCATAAACTGACAGAAAAATGCCCTGATCCAAAATTAAATATACATATAATTTGTCAATTGATAATTTATGATGTCCCTCAATTGTCAATTCAAGGGGACAACAAGTGCCCTTGGCAAACCGTGACAAGCACATCACTGATATAACACACAATACTCACATCACTGATATAACACACAATACTCACATCACTGATATAACACACAATACTCACATCACTGATATAACACACAATACTCACATCACTGATATAACACACAATACTCACATCACTGATATAACACACAGTACTCACATTGTACATCTAGTATGGCTGATGTTTTGTATGGTTTACTAAGCGCGTCATTCTCGGCTACACATTCTATCTTCTTCCCAGCATCCCCTGCTGTTGCGATGATGGCTACTGAACTTTCCGATGTTGCTGTTTTATTATTAAATGTTATGGTTCTTGTAACCACATCATTAGAAATTCTGATGTTGTCTTTGTACCATTTTATCGTTGCTCCGGGTTTCCCGTGTTGGGCTTTACAAGTTATGTTTTTCAGAACTCCTTGTTTTACTTCAATTGTCGGAGCACCAACAATGAAAGGTCGTTGTGGTGGCACTGAAATAATAAATAAAAAGAGTTCAAGCCAATATAAAATAGTGACAAGTTGATTCTACAAAATTGTGTAGGAATTTGATTGAATTGTCTCCCTTGGTCCAAAGAGTTAATAAAGAGAGTTCATATCAAAATGAAATTGTTACAAAATGATTTCATAAAATTGTGTAGGAATAAGATTGAATTGTCTCCCTTGGTCCAGTCAGCTATACTTTAGCATGTTATCCAAAAACTATGTCATTAATGGGGTTCACAGCATACTATGCGATACCCCATAAAGTTTGTAATTTTATTACCAATGGATATGTATGGAACCGTAAAATTTGAAGTTGTTGCGTGATTAAGCTTATAAATTGGTATTCTTGTTTTCTCAAAAACATTATTTTCAGGACTTAGAGGTAAAAGGCATTAAATAACTTGATAGAGTTTGTTATAGCACCTTTTTACTCTAATTCCTTGAACTTTCAGCTACAATGGATTTTCAGATTACACCAGGTTTAAAGTTAAGGGGAGTGATAGTGAAACTGGAGCCAGATGAGCTACAAATGCCCATAATACTTACACAACACAGTAAGTTTAACTACGTTACTCCTGATTCCAGCAAATTGACTTGTAGCCCCAACCTGACATTGAAAATCAGCATCATCTTCTAACTGTGCATCCATTATCTGTAGACTGTAGTCCTCTGTAAATACATAAAAACAAGAGGTATGAGAAATTATATGCCTTGCCAGAGAGAGTAGAGAAGATCTTTCATTTTTGAGAGTCTGGGATGATTTTCTGAATGAAGGGTTTGCAACTGTGCCACATGATCAATACCCCTAAACCTCATCAAATCGAGGTTGCCACTGTAAGATGTGATCAATACCCCTTAACGTTTATGCGAACATTTATGAAAATGTCATCATCCCAATTCCCGGAATTACATCCTTTTTGCAGGAAAACATCATGGTATGCTATTCCATATCCAATGGAAATAAGTGTTCAGCACAAAAGATAGAGGTTAACACATGGTACAGCAGCGAACATCGTTTCTATGTTTACATTTGGGTAATTTTGTTTTTTATATTGAGATTAACAATTCTGGGATGATGAAGAAAGCTGGAATACCTGGAGAATAACAATAACCTTTGATAAGAAAGCTGACTTTTTAACACCAATATCTGCATAGGATGGATTTGACCCTAGGCAATGAAAGGGAATGCTATTCATAAGCAGGTACCATTATCTTTGGCGACTCGGCCACTAATTTTTTAGGTAGGAAAGGAATGTTGAGGAAATTGGTATACTAGAGAAAACATGAGCTCCATCAGCGAATTAGTGGCCCAATTTCCTAGTTGGTCCTTGTGTAAGAAAGTTTGTCAATTTGATCCAATGGAGGGAAGGGGATGGGTGGGTATTCGGAGAAAACTGGGTATACCTGGTAAAAACCACTGATAAACTTTCTAACACTAGGGCCAGCCAGAGGCCAGAGTATCTGATCATTTACTTGTCAAGAAAAGAGAAGGTTAAACACTGACTTTTTATCTATTTTCAGGTGAAAGTAAAAAGGTCAAATGGATAGAAAGGGAAAGGAATACCCCATTTTTTTCAATCTGACTCACAGAATGCATTATTTTTGTAGATAATTTCTCCATGAAAATATCAAAATCCCATGATACAGCATATGAAACCATTTAAACGGGACTTAAATGAGACTGGAGATAACATTTATATCTTGTTAATAATTGCATTTTAATCAACTTGTAGACAAACGTGAGATTATCTAAATTAAGATTTATCAATGTATGCTCTCGTTTCACATAATTAATGTGACTGCTGATAACTTTATATATATTAATACATGTATTGATTGGAATATTAATGTGTCTAATGTATTTTTCATTCTTTCATTTTTCTCACTATTTTTATCTTTTTTTAATTTATATTTTGAGGTTTTTATCATTTTTAAAATCATATTTCATAAATGTATCTCTCAACCATCTTTTTTTCATTTATATTTCAATGTTTTTATCATTTTTCAAAAAATTATAATTCATAAATGTGTCTTAGAACCATGTTAATGGTGATAGCTTGGGGAAATCATGCACATGAGAAAGTATGTTAGTTCACTTGCCTAGCTAGCTTTGAGTCCCACTTGGCTGGATCCAAGTGTGACCTCGATTTTGTCATTTTGATTTTCCTGTTCCATTTTTCTCCAGGTATTCATCCAGATTTTTTTCCACCAACCTAGAACTGTCCGCCTCAATATAAGTGAATAAATCTTGAGGAATAAAACAAATTTTTCATAAATTATTCTTTATTGAGCCCCTGAATGACTGTAGACATCTGGACAAGGATCATGTTTTCTACTCCAGAATTCTTCATAAATTCCCCTTTACTGAGCCCCTGTAATGACAGTGGCAATTTGGGAAAGGAATATGTTTTCCACTACAAAATAAGAGAATTTTCCCTGTATTAAGCCCCTGTTGTGACAGTAATTAGAATTATGTTTCGAATCCAGAATATTCTCTATAAATTTCCCTTTTATTGAGCCCCTGTAATGACATTGGCCATCAGTAGAAGGATTTGTTTTCCATTCCAGCATTCTATTAATTATCCCTCTATTGAGCCCCTGTAATGACAGTGGCCATCTGGATCAGTATGATGTTTTTTATTAAGTCTAGGGTCATCATTAAAGATGGCTTGTTAAAACATCCTAGAGATAAGTATCCTGCATGTCAGTAGCATCGGGAGTCTGCTTATAACATAGACAAAAGATAAAAGATGATACACGCTTAGTCATGCATGGCCATGCTGATTGGTCGGTTTTGAAAAATACTCCATTACGAAAACAAAGTCAAAGTACAAGCCTCGTTTGTGATAACGATCTTACAATTTACTATAAAGAAAACAAACACATGTCAATTCTATTTCTATGACGTCATTTTGGCTTTTTTACAGCACATGCTGATTCTTCTGCAAATTCCAAACGGTCAAAATGAGATAATGGTCCGAGTCGAAGCTTGATAAGGTATGGGTAGCAGCATCACAAGTCACACATAGAACGTCCATAAAAGATACAGATGATTTCCAAACTTGATCATGTGTGACCATGTTAATTAAGAGTTTTAATAAATGACATTTTTATGTCAACCAAGTAACAGTTGGTGGTTGTTTGGTTAAAAAGATAAAACCTATATATAAAGACCAACCTTGAGATCTAAGTACACTTAACCCTGTATATAAAGACCACAAATGATACCTAAGTACACTTAACCCTGTATATAAAGACCACTAATGATACCTATGTACAGTCAAACCTGTATATAAAGACCACCAATGATACCTAAGTACATTTAACCCTGTATATAAAGACCTCCAATGATACCTATGTACATTTAACCCTGTATATAAAGACCACCAATGATACCTATGTACACTTAACCCTGTATATAAAGACCACCAATGATACCTATGTACACTTAACCTGTATATAAAGACCACCAATGATACCTATGTACACTTAACCTGTATATAAAGACCACCAATGATACCTATGTACAGTCAAACCTGTCTATAAAGGCCACTCAAGGGAACCAGTAAAAGTGGCCTTTATGGGCAGGTGGCCTTTATATACAGGTTCAAATAATATGAATAAAGAACAATTGGGATACAATTCTACTGGCCTTTATAAGCAGGTGGCCCTAATATAGAGGTGACCTTTAAGGCAGGTTGGACTGTACTGTAAAACTGTATATAAAACATCACCCTTCAAGCCTAAGAAATATGGACAGTTGGCCTTTATATAGAGATTGTAACCATAGCAGGTTCTTCTGTACACAGTTTGATTTCAAAATTTTAGACATTAAGTCTAATTTGACAGACTTAGACCCCATCACAATGTTTTCAAATATTTCAAATTTTCAGTATCTAATATCCACACTTTACACCCATCATAATGTTTTCAAATATTTCAAAACTTTCCAGTATATAAATCCACACTTTACACCCATCATCAAGTTTTCAAATATTTCAAAATTTTCCAGTATCTAAAATCCACATTTTAGACACTTACCAGTATTTCAGTCAGCAGTATGTGAAGAAATATTAAAACCAGACAACAGTTGGTGGTTGTTTAGTTAAAATACAGTAAAACATGTACATAATGACCACCCTTTAAACCTAAGTTAAATTGATCCTGTATGAAAAGCCTACCTCCAGAACATTTAAGTACCAGTAAGTATGAACTGGATAGAAAGACCCACTTTGGACCTAATTGCAATAAAACCTGTATATTAAGGCCACCTTTGGGACATAAGTCAATAAACCTGATATATAAAGACCCATTTAGACAAATAATAATGATTTCAAATATTTCAAAATTTTCCAGTATCTAAAATCCACATTTTAGACACTTACCAATATTTTAGCCAGTGGTATGCGAAGAAATATTAAAACCAGACAATAATATAACAGGTTAAGTTTGACAGATTTGAAATCCAAATTTTAGACCCCATCATCACCTTTTCAAATATTTCAAAATTTTCCAGTATCTAAAATCCACATTTTAGTCACTTATTTCAGTCAGCGGTATGCAGAGGAATATTAAAACTAATAGAATGAGGTCTGAAGTTCGCATGCAGACCAGAGATGCCAACCCCTTCGATTTTGGCGGAGTTTCCCTGAATTTGCACCCCTAAATCTGCTCTCCGATCGTCTGAGCGAGTCCAAATTGAAAAACTCCGATTTTTTTCAATTCCCGAAAATTTTCGTGTTCGGGTCTGAAATCTGTGCGTTTTTTATAATATTGATCACTTTTGCCCTTGAAATTCCCGCTTGAAGAAGCGTTTGTCTGATTTTGATGAGAAAAAAATATGGCTGCGCCTGGTAGCCCCGTGGCCAGGTGGCCAAGAAAAGAAAACTAGACAATAAAAGCCATAACCAGAAGTTCCGTTATGAATATTTAGAAATATTTCCATTTATATCAAAATCTACTAGAGAAGGCTTTGCCTTTTGTACGGTATGTTGCACGGACGTTTCTATAATTCACGGAGGAAGAGGTGATATCGCCAAACACGAGAAAACGACAAAGCATCAAAGTTTGTCGAAACTTTCAAAAACGAACATGAAGCTTACCAGATAATTCGGTTATAAAGTCTGAAGTGACTTTTACTAAATTTCTTATACAGAACAATCTACCTTTGTCAGTAGCTGACAATGCTGGCAAAATGTTTCGCCACATGTTTCCTGACTCTAAAATAGCCAAAAAATATGCGTGTGGCAGAACCAAAACAACTTCCAATGTGCATGCATTATCAGAGAATGATGATTTCAGTATGAAAAAATAAGTTCTTGGATGTCGTTATTTGCTCCCAGAAAAGTGTAAGAATGCAGGATTTTGCGTCTTATACCCATCAGCTTCTGGGGGCCTAGAGTGGCCCCCAAACCCCCGGCCGGATTTACTCCTATTTCCATTCAGATAGGGTTGGCATCTCTGGTAGACCCATCACAATGATTTCAAATATTTCAAAATTTCCCAGTATCTAAAATCCACATTTTAGACACTTACTGGTATTTCAGCCAGTGGTAGGCAGAAGAATATTAAAACCAGACAACCTTATAACAAGTTTAGTTTGACAGATTTGAAATCCAAATTTTAGACCCCATCATCACAATGATTTCAAATATTTCAAAATGTTCCAGTATCTAAAATCCACATTTTAGACACTTAGCAGTATTTCAGTCAGCGGTATGCAGAGGAATATTAAAACCAGACAACCTTATAACTAGAAACAGTCAAAGTAATTGATTACTAGTAGCATCTTTAGCTGTGAAACTGCTGCTTGAAATGAACGCCTCATGTCTGAAATGAATGCCTCACGTCGATTTCTGACAAATTAATTGGGGATGTTCTGTTAATAAGCCGTTTCTTTATGCCAATAATGTTGATACTATATTGTTTTGTTGTGTTTGTAAACAGTATCTGTTATGAAGAAATATTTTTGGACAACTTGCCACATTTTTGAACCCCCTAAATTGATCAGGTGTCAATTTGTATTAGTTATTGCCATAAATAAATGCTTTCATGAATAATGACCCCTTGTGAAGATTTATTTGTCATTATACCTAACAAATATACCTTGTTTTCATTCCATCTTGCACCCAGAGAGAGAGAGAGAGAGAGAGAGAGAGAGAGAGAGAGAGAGAGAGGGATGTATTACGAGCAAGGTGTGACCTAAAATCCTTACATTTAGAGAAAGAACAAAGTGTGTGCAGTGGAGTGGCCAGCTCCCAAGTCAAGATTTTTCATTGGTATCCAGGTGGTCAGTTCAGGTATTGTAGAGTAAACTGGAGGGTTCATTCCCACTTAGCCAACATTTTCAAATTTTGTACCTATAGGTAAGATTTTAAATGTTGGCTGAGTGGGAATTGGTGTTCATTGTAGGATTAGCAAAGACAATAGGTATTAATTACAGGTGAGGGTAAAGTCTGTTTCAGAAAAGCAATAACAAAATCTCAAAATCTGAATAAAAATATTTCTTTAAAATGAGAAATTTAGAATTATTTTACAGAATTTCGAACTATATCAATAAAATTACTTGTTAGAAATTCACACATATTAAGGTTTTTTTGTTTGTTTTTGTTTTTTTAAATTCAAAGTAGATTGTGTGATCTTGTGTGCGAGATCTGTAAAAGTGGATTAAAAATAATTTCTCTGCTGATGAACCATATAAGACTTCTCTCTCTCTCTCTCTCTCTCTCTCTCTCTCTCTCTCTCTCTCTCTCTTGTTAAGAAGTTATGAAGCTAAGGTGCATGAATTCAAGTTTTTAGAGAAAAATATTCACAACAAAGCTATAATAATATTAAACAAAGAATAATAATAAAAATATTTTATACTATTAATCTTTAGAAAAACTCTGTTATATCAATTGTTTAATTGTTTAACTTATTGAAACAGGCAAAAGTGCATATTTCAATTAATGAAAAAAATGAATTTAAAATGTTGCTTTAAAAGTTTAAACTTGCAATATTTACACAGAAATGAATTAAGGTTTAATACATACATGTATAATGTTTTTGTTCATTGATATCTTTGTAAGTTTATTTAATGTGTATGATATTTTGTTAAGTTTTCAGTAAAGATTGTTGAAGATTATTGAAACAAATCGGAAAAAATCCTAAAAATCTTAAAATATAATTGTCTTAATTGACCAATCCTCTACAGACACATATATTTAATAATAATATTCACCATCAAAAACATTTATTTATTTCAAATATTTAATTATTTATTTCAAATATTTAATTATTTATTTCAAATATTTATTTATTTACTATTTATATTTTTTTATTTATTTGCATTGTTAACATTAACTTTATAATAAAATATTTAATTTTGAACTTAGAATCATATTCTACTTAAATTATTCAGCACTGCAAAACAATTTTGCTGAAAAAGACTATAGCAAAAACTTTCCAGGTGAAATCTTAAATGTTTATTTAACAATGTTGGCTAAGTGGGAATAGGAAATTTTAAAATGTTGGCTGAGTGGGAAGACACCAACTGGAGTACCCAAAGAAAAACTTTCACTCATACTAGGTGGATTCTGAACTTAGGGGATAAATGGCATTGATCTATAAGTGTGGCTCTTTTAGACAATTTTGAAATTCTCGGTCAAAAATGGACAATATCTTTCAGATTTAAGAGTTTTAGACCTCTGAATTCCTTGATCCTCTTAGGTATAGCCTAAATGGACAGTTTTATAGATTTAAGCACTTTAGACTCACAATGTGGCATAGACCAAAATTGCCAAATATTTAAACATAAATAGGCTTGTAGCATCACTATTTCTGAGAGCATCTTCATAAACAAAATTAACAGATTAATCTTTTAATTACAACACAAATAAACAAAGGAGAGGAAATACTTCTGAAAACTTTTCACTAAGATCATTTATGTTAATTAGTGTTACACACCCAAGTTATTTTTAGAATTATTTATCACTTTACCTAACATTAACATACTAATTAAAAATAAACAAAATTCTCAAATTAATCTCCTTAATTAAAACAAAAATAAATAAATGATTCCCAAAATAATTTCCGAAATTGAAACTAAAATAACCAAAAATTCCCAAAATAATCACCTAGATTAAAAGGAAATTAAACAAAAGAAATCTAATACTCTTGCAAATTTTCCCATTTTGTTGGTGATAATTTGAGTAATGGACCAAAGTTGGGGTAAAAATAAATCTGATGTTGTGATTTCTATATGCAAAAGAGATCTGTTGTCCTATCTTTGTTGGTGATAATCTAATAATGGACCAAAGTTGAGGTGAAAACAAATCTGATGTTGTGATTTCAATAACTGAAAGAGAACATATGCCCTTGCAAAATTATTCCCAGGAATGGACCAAAGGAAAAGATGGGGGTCAAAATAAATTTGACAAACAAAAGAGATCCTATACCCTTGTAAAGTTTTCCTATCCTTGTTAGTGGTAATCTAAGTAATGGACCAAGGTTGAGGTGCAAATAAATCTAATGGTGTGATTTAAATATATGGAAGAGAACATGCTTCCCTATCTTTGTGGTGTTAGTCTGAGTAATGGACCAAAGCTGAGGTCAAAATGTTGTGATTTTGATATACTTGTTGATAACATTAATGAATCTGGTATATATTTATGTATATTGTTATCAGTTTAATTTAATACATGATTGTACCAGGATTAAAGAGTCTCTAGTCTCGTCTCGTCCTTCTTATGATAAAATTGGGGATGCAATCATTACCATCTAATGTCAGTATTAATCCTTCAGTCCAGGAATTTTTCTGACTTTTTGAAAAAAGTTTGGCCCATGTCCTTAGTTATCTAATCTCATTCGGCTCTTGTGATAAGAATTGGGATACAATCGTTGTCATTTTGTATCAGGACTGATCTTTTAGTCCAGAGCTTTTTCTGACTTTTTGAAAGGCTTGGGCTATGACTTTTGTAATCTAGTTTTGTCTCTCATGATGAAAACTAGGGTACAATTATTACCATTTTGTGTCAGAATTGATCACTCACTGCAAGGCTTGCTCTGGCTTTTTGAAAAAGTGGCTGGGGCCATGACTAGAAATTTAGCATACAAAAAAAAAAAAATTATATTAATTTTGAAATTAAAAATTTAACATTTTTAATCAAAAGAAAACATATTTGTATAACCCTCCCTAAGTATAAATAAAAGAGTGCAATTTAAAAGATGCAGCATGATTATAATTTAGTAGATTTAAGTGAAGTAATGTCGTTTAATACCCCAGACAAAATTCTTTAACTTATACCGAAGAAGCAGTCAGTGAGATGGTTGGAAAAACTGTAATAACTCAAGAGAAAAACACAAACATTCGGCAAAATGAGGACTCAAAGATGGATAGTATTTGTTATATTTTGATAGTGAACTGACAAATTTTCTCACACTACTTGATCTGTCCAAGTGGGATTGGAACCTAGGCAGAGAGAGGCACAAAGAGCTGTGATCTACAAGCCATCATTTTAGATCACCTGGCCACCAAGGATAAAACAATTATTTCACAAAAGGAACCGAAAGTCACAGGCCTTTGTGATGAAACCCATCACAGCGGAATACAGAACCCTTGCCACATTTAATATAGGTAAAACTTTCTCCACAGCTGGCGACACCTCAAAATAAATAAATTTACTTGGACAGGACATTCAACCCTATGAAAATGCAGCAAATTTACTAAGATAAAACAACAGATGCATGCAGATTTAGGACATAAATCACCCTAATTTTTTTGTATCAGAAAAAAAACCTCTTTTTCCAAAAGAAAAAATGTCAATTTAAAACAATGTATATCAACTAATGTTAAATTTACGAGTTAAGTTAAAAGTCTTTCTGACAAGATTAGATAACTCTTACAGTAAGTGAAATATATCACAATCGCTGCGTCGTTGATTTCATGGTGAAATGTATCATTACGTTGCTTTCATCTGGCTCAGTAATATATCATCATGTGATAAAGAAGACATCAATATTTTTTTTGGTAATCGGAGAATTTTGAAGATTCTGCTAATAAGTATAAGAAAAAAGGATCATTTTGAAGATTCAGGTGATGAAGATCAGAAAAAACCCATAATCAAAAATTTGTAATAATTTGTAAAAAATAAATTGAGAAGAGAAAAAAAGGAATATATGATAAAATATATCAATAATTCATGTTCATTGCCTCCAAACAATAATTAAAAAATATCAAAAAAAAAAAAAAAAAAAAAAAAAAAAAAAAATGATTTTAAAATATCAGGAAAAAAGATAAGTTTTACAATATTTTGTGGTGGCAGTGTTTTATTTTATCAGGTGAGCAGATGTTTTGATTAAATTATCATTTCACTTTTAACATTTCTTTTTTATCTTAAAAACAAAGATAATTTTCGTGTAAAATTAAAAGCAGTTTATAAAATACACAATTTCAAACTTCAAATGTTTAAAAATATTTCAAGGTGCCAGTATTTTGTTTATCATGTGAGAAGACGTTTTGGATTTATCTTTTAACTTTCTACATTTCTTTTTTCCCCAAAAACAAAGATAATTTTCATGTTAAAATTAAAAGCATTTTAACATGTATTTAAATGCACAATTTCAAACTTCAAATGTTTAAAAATATTTCAAAGTGTCAGTATTTTGTTTATCAGGTGAGCAGATGTTTTGATAAAATTATCGTTTCACTTTTAACAGTTCTTTTTTATCCTAAAACAAAGATAATTTTTATGTAAAATTAAAAGCATTTTATTAAATGCACAATTTCAAAATTTTCAAATGTTTAAAAAATCTGACGCCAAGGTTCGAGTTTATCGGTGAAAAAGATAAAATGTTGATGACGGAGAAATCCTGCAAAATTTTCGTATATCAAAGAAACCATGGTAACTGTTACCTAACAATTAGGCTATCTATGTTTGGTAATCAATTTGTTAATGCTTTCTTTTAACTTTCACTAGAGGTTTTTTTTCTTTTCTTTTTTTCTGAAGACTCTCTAGTTTCTGGTGTGTCAGAATCAACAAAGGTACTCTGGTACTGTTACCTAACAATTAGGCTATCTGTGTTTGGTAATCAATTTGTTCATGCTCTCTTTTAACTTTCAATGGAGATTTTATTTGTTTGTTGAAGAACAGTCTATTGAATTTGTATGTGAATCATTCATCACAGTGCTAAGTTTCTGGTGTTAAAATGCAGAAAACAGATAGAAAATATTAAACAATTCATAAGAAACTTAAAAGATTTCAAAAAAAAAAAAAAAAATGTTTATAATTGTCTTGTCTGCAAAGTGTTTAAGGCATATCTTACAGATTTCAATAAGATGTGTGGTAAGGATCGTCTTGTCAGTGAGTGCAAGACATATCATAGTTTTTAATAATGTGCATTAATATGGAATTGTCTTGTCTGCAAAATATGAGAAGGAACTGTCTTTTCTAGTAAGTGTGAAACAAATGAAATGAAACTTGTAGATTTCAACATTCAGTTTGGTAGAGTGCTCGCTCCGTAAGTGGGAGGTCGTAAGTTTGATCCCCACCGGGTCTGACCCAAGACTTGAAAGTGGGTACTGACTGTTCTTTCGCCAAGCACTCGGCATTACGAAATGAAAGTCACGGTTCTTTCGGATGGAAACTTAAAACAAACAAGGTCCCGTGTCACGGTAGGCTTGGCACGCTAAAGAACCCTGCTGTATAATGCCATCAGCGCAACGCATAGGCAAAATTTCTGCACCTTCACCTATAGCTGGCGACGTCTCGATATAAGTGAAATATTCTTGACTGGGACGTTAAACACCATTACTCAACTCAACATTCAGTGCTGTTACACTTATTTTTGGTAGTGGATACAAGACCCATTGAGAAAATAAGTGTTGTTTAATGCAAATTTAGGAAATTATCTAATTGGTCAATACATAGCAAGAATGTAGAATTTAAAATTTTGTTTTTATTTTATTCAAATTTGGACAATCTTATGGACAGATGGACAGACAAACACAGTTTTTCAACGCTTAGAAATTCTAGAAAATGGGCTTATAATCAAAAACCTTACCAATAACATCACTTCCAACCAGACTGCTGGCACCAATCATGGTATATCTGGCAAAACCAGGAAGATCTCTTGATAGACCCAAGCCAAGACCATCTCGTGTCCACTGTAGGCTGCCTTGCCGATTCTTAACTTTACATTGCAGCGTGACTGTGCCGTTTTCAATCACCGACTTGCTTTCTGGCTGCGTAACAAATTGTTGGGCTCCATAAACTGAAAGTATAAGAGAAAGAAAATCATAGGAATTTTTTTTAAGTCATACTGTCATTTAGATGGAAGTAAACAACAGCTATTGCTGTTAAAGAATGTTACCATCTCTTTATGTCATTTCTCTGACAGTCTTTTTCAATAAACTGTAAATTAGGAAGGCTTCACTGCTGTTAGGTTTTGCAAGCAGTGACAATTCAATTTATTTGCTTTAAAGTGGTTAACACCCCCCCCCCCCCAACACACACACATACCTTGCCTTGCACAATGTCCTCTTAATATAACTAATAATGTATTTTTAAATAAAGAGTCATGTTGTAAGAACAGAATTCAGTGAATAATTTTTGTATGCCACTGTATATCATAAATCCATATACAGTCAACTCTCTTTACAACGGCACCCTTTATAACGGCATATTCAGCTAACGGCAAAAAATTGTTGGGAACAAATCCATCGCAGCGTTATTATAACACTTTATAACGGCATATTCGGCTACCGGCTCCGGCAATGAAAAGTCGGGAACGAAAGTACAAAATAAACACTAATTTTGTTTGTTATAACGGCACTGCTAATCGGCAGAAGATCAGACGGTATCAAACACACCATGCCTTAAGGCATCGCTGCACACGGCTACACGGCTTCACCGATTGTTTATACAGGTGACAGTGACACTGATTGCCGATAGAACACCTGCATGCGTTGTGGTCAGTAATTAATAGGTACCCATAATTAAATTGACCTGACGGTAATTATCGGGATGATTATACTCGAATGAGATATACCGGCTAATGAGCAAAACTTTTGAGTACGTGTATATATCACCATTTTCAAGTAAACTCAATAAAATCATACCTCAAATAAGTACTTTAATTTTCTTTGAAAGCGAAAGTTGGTTAAATTAAACATCTCAGCTGAGAAAAATCGTTTGTAACATGTCCTGTCGGCATACAGATTCAGCATCAAAGACATTTTTTCAGGATGTCCCTTGGAATTTAGGAAGTGACATTATCAATGAATTTCATTGGATTAGACATGTGGTGATACACATTACAACAGGAATTCCCAGAATTTTGTGTCCTCTTTAATTCATAATTACCGTAAAATTATAACTATTTATTAAATAAATAACGATGTCAGGTGAATGAAATCTGCATTAAATAACGTTATGATATGCGTTGTTATTTATTTCAAGTTAACGAGACTTCTTTCATTTTTTTACTTTCTCTTTTCGTGAAAGTTAGATAAACAGTACAGAGCCGTGTGCAAATTCACGGGAAATTGCATTCCGATTTGGAAGCAAATAAATTCAAAACGGGAATGTTGCATATGATAAGCAACAGTTTAATGAATACTAGGCATCAACAACAAAAGTTCAAGTTGCATACAAACACTAGAACGAACCTAATAGCGATGGTCTGTAAAAAAGCCCACCTACGCACTGTTTGAAATTTCATCTACCGGTAAATATGACAAAAACGATCAGGTAGAATTTATTAAACTTTATTAAAATTAAATTAGTGATAATTTGATCATATTGTAAAGGAATTAATCATTTTCTGTTGTGTCTACATTGCAATACGTTGTCTTGTACATTGGCTCTCTACTACAACCGGCATGTCTGGCGTATGTACATCAGGGGACGTAACTCTTACAAAATTATGCTAAATTCATTACAACAGCATATTCTTTACAACGGCAAAACTGCTGATCACGGAGATGGCCGTTATAAAGAGTGCTGACTGTATTAACATTTCTTCACTGCAACACTACCCCCCTCATTGGACATTAATGTCCTCTTTAATGGATATTAAGGGAAAAGTTCATCAAGGTCAATGCTATGTCATTCTGATATAGAAATTAATGAGTATATATAGTATATGCCTAGATAAAAAATAATCTTCTCATTTTCCTAATGCAACACTACCCCCTGCTTCAGAAATTAATGTCCTCTTTATAAGAAATTAAGAGGTATGTTCATCATGATCAGCGTAATGTCATTTGGAAGCAGAAATTTATTAGAATATAGATTATGCCTTGATAAAAACAACATCTTAACATTTTTATTGCAAATCATCCGTTTACTTTGGTCATCAATGCCCCCTTTATTAGATATTAATAGGAAACTTCAACATTGTCCAAATATAATGTGCAATGTGATTTACAAACAGATATCTCACCCCAGCCCTATACAACCTTGAACTATTAAATGGATTGGTATAGTTTATGCCCAGATAATAATGTTGAAGACACTGCAACACTACCCCCCCCCCCCCACCTTTTCTCATTAATGTCTTTACTAGGTATTTGGATGGTCAATATAATCTCATTTAGAAATATATATATATCCTTTCGAGGCCAATACAACCTGAAATTGATGAGTATATGCCTAGATAATAATATTGATATCTAAACATTTTTTTTTTACTGCAACACTACCCCCTCTTTTCTCATTAATGTCGTCTTTATTAAGTATTAGGAATGATCAATACAACACCATTTAGAAACAGATATCTCATCCTAGGCCAAAGTAACATTGAAAATGATTAAACTACAGTATATGCCCAAATAATAACAATATCTCAACAATATTTTCATTGCAACACTACCCCCCTCTTTTCTGAATAATGTCCTCTTAATAAGGTATTTGGATGGTCTATATAATGCCATTTAGAATCAGATAACTCATCCTAGGTCTACATAACCTGGCTTAGAGGGTTAAGTATTTCAAATGCAGGTCTTAACACGATCTACATCTGTTATGCCAATTACGAAAATTGGCTAAATTGACAGGATTTCAGAATGGTGTTTCAAAAAAAGAAATACCTTTGAAAAGGTATTTTGATACCTATCAAAAAACCGGCAGACACAGAGATAAAAAGATAACATCTTCCAATTATGAACTGACACATAGTACCATTATCATCCACAAACAATTATGATAGCATTTATTTACACAACCTGGAGACTATCCAGGTCTCGTAAAAATCCGTCCATCAGACAAATGCACATGTTAATTACACAAACACATGTGCATGTGTACGCATACCTGTAAAATATCTATCAAAATCTACCGTGCATCATATACATCGCATCAAGAGAAAATAATAATAACACTCTAGTGTCTGTATTAAATGTCTCTGAATTATTTCACCCTACCGCGTTGTCGTTAGGTGTTACCATGCGTCAAGGTGTTTACATACATCCGATTTTGCTTTTTTTGGGGGGTTATAAATGACAATTTTGCATTTTACCACTCCTATAACAAATTATCTTTAATAGGGTAAAGTAGATTGGAATGAAGTATTTATGCTCAATCAGGGTAGGTAGATCCATGTTAGAAAGTTTGTTTGCTTGTTGAAGGTTATTGGAGTTTCTTCAGGCTCTCCAGTTTCCTCCACCATCTTATCTGATAACCTCATTATAAGTGAAGGAATATTGACTTAGATGTAAAATTCCACTCATTTTTCCACTTATGATTTGAAATTCTTTCACTTACATCATGGTGGTTAGTTTTGGAATGGTGGAGGAAACCAGAGTGCCACAAGAAAACCACTAATCTTAAAACCAAGCAAATATTTTAATGAAGAAGAGTAAAGTCACAGGTCAAAGAATTTTTTTCCCACTTAGATCAAGGCAGTCAGTACTTGGACTATAGAAGAAACCCACAGTGCTAAGTCAAAACCACCAACCTCTAGCAAAGAAACTGAACTATTCTCACACTAGGATCTCCACCGTGGTAGCTCAGTTGGTAGAGTGCTTGCTCCGTAAGTGGGAGGTCGTGGGTTTGATCCCCAGCCGGGTCTGACCCAAGACTTGAAAGTGGGTAGTGACTGTTCTTTCGCCAAGCACTCGGCATTACGAAATGAAAGTCACGGTTCTTTCGGATGGGAACTTAAAATAAACGAGGTCCCATGTCAAGATGGGCTTGGCATGCTAAAAAACCCTGCTGTATAATGTCATAAGCACAATGCACAGGCAAAATTTCTGTACTTCTGCCTATAGCTGGTGACATCTCAATATAAGTGAAATATTCTTGACTGGGACGTTAAACACCATTACTCACTCATTCACACAAGGATCTGCCTGATTAAGATTTCAAACCTAGACAGTGGTATGCAAGTGTGCACTTTACAAATTAAATTATTCAATTTCCAAATCAACAGAACCAAAACAAAAACCTAAAATTTTGCAATAGGCAGATTTGGCATCTTAAGTACCCAAATCCTTTTTCAATTTCAATTACATAAATGTTTTATTTTTTCAAATTTTCTAACATATATGAAGTATGATTTTGTTATGATATTATTCAATTAATATTATATCATTTTGTTTTTTCCTCTCTCGTTTTGCCCCTCTGATTTTCCGACATTTCCATATAGTAAGATTCTGTTACGATTCATGCTTAGGTTAATTGTGTAGCGTTAAGTTAAGGCTCTTTGCTGGAACATTTCCAGAAACCATGGGAATGAATGATAAAATCAGATTACATCTAATACAAGATATAACGGTGAGGATATAAGTTATACACCTTAATTACAAAAACATATCATATATACTAGAGGGAACCAGAGTGCCTGGACAAAACCAACAACTCTCAGCAAAAAAAAATATTGACAAATATTTTCACACTTTGATTTGTCCGAGAATAGATTCCAAATTGCAAGAGAACCAAAGCAAAAACCTAGAATAGTGCAATTGTCAAATTTGGCATCTTAAGTACCCAAATCCTTTTTCAATTTGAAATACATCAATGTTATTTTTTGTATGATTTTCTGACATATCCATGTAGTTTGATTTTGTTATAATATTATCCAATTAATTTTATATCATTTTGTTTTTTTTCTCTCTTGTTTTGCCCGTCTGATTTTCCGACACTTCCATATAGTAAGATTCTGTTACGATTCATGCTTAGGTTAATTGTGTAGCGTTAAGTTAAGGCTCTTTGCTGGAACATTTCCAGAAACCGCGGGAATGAATGATAAAATCAGATTACATCTAATACAAGATACAACTGCGAGAAATAAATTGTATACACCTTAATTACGAAAACATATCATATATAATACTTATATTAAATATTCATTCATATTATTGCCGGTCTATGTATATTGGTTTTGCATAATGATTCTTCATCAATATTTTTTGTTATGTCAGCAGTTTATTATATGATGGTGTTCAGAATACATTTAGGACTTTATCCTTTACAATACTCTTTGAACTGCAGGGCTAGGGACGTCTAGTCACTTGTTTTGGAGAACATTTTGTTCATTTCTGAAAACTTTTCATATCCTCCACCTTTCAAAGAAAGTCGGGTATTAAATTCAAGTTTCTGTCAGCCGTCATTCCTTCAGTCCATCTGGAATTCTTATCTATGCCACATCTCCAAAACAATAAAGCACTATTTCACAAAACTTGGTAGATTGATAGGAGATGCACATGTTGTTTACCCAAGTCGATCTGCTCATTTTCCAAGCAGTTATTGCCCTTTTAACACGTGCAAATCACAGAAAAGAACCTTCTGGCGGGGGGAATTTGCTTGTTCTCTTTCATTTGATATAGCATTTGCATTACCTTCTGAAAGCATGCCTTGACTTGAAACTTGACATTAAAACCAACATCCTCTATATGTATATGTTACCCATAGAGTTCATTGTATTAAGTTTATTATACCCCCCGCTTTAAAAGTGGGGGGTATATAGTGATAGGGGTGTCTGTCCATCCTTCTGTTACACCTTAGGGTACCTATCTCTTATCCGCAACTCCTCCTAAACCCTTCAATGGATTTTCATGAAACTTTCACACAATCTTTGTGATATAATGTAGATGTGCACCTCTAATTTAAAAATTTGATGGATTTTTGGGAGCAGGAGGTATTTTTTGTGAGCTTGTGGCTCACAGTTTTTCTAGTTTAATATTGCAAAGCTATACTTTAATAATATCTGCTATAGTGACCATCTCTAAACAAAGGCTATCTGCCCATTAAGACCAGTCTTCATATAGAGGTATTGTGCATTAATATATGAAATGGAATTTTAACACTAGTCTTAATGGACAGGTGGTCGTTATATAGAAGTGGTAGCTATAGTAGTGTGGGAACAACAGTAGGCATCTTACAGGAAAAATTATCTCTTATTAATTTCTTTATTCTTGTTTGAAATGGGTATAAAAAATGCTGCAAAAGCACCGAAAAGCACTTAAAAACAAGTAACACATTATTTTTGGGATTATATAAATACAAGCACATGAAACGCAACATTTATTGACTTACTGTTTACTGTACAAAGTGGTTATCAATTACATGCGGAATTTCTTCATGGGAAAACGAGACACTGTGAACATAATGAATACATGGGAAAATAGATGTGTATACACCTAACTGTGAAACAGGCCTCTGAAAAACTTCTTTCTCCCTATAAACTTTCTTATTTCATTATTTATATTTACATAACTAAGACACAGGCCTCTGAAAATACTTTCTTTCTCTCTCATATTTCACACACAGATTGAGATGTCACCAATCACTCTTAAGAATCAACAATTTCAGAACCGAAAAATCTTCATGGGAAAACAAGTCGCTGAGAACACAACGGATAAATAGGAAAAAAAAACTAAGATGTAGGCCTCTGAAAAAACCTTTTTTAGCCTAAACTTATTTTCTCATTTCAGAAAAAAATGTCGCCGGCAAGAATATTTCACCCACATATAGGAATGTCATCACTTACTTTTGAGGATCAGCAAATTTCAGAATAAAGGTCTTCATGGGAATGAAATACTTTAACAAACTTGATTGACAGAGTATGATCTAAAAACTATTTCTGAACGTTTTTTTTTAAAAGTATTTATGACATAGGTTTTACATCAAAGCCATGACTATTTCTTGTACAATCAATAGGATTCAATTTTATGGAAATAGGACACAGGGCATATTTATTTGAGTTGAATTGAGTAATGGTGTTTAATGTTCCATTGAAGAATCGAGACGTCGCCAGCTATAGGCGAATGTGCAGAAATTTTGCCTGTGCGTTGCACTGATGGCATTATACAGCAGGGTTCCTTATCTTGCCAAGCCCACCATGACACAGGCCCTCGTTTATTTTAAGTTCCCATCTGAAAGAACCGTGACTTTCATTTCGTAATGCCGAGTGCTTGGTGAAAGAACAGTCAATGACAACTTTCAAGTCGTGGGTCAGACCAGGCTGGGGATGGAACCCATGACTTCCCACTTACAGAGCAAGCACTCTACCAACCGAGCTACCGCCGAGAATATTTAATTGGAAAAAGGTAATATTTTTATAAAAAAAATATTTGTATCTTTTAGCTAGATTTTAACATCCTAACATCAATGTAAGGAATATTTCATACACATTGAGAAGTCACCACTTAAAGAA
Organism: Anadara kagoshimensis; assembly: GCA_021292105.1. Classification (NCBI taxonomy): domain Eukaryota; kingdom Metazoa; phylum Mollusca; class Bivalvia; order Arcoida; family Arcidae; genus Anadara; species Anadara kagoshimensis. The sequence goes on from CM037866.1 coordinate 24,370,116, forward strand.
TGATTGATAAATTGAATTGAGTTTTACATCCAAGTCAAGAATATTTCACTTATATCAAGATGTAACCAGCTATAGACGAAGTAGCAAATTTTTTTTTTACCTTTGCTGTGCGTTTAGGGCAATGTGCAAGGAAGGCTCTGTAACATGTCATGGCTGCTAAGATATGGGACATAAGTTTTTTTTTTAAAACTCTTTTTAGAAGACTGAAAAGAGACTGAGTGCCAAATATACATGGGAAAAATGTTAAAGACATTAATTAAATGGCATCCCGAGATTCTGGTGACCTTTTTTCTCTCAAAAAAAAAACCAAAACAACAAAGAATAATATTTCCAAAAGTTGCATTGGAATGTTTTGACGTCTCAATCACAATTTGGTTGCTAACATTTTAAGTTAATAGTTGCAGCAAATCTGACATTTTATGGCAGGAAATGCAGAATGGGCCGGAGCAATGGATTTTTATTTTGCAACATATGCATATCACAATACTTCTTTTATTCTTTTTTAATCCCACTGCATGGCATTTATAGGTAAATTTTCAATCATTTGCATCAAGGCAAACTCATAGAGGGCTGAAAGTACAGTCAAACCTGCCAAAAAGGCCACCTCTATATAAGGTTCATCTGCTTATAAAGGCCAGTGGAATTGTATCCCAACTGTTCTTTGTTAATATTATTTGCACCTGTATATAAAAGGCCACCTGCCTACAAAGGTCACCTTTACTGGTTCCCTTGGGTGGGCTTTATAGACAGGTTTGACTGTATGCATTCCACAATACTTTGTTTTTAGAACCAACATGGATGAAGTTTAAACTTTTTAAACTCCCCCCCCCCCCAAAAAAAAACACAAAAAAACCCCTGAAATGAAAGCCTTCTGGGTTTAAAGTGGGACCAAAATAAATTAACCAAACTGGACCCCTATTAAAAAAAAAAAGAAGAAGAGCAAAAGGCACAGTTAAATTCATCCTTTATTATTTCCAAACTTTGGAAAATATCAGACAAGCAGTCTCAAAAAAAAAAAAATTATAAAAAAAAAACAAAAACTAGGCACAAGGGTTGATGCAGAAGAAGAACAAGCAAACTCAGTAAAACGGGATCCCCTGCAAGTAGATACATTTAAGTCAAAGGGCCATAACTTTCAAGAAAATGAGCAAACCTACTCAGGTTAATGATATGCACATCACAATAATGTTGAAGCTTTGTACCAAGTTTTGTAAGACAGTGCCTCATAGTTTGATAAATTTCTTCTGGCAAAAAGTGTCTGGATGGATGGAAAAACGGAACTTTGAATTAAAGAAGTGCAGAAACACCAATATGTCCCTTGCTTTGTTTGTGGGCACATTATTACACATAAATTATCTTAAATGACATGTCTAATTTGTCAAAAGCATAATGCATTGATGTAATTAATAATAACTCTGAAAACAAATAGAGTTTGACAGATCATTATAAAAATAGAGGAAAGAAAGAGTACAAAGGCGTTGGCGACAGACTTACATAACTCACAAACAATTACTTAATCATGGTTGGCGATAAGAATGGAAAACGTCAGAGCTTGTTGTCAAGACAGAAATAACAGCAAATCAATGTCAAGGTCACAAAGTTGGATGTTTGCAACAGGCTTACATCATTGACAGAGAATTACTTCATAATCATGGGAGATGGGAATAGAAAACTTCATGATTTGTTGTCAAGACAGAAATTGCCGCCAATCAATGTCAAGGTCACATTGTAAAAAGTTGGATGTTGGCATCATTGACAGAGAATTACTTCATAATAGTGGGAGATGGGAATAGAAAACTTCATGATTTGTTGTCAAGGCAGAAATTGCTGCCAATCAATGTCAAGGTCACATGGTAAGAAGTTGGTTAATAGTATTGTACAATACAAACGCCTCTACGATTCTTAACAATACTGGAATCTGAATTAACATCTAAAAATAAACAATCGGTCTTGCTATCTCAACTATCATAGCAAGAAGCGTGGTGCCTCAAAATTGTCAACTTGCTCATCCTTTTGATAATTTGTTTTAGTTTTCCAAGATTGCTGGTGGAATGGGAAAATGGTGTTCATGTTCCAGTCAAGATGCCTTCACTTATGTTCCAGTGGAGGAAACCATAGTGCCCTGACAAAACTATTAACCTTATGCAAGAGGACTGATACACTTTCTGATTATTCTACCAGAATGGGATTTAAATCCAAGCGGTGGGCTAGCAGCAAGTTAGCTTGCATCATGTGCAGCATCTTTATGATGTAATTTCATCAATATGACATCCTCTACTATTTTTTTGCATATAGATGGTTAGTTAAGACTGGTAGAGGAAACCTGAGTGCCTAAAAAAAATGATTGACGTTTTTGCAAGCAAACTTTCTCACACTAGGATCTGTCCCCACTGGGATTCATACTCAGGCACTGTGATTCGTAAGTGTTAGCTTAAAACCACTCAACCCCAAATCCTCCATGCCGTTGTCAAAAATGTATAATTCTGTGTCTTGTATGGATACACAAAATTATATATTGCCAAAATTTTATTGCAATACGGCAAGACACCACTTGTGTCTCAGCATTGTACTTAGAAAAAATAATTGGTAGGTAAAGAAAAATATTTTGCTTGCAGGGTTCTCTTGAGATCAAATAGATCAAAATATAAAAAGAAATTCCATATCAAAAACATTTAAAACTACAAAAACATTTTTTTTTCTGTCTATGAATACAACCTGAATTATTATCCATTAGAGATGAAATTGAAATATGTACCATTTTGTTCTAAAAACATGTAAAGTATGTTATATAGAGATGGTATGAATTAAGATGAAATATGATGTTTTCACTCTCTTAGAAAAATGTGAAATTGAGATGTTAAAAATTAGGGCATCCAGCTCTTTTTTATTTTAAATATTTTTTTTTTTTGTTGATAATGAAAAATATAACAAATTCAACAAGTTATAACTAGAATTGGATATTGTCTTTTTGTGGATAATGAAACACAGTCCAACCTGCCTTACAGGTCACCACTATATAAGGGTCACCTGCTTATAAAGACCAGTAGAATTGTATCCCAATTGTTCTTTATTCATAATTTGAACCTGTATATAAAGACCACCTGCTAAGAAAGGCCACTTTTACTGGTTTCCTTGGGTGGCCTTCATAGACAGGTTTGACTGTATATTCCAAAATTAACAAGTTATAACTAAAATGGGACGCCACTTCAAAAAGGACTGTCAAAGAATCCTGACTTGGGACATCAATGTTTTCAAAAAATGTGCATGATAAAAAATACAGATCTAACCATCTTAAAAAAGATTGTTCCTGTGAAGTTTCATAAATATCTGTTAAATAATTTTAGTGGAAAGCCGCAGACAAAACGTTGGCAGACGAAATGGAGTAAATACTGTATGTTCCCTACATTTGATGGGGAGGGGACATAATTAAAATAATTTGTATGTACTATGATGAACTCAAGATGAAATTCTTTTTAAATTTATTTCAAAATGAAGTATATTTTAAAATCTCTACAAAAAAGTTTTTTGCACCAAGAAGTAAGTCAATAGACTTTTTCCACCAAAAAACTGTAAAAAAGAGATGTTATGAATTAGGTGAATTCGACACTTATTTATTTTTTATCTTTAAATTTGATGCAAATAATAAATTTATATAACTTATTCAATTAGAAAATGTATTAATTTCAAAACTACACTGCCCTCTATAAATGATCATACATGTTTAAAACTGATGTAAACAAAATTGAATTATTCTAAAGCTGAATATTTTTCAGCTAAAATAGTGCTTTTATCTTGGAAAGAATAATTTTTTCCAAATGTTCATATTTTTCCCGAAAATTTCAGAAAATTCCAAAAAAAATTGATTTTCAAGAAAAACAACTTTGCAACATATAGTGTTTTTATCTTGGAAAGTGTGATTTTTCCAAATGTTCATATTTTTCCCGAAAATTTCAGAAAATTTACGATACAATATATGAGTTACGATATAACTTTCAAATACATCAAAACTTCAATATTTCAATTTTATGAACAAAATTTGATATGATAAATTATAATGTAACCCTATGGCAATTATAAGTTATCTATGGAGAGCAGTGTATTATCATACCATGCAGCATAAAATATGTGGCAAGATTTTGAAAAAAAGCAATACAAGAATTTGCTGAAAATAATGAAATATACAACAGGTTCAATCATAATCTACCGGTATGCTTAACTTTGTAACAATTTGGTTTTCCCCCCTTTTTTTACCATGATGGATTCAAGATGCAATATGTCAAAAGATAATTTTTCCACAAAAAATGTGAAATATGAAAAAGATTATGAATTATATAGAATATTTTTCAAACAATCTTCAAGATAATGAAGTATTCAACCAAACTGTCAAAGATTGGGATCGTAACACTGATCGTAACACCAGCGAAGCACATGTTCTAGCGGCCAATGTTGCATCTGTATTACATCAAACACTTGGCAGATCTGGATTGACTTGATCGTCAGCGTGAGGTAATTACAACTCTAGAGGTATAACAATCACGGAACTGTCACACTTTTTTTTTCTGATTTACAAGTTTTTTCCTAGCACCTGGAGAGTAATGGTGTTTGTGTTCATTTTCTGATTTATGTGCATCAATGATTTGGTAGCCAAAGTGCCAATACGCCACAAGTGGCTAAGGTTGCAGGCTCAACTCCTAGCTGTTCTACTAAGTTAGTTATTTATTTTTATTTCACAGTGATTTTGTTACATTTAAAATCTACCTTCTGCATTTAAAATTGGGAAAACTGAAATTCTGAGATCTAACAAACTGCAATACGATATGCTTGCAATAGAAATTATATTTAGTGCAAAGACACTATATATTATATGGTACCAACTGGTATTTTGTGGGCAAGGACAACTAGATTTAATATAACAGTGCATCACTGTTGTTTTAGGGAATTTTAGCAGGCAAACTGAGAAATTTTTAGTAACTTTTCCCCAAGGAACAATACCTTTATTTGGTAGTAATTTTAAGCAAACAGAATCACTTTTTCAGTTGAAAATTGAATGGTTGTCTGTTGTCTGCTTTAGCAGTTATGTTTTCAAGACAATTTTCTGTATTCTCAATTTTGAGTGGAAAACAATATAGCAAATTTAACTCTTATGTATGACTCAGTTTGGGTTCTAACCAACAACCGCTCTATTGCAATCTTAGTAATCAAAGTAAATCTTACCATTTAGGTTCAAATTCTAATGGGGTTCGCCGCTGTAGCACATGATACCTTCTAACGTGTCTGTGAAACGCTTGTTTCCAATGGACATGGAATCGCACAATATGACGCTTTCCGTAAAAACGACATTATTCCGGGAATTTGTAATGTTGACGTTTTCCAAAATGTTTCGCACAAATGTTAAGAGGTATTGATCACGTGGTATGGCGGCGAACCCCATTGCGGAAATCATAGTTTTAAAAATTTTACAAGAGTTACCTTCTTTCACAGTAATATTTTTCACCAAATAAAAATTTAATAAATTTTTTAATATTTTGAACAAAGGCAAAATTCAGAAATGCAAATTATGCAAATTATGCATATTTGCAGATAAATGTGCACATCATATGTGCAGCATTTCTTTCTTTTTAATTACATTGTACTACACTAATATATACACTTTACAAGTGTTTGGTGTCTGTATACTATTGAAGTCTTTGAGAGACCCCGAGACGAGATGAGGGGAGTAGGCATCTTGCGTTTTATTTGTATCCCCCCAAGTGGTAATTCCATTAAGATGGAGTGCCCTCCCGCTTTCATGGTTATAACACTCTCCTTCGTAACATGATAATTGTAATATTTCTATGAGAAGAAACTATGGGAAAATACCTTCGACATATTTTATGTTAAGTAAAAAATGTTATGTGTACCAAAAACTTCAGTTACTTTATACCTTATAAAAAGAATTAAAAAATACAAAAAAAAATGGTAACTAGGTCATGGAACATATGGAAGACCGAGATGCAGATACAGTAAATTTTCTTTTCTGAGTTTCAAAAAATCTATTATATCCCTGGCCTGTAAAATAAAAGTTATTGGGTATATATGAATCACCGTCTAATTGTCTCTATATCGTATCTGCTAGTGTAAGAAAGTTTGTCAGTTTGCATGCTAAAAATTGGTAGTTTTTCCTGGCACTCTGCTTTCCTCTACCATGCATGAACTCAGCATCGTAATATAAAAGTGAAAAATTGACTGGGGCATAAAACTTCATTATTCTGTTTAACTACACTCTAAATTTTACTTTCCCAATTGTTGCACTCAGGACAGATTTTTGTCATGAAAGTTTGTCACTTTGGTTGCCAAAGGTCTGTGATTTTCTTTGGTCATTCCAGTTTCCTTCACCATCAATGAACTGACTGTCTTGATATAAGTGAAAAAATCTTGACTGGAGTGTAAAACTCCATCATTGTACTCAACTCTACTCTAAATTTTACTTTCCCAATTGTTGCACTCAGGACAGATTCTTGTGTAAGAAAGTTTGTCAGTTTGCTTGCTGATGTTCAGTGGTTTTCTTGGGCACTCAGGTTTCCTCCACTATTCATGAATTGACCATCTTGATATCAGTGAAAACACCTTAACAATTCTATTATTCCTCTCCACACTCTTGCTATGTATTTAATCTGGGCTGGGAGATTAGTTTGTTCTCATGGGGTGTGCAATTACATCAACTAAATTGCAACTCCATTTCTCCACTCTAATCTAATTTTAACTATTTACATTGTTGTGCTTTACCTATCTTTTAATCATTAAGCACCTGTTACCAATGTAACACCTTAAAATAGCAGAGCTTTACATGATCTTAACTCATTTTTTACAGATTCTTACAAATTTGATGTATAATCATAACCGACAAACAAAAGTGTCTGCATATATAAAACAACGAGACGACAGACGGTTCGCATTTATTAAAAGTGAAGCACTTTGTCCGACTCGTTCTCGGGAATCTGGGTAATTCCCGAGCCTTGCATTCAATAGTGTTAATATTAGGCAATATATAATTCATTTAAGAGACATTGGCAGAATAACAAACACGGCATGTTTCATACGAGCGAAACGCTTTGATGTCATGAGAGGTCTTGTGTGTATGGATATTTTATTAACGACAATGTTTTGTCAGACTCATGTATAATTTCCTCTTAACATTTTTTTTCTGCATATGTCTGAAATTGATTAGGCAATAAACAAGTTCCAAACTGCATCTTATGTTATATTTAATGTAACATATAGGACAGATGTGTCAAAAGTTTAACACTGAGAGAACGAAAAGGAGTCGAAGCTCGTCTGTCAAGTGGCCGAGACATGGATAGCTAGTGACCGAAAAGATGTCAAGCTATATAAAACAGCTGCCAAAAACTTGTCGATATGTAGCTTATTACGAGCTACCTAGTGGGGCTGCTGATTCATTAGCTTACTGTTAAACTTTCGAAAGGTCTGTACTGTATAATGCATTAAACGTAATGAACAATGCAAAATGTGCAAATACTTAAACGGCTACATTTACTTCAGATAAGCTCGCTTGATTAAATTACGCCCAAAACCAAACTAGAGTCAAGTATACCACATAAAATGTATCATTTTCTCCTTGATTTTTCTTTTATGGTTAAAATTCTTAAATTACAAAACCAATTTTTTAAATACTTTTTTTTTATACGTTCATATTTGAAGTTTGGCGATCCGATGTCATGCTGAAGAATCATGATTTTGGCATTAAAGGGATTAAAGTCCAGAATACAAAGATGAAAGAGGCATAAATCATGAAGAAAAACTTCAGACATTACGTTGGTGTATGGAAACTGGAGATTTGGTACAGCGAAAATGTTTTGAATTTTAGGTGGAAGCAAATTTTGTGAAATAAAAATTTGGGGAATTTTGTGATATAACATTTCACAGGATTAAATGTTTGTGCATATTAACTGACTTAAGTATAATAACAAATGTATGCTGACTTTTATGCTAATTTTTAAAATATTTTGCATGTGTAACCATGGCAACAGTGACAAATGCTGATGAGAAAACTAAACCAAAACAGAGTTATACAATTGCAAGATTAAAAGTCAATCTTTCAAAATATTTTTTTTTATTTGTTCGTAGTTTCCCTGTATTGTCCAAAAATTGGGATCCAGAAAACTGCAGCTAAAAAAAACCCTTCAAGATTCTACAAATCCTACCTTCAGAAACAAAAGAGTTCCAATTTTCAGCCAAAAGAAACTTGACCATTCTGATGCATTCAACAATCAAATACCAAACATATAATCATTATTCTACTAACCTTCCCCCCAAACACAAAAGTGTTCTTGGGTTTTAGGCAACACATCCCCCCCCCCCATCTCAATAGACTATTAATACTACTATGGTCACTATTAAAAGAGTTCTGGTTTCCATGACAACAAAAGCAAGTATCCTCTTTCTTCAAGAAATTTAGAGACCAAGCAAATGATACCAAACTGATAAAAATATCTCTGATGCAGAATAAAGTGACATTTTCTTTGAAGAATTGCTTTGTTATTCTTTGTAAGTCTGTTACATGCCAATTCTACCATTTCTAATGAATCAAGGAAGTTCTGGTTTCCATGGAAATAAAGGGATCTCCTTTTGATGAATTGAGCATCTTGTCATGTCTACCTGTAACAACTCTATGTCAACAGACACAATATTTCTGGTTTTGGGGAATAAAGTGACAGTTTTCTTTGAAGAAATGCTTTGTTATTCATTTTTAGTCTCAAACATGCCAATTCTACCAATTCTATCAAACCAAGAGATTTTAGTTTTCATGGTTATAAAGGAAACATCTTTTGATAAATTGAGGATCTTCCTATAACAAATCTTATGTCAACAGACAAAATATTTCTGGATTTGGGGAATAAAATGACATATTCTTTAAAGAATTGCTTTGTTATTCTTTGTAAGTCTGAAACATGCCAATTCTACCATTTGTAACAAAAGAGTTCAGATTTCTTGGGAATATAGTGATGTGTCTTCCCGACAATTTCTTTGATGGGATTCTAACACTGACACATCACACCATATGTATAATAAGTAGAAGAGACAGATTTATAAATTAATGATATTGTTCTGACAAAAACTGAATTCCTACGTCCAGAACAACCCCTCCCTATAAGAATGCTGTTAAGACTCTGCCGCCATTGTTAATTCCTGGTGGCCTACTCACAGTAAAGCATTAAATGTCAAATTTCGTCTGACATGTTTGTTTTGCAAACAAATCTTGGGGATTTTTTTACCCTACTTTCCGTACATAACGATTTTTCATGGTTTATGAAGGCAAACACATATTGGATATGTACACACAAAGCAATCTTAGATATGGCCAACTTCAAAATAAGAATATTATTAATATTTTTTTGGTGGCAAACACATATTTGCCATAAGAATTTGATACAAAAACAAAGGTTTTAGATACGGCCAACTTCAAAATAAGAATATTATTAATATTTTTGGGATAAAAAATTCGTAAATGTTCATACTTTTAAGATCTTTTAGATGATAAAGCTAACAACTAGCATAGTTTTTGCGATAGATCAAAGTGAAATGAAAAATGGCAAACAAATGACAAAGCCAAAAAAATGGATTCTATTTGAAAATAATTTCAGACAAAGTGGAACAAATTATGATTTAATGTTAGAGGATCTGCTTCTATTTTTGTGATGAAGTGGCAAGTGCAGTAATGTTATTTTACACCACAGTTAAGATTTTTTCACTTACACTGAGACAGTTAAGGAATGGTGGAGGAATCCTGAGTGACATTTAGAGAAAATAAAAGACCTTAAGCAAATAAAATGATAAATTCTCTTACACAGGGATCTCAAACCTAACTTAACAGAGGTCATTTCTATAAAAGACACAACATATAGCATTATACTTGTGTCAGGTGGTGATGTCTCAATGTAAGTGAAATATTCTTAACTGGGACGTAAAACCCATTGAATAAAAACATGTGGTCCTTGTTGGGAGGGATATCAAGAGAGAGAGAGAGAGAGAGAGAGAGAGAGAGAGAGAGAGAGAGAGAGAGAGAGAGGCTACATTAAATGAAGAAAAAAGTTGTTAGCACTGGAAGATGGTCTATTCTCATTGGAAGGGATTTCTAAAGAGATCAAGAATCAATTTCCAACATATTATACATTTAAACCTAGAGAAAACAGTTTTCAACACTGTGACAGGTGGTCCGTCCATTTTGGGAGAAATTTCAAAAGGGATCAAGAAAAAATTTCCAACATATTATACATCAAAACTAGGGAAAACTTTTCAACACTGTGTCATATTTAAAAAAAAAATCAAAAAAGTTTTCAACATTGTCGCAGGTGGTCTCTCTCGGGAGGGATTTCAAAAGTTTTCAACATTGTGGCAGGTGGTCCCTCTTTGGAGGGATTTTTAACAATGTGGCAGGTGGTCCCTCTTGGGAGGGATTTCAAAAGAGATCAAGAAAAAATTTCCCAACATATTAAACATTTAAACCAGGGAAAACAGTTTTCAACATGCCACCATGGAATATCAAAAACTAAAACATCTGTAAAAACATTGAAAAAAGATCTTTCAAGTTAAAAAGAAATCATGAAAGATAAACAAGTAGAGATGAGTAAAGTACATCACTACTAAATAATGTGCCAGGTGTTAGTTAGATTGAAATTTATAAATCTGGTAAAACAGTTACCACGTGCATTTTTCCCACATTTACACTCTATAGGTATGCCACTGTTAGGTTGAATTTTACTTGCATGGTGTTATTCAACTAATGGAGTTGAGTTAAGTTGAGTAATAGTGTTTAACATCCCAGTCAAGAATATTTCACTTATATCGAGATGTCGCCAGCTATAGGCAAAGGTGCAGAAATTACACTTCAGGAAAGTGTTAAACTCCATTGGGATAGTCAGTTCTGGATGGTTTGGGAAACTAAGGTTCCCAGAGAAAACCACTGACCTTTGCCAAGCAAACAGACTAAATTTTTCACTGCTGAAGTTGTAGGTTCAAACATGGGGGGGGGGGAGAACATGTGGGGAAGGATTTTTTCTGTTATAAATTTGTTTAACTTGCAATAATAACGGGATCTAGTTGTTTAATATTAAACACACTTGTGTACATTGACGATTTCATATGACTGACTGTATGTACATCTTCTAGTTGTATAGCTTGAGTTCATGAAATAATTTTCAGAACAATTTTGTAATTTAATTAACCCTCTTGCTGCCACACGGACATATGTGTCCTCTACACCGGCAGCCTGCCATACGGACACATATGTCCTTTTAACGGAATAGGACAACTCTTAGATAAAAGACGAAGATATACTTATAATATTTTGTAAAATAAAAAACATGCAAAACGTTGACTATTGAGATTATAATCTACAATTACCTAATGACGTCATATGACAACAAATGCGTCTGACGTCATATTCTATTGTTGACGTCATATCATTCCGCATTGTGAACTTCAATTTGGCACTGCCAACGTAGCGCTGAAAATTAATTTGGCAGCAAGAGGGTTAAAGTAATATCTCCAATAAGCCTTGGGATAATAAGCATTTAGAACTATATGTATGTAATAAGTTGTAAGGATTTGGACCATAAAAAAATTCTGAACAATATCTTATTATTCAAGTAAACTTACCACTACACATGATTAAGGATAGTAGGAAAACACATTGTACTAAGGACTGTCTGGAGTTCTGTTTTGATCTTGTCATGATTGCTGATAAATAAATTTATTCCTGAAAATATAAATGACATTTTTTAAATAAATAAATAAATAAATAAATAAATGAATAAATAAATAATAATTTAGCACCAGACCAAACAATCCATATTCAAAATTGCTGGTTGTATGTAGCACAATAGAGGACAAGTCATGTTGTCATGGAAAGGCAACTTTCATCTTTTATTGGAATTTGTTGATATTGTATTTTTTTGTAAGACCAGACAAAGCAGTTAATTTTGATGACAAAGATAGTTGTCCAAGAACACTAACTTTAACTGTTTGTCAAAAATTTATTTATTTGTTGTCATTGGAATAATGCAACACTTCATGAAACTAATAAACAGTCAATGTATGATCACAATAACGAAAGATCCAAATCTTGATTTGGCAAGAAACTGATTATAACATCTTTTCATCAGAATAACCTGCATAATTTAGTTTAACTTCATTTACTGTAAAGGGGAAATTGTGTGGGTAAAATTTTTGCTTATTTTGCGCTAAAGAAATTACCACAAATATTTTACCCACACAAAAATGTCTACTGTACACAGGTTAATATATCATATATAAATAATATACACCCACTTATATTGGTAACGCTAAAATTCACCCATGCGGAATGCGAGATTTCAGAAATCGCGAAATTTTCACCCTGCAAAAATAATCCCCTTCACAGTACCATCAAATGACATTGAATTAGTACTATCATTACATGGTGCCTACAGAATGCCGCTAATCAAGGGGAGATAATTTCAGAATAAGGCTGCAGCCAATCAAGGAAAGGTAATCCCTTCATCAAAATAACCTGAATAATTCCTTTAATTTCCATTTATTACCAGATGACACAGAATTAGCGGTATCATTACATGGTGCCTACACACAGTCTGACACTTATCAAAGGGAGACAAGATCAAGAGCCAATCAAGAGGAGATAATCTCCTCATCTGAATAACCTGCATAATTCAGTGAAAATTCATTATTTCGTGCCTACAGTCTGCAGCTAATCAAGGGGAGATAATAGATAATCTTTTCATCACAATAACCAGCATAATTTAGTTAACTTCATTTATCATCAGATGACACAAAATTAGTGCTATCATTACATGTTGCCTACAGTCTGCAGCTAATCAAGGGGAGATAATTGCAGACAAGATCTGGATCATCAGGCTGCTGCCAATCAAGGGTAGATAATCTTTTCATCAGAATAACCAGCATAATTAAGTGAAATTCATTTATCACATAGAATTAGTGCTATCAGTACATGGTGCCTGCAGTCTGCAGCTAATCAAGGGGAGATAATCTCAGACAAGATCTGGATCATCAAAGAGCTATCAGTTATCATATGGATAATGATTGTTGAGTGAAGCACCTGTTGTTTACAGTTAATCCACTTATAGTATCTCACTTACTGGCTCCAGGTAGAATAAATAAATACTGAGTTGTATACAGAGTTATATGTGTTATATCAGCCTATTTTAATAATTGCTGTAGAAATAGAAGGAAAACATTGTCAGAATTTTGTTATGCTTTCTGCAGGAACAATCTGATGTTTATGATGCTAAGACAACTGTTAGTTTATTTTTACCACTATGTTGTTCAATATCACTCAATTCATTTACACATCCTCTTTTATTTCTGGCAAGTATCTGACCAATCTTACAGTAAATATTTAAACAAAAACTCATACTGCAACCAAAAATTGTCTTAGAAGCAGCTGCATACTATTCTACTTTAAAAAAAAATCTCAAATTTGACCCACTGGCCATTTACTGCATCAATAATTATGTTGCATAGAAAACACCTCTGCCTTTCAGATCAGGAAAATTGAAATTCTGAAATATTGCCAACAGCATTTTGATGATATCTGAAATTTTGTAAGTAAGGACAAAGATTTAATTTGCTACTACACATGTATACCGGTATCACCTTTGTTTTGGGAATTTTAATTGTCAATTGTCAAATTGGGAAGTTTTACTCATTTGATCTAAATTAAAATTAAATTTAAAAAAATATTTCAATATTAATTCAATCATACATCCAAAAAAACACACATCAAGCGATATCTGATACCCTCTTTCCCCACGTTTATTTTTAGAATCATAGACAATTGTTTCTTTCTTTTGCAGCATGCTCTTATCTTCTACATTACAATCATTATAAACCATCACTCAGCTTCTGAATCCTCTAATCTCTGAATTCAATGCATTCTACTTTAATGAACATGGAACATGTCATGTGATAAACACTATCTTATAGAGAGACAAAAAAGGAGTTGTTATACCCAGTGAACACATGGACCACCTAAGTAGTATAAGGTGGTGTCTAGCTGCTTAATATGGACTACACTGAGAGACAAAAAGGAGTTGTTGTACCCAGTGAACACATGGACCATCTAAGTAGTATAAGGTGGCGTCTAGCTTCTAATAATAAAATCTGAATTCACTACCATCAAGGACCTCAGTTGCGAAGTGGGGGCTTACAGTTCAGAACACCCCTAGGTTTGAATCTCACTTGGGCAGATCCTAGTTTGAGAAATTTTGTAGGTTCACTTGCAGGTCATTGGTTCTCTCCAGGTATTCTAATTTCACACTATCCCTGAACTGACTGCCTTAATTATAAGCGGCAAATTTGTGACTGGGGCATGAAATTCCCATTTTTTCAGTCAGATATTTTTCTTATGAAGGGGTTAGGCCATTTGGCAAGATGACACAAGAGGTTTGAATTCAGACAGAATCAAAAACATGGTCGGAATAAGAAACCATATGACCTTGACCTTGAACAGTAACAATGACAACATAATTGGAGAAAAAATGTTCCACAAGACTAAAACCCACCATCCTGGCCCAGTTGACACATAAAGACCACCTGATATGCCAGACAGGAATCAACTATGTGACAAAAATGGTGTATGGTGATTGTGTTTGTGTGTCTGAACATACTGATAGGTATAAAATATGATGTCTGATGGCACGATATCAAAATATATATATCAGGTGGTAATGTCTTGATATAAGTCAAATAGTCTTGAACGAGATGTACAACTCCATTCCATCAAAACAATCAATTAGATCAGGTGGACCTTCTTGCAAGGAATTTCAAAAGAGTCCAGAGGAAATTAAATCTGAGTGGAATTTCAACCTAGGAAATGTAAAGGACTGTAAGCCTGCATTTTAGACAACTTGGCAACCATGTGGATCTGTAATGGTACAAGATCGATTTGAATTTGGAAAGAACCATAACAAAGTTGACATTAGACCTTGAACATGTCAGACTCAAATCATTTCAGATGACATAATCAGAAAGAATTGTTCCATCAGCCTGACATCCACCATTGTCAAGTTACCCTGTGAGTAAGATCTCAAACAGTTGACATAAGAATCCATATGATCTTGACCTTGAACAGTAACACTGACGACATTATTGGAGAAGAAATGTTTCACAAGACTTAAATCCACCATTGTGAATCAATTCTGGCAGAGTTGACAAATACAGACCACCTGAGATGCTAAACAAGAATCAAATATGTGACAAAAAATAGTGTATGGTGATTACATTTTTGTGTCTGAACATGCTGATAGGTATAAAATATGATGTCTGATGGCAGGATATCAAAATAATTTGGAGAAGTAACAACTTAATACAAATAATGAATAGGAATCTAGCTGAAATCCAGTTGTTTCAATAAAGCCAGCATGGCAACAGAAGCTGTCTGCTACTTGTTTGGATTTGGATCAAGTTTGTCAGCTATTTCCACTAAGTTTCACATTTTATGAATATGTTTTTGCAATACATAATATTCCATCCATACTTGCTGTCTAACTTAAGAAACTGGTCTTCTACTTCAAAATTTACTGAATCTAGATGAATTTCCAATCGGAGAAATCATGTTTCGTTCGGAAATTAAAACAGTTTCCTAATAGAATTTGATATTGTTCTTTATTTTTTTTCATTTCTCTTATGAACATTGAGACCTGGTTCTTTGCCAATTGAGGACATCTTGTTTCTTTTGGAAATTAAAAAGTTTTCTAAAAGAATTTGATATTTTTTTTAATTTTTTGCTGTTCTTATATGAACCTTTAATCCTTTGCCAATTAGAGACATATTGTTTCATTTGGAAATCAAACGGTTTTGTAATAAAATTAATATTTTCTTTTATTGTTGCTAGTTTTCTTAAGAACTATGGATCCTTTGTCAGTAAGTGACATCATGTTTCACTGGGAAATTAAAACAGTTTTCTGATAGAATTTGACATGTTCTTTTACATTTGCCAGCTCTTAAGAACTTTGGGTCCATTGTAGTCCAAATATATTATCCGATTCCTTTGAACTTTTTTGGAACATAAAGAAACACTTAATTAAGAAATTATTTAAACATAACATATAAATATGAATGCCATACTTGAGACTACTGAAGTAATTTTCATATATTTCATGGTTGACAGATATTTTAGTTAAAAGAAGCCAAAATGCTCTCGTCTGGTAAGTTGTTTTGATTTCCTGTGATATTCTGATTAAGCATACTTTCCGAACTAAAACAAGTGATTTGGGAGTATATTCAGGGCTGTCAATCTGCCTAATTAGGAGCCATAAATGGGACCCATTTCAAAATGTCAAAAACATTTATTCCCCCCACCTCCCCATATTCATATACTTTCTCTACAAGTTGGACAAACTTACAGTTCAGGGGTCTCGCTGGGTCTTTTTTGGGACAATTTTTTGCCCCATTCACAATTCAAATTTTATTTTTTTTACAATCACTGCTAATTTTCACAATTTTGGAAATGTCAGCTTTAAAGCCTGTTTTCTTTTTCACAATTTTGGCCATCATGATGCTTTTTTCACAATTGCAAGGGCCCTGGCCCCATTCACATAAGGGTTAAAGAGCCCTGCTGTTGCATTATTTGAATACTGAAGATCAATACCATAACTTTCTAAACTACTGTAATTCTCTACATTTATAACGCCAAAATCTGACTAAACAAATGATGGTGGAGAACCAAGGTTTTACTGTATATAAACAAAGAAAAATGAATTCCATCTATTTATTTATTTAGTTGGTTGTCTTTTGTCCATGATTCATCGTACTACAATGATTCAATATCTACTCAATTAGCTGTACGCTTTCTTTCTCTTATTTATATACACATACAACACAGCTGCACGATTACGTAATACTGAATGTTTCTTAACATGCACACTCGCTCGCTCACACGTCTTCATGCATTTTTATAAAAATTACATATCCCGGTAATTCATTTATCAGAGTAATGTTCATGCACATAATACATGCATACACTCGAGAAAGATATATTCATTATAAGTGCAGTACAGGCCTGCTGAAAGTTTAACACTAAGCTAACAAACTAGTGCCGAAATGGCAGCTCATTGTCACCTATATCCTGGCAGCTTTTCGGCAGATGCTATATCTTTCGGCAATTTTTTGTTCATTAGCTCTCCATACTTTGACCACGCGGCAGCCGAGCTTCGACACCTTTTTGTTAGCTGAGTGTTAAACTTTCGACATGTCTGTACTGTTTTGTATATATGTATACTTGAAATTGATTATACATGTATAATATATTATTCTGTTTTTCTTAACATTTATTGTCAGGTCTGGAAAATATTAAGTACTTTGAAGATGAAATATTTGGAGATTTTTAATAAGAACATTAAATACCGTCTGTGAATTTAGGGGCCATGCAGGATGATGTAATTGATTTGACATTACTTGGAAGAAAGAAATTTGTAATTGAAAAATATGTACTTGGCAACAGCCAACACAACCAAGCGCATGACACAATACAAGTCAATGATAGAAAACATGACATGATAAGAAAAAAAGACAAATATATATTGAGACTACAGATTAAAATGACACAGCTTTAGATGGACACTGAATTTTATAAATTCAACACGTAATGAGGTATCCAATGAGATTGAATATCGCTGGTCACGTGATTATCACTGAGTATCCTGGTCATTGAACAAGAAAGACGTGATTGAAATTGTAAACAAAGACTGCTAAATTTGTGTTTTTACACACAGTTTTATAGACTGTCGTTGTAATTGATTAACAATTGACATTTACGCTCAGCGTTAGTCAAGTTGTTTTGTCGGCACTCGTCCTCAGGAGGGTGTTTTTCGACAAGGGTTGTTGACCCGAAAAAATTTTGATCAAGGCCATCATGGCGGGTCAGAATCAGACCATGACGGGAGAAGTGTCAAAGTTGCAGAAACCGTTGATAAATCTCACACCTAGCGAGGATAATGAGGAAGAACTTTTTACGTGCGAAGCACTGTTGTCAAACATAACTACGATGCCTTCGAGACAGAAAGACATTGATCAGTCAGACAATTATGCTAATGAGAAGGCTAATTATGCTAATGAGGGCATGAATACAAAGCGCTCTTCTCGTCGAGAACCGGAAGTCTCGCAAGCAACGAGACCTCGGAGTAATACTTCCGGCAGCCTGTTCAGACAGATTTTGCAACAAAACCAATTAATTTTGACTAGTTTAATGTCAGAATCATTTACCGGTGACTCATCTGACGAACAAGAGTGCATCGAAGACACAGACAATCCTATGGAGATCTCGGACGGCGACGACAGGAGTATAAATGATGACCCGCCATCAGAAACAGTTCAAACTTTAGATTCGTTGTTGAACACGGAAACGGCACCGGAGCAGGACATGTTGTCTTCGTTGATGGATTTCAACAGCAACGAAGAGAAATCGGGACCACAAATTTCCGATAATTTGGCTAAATTGGTAAACGCGGGCCTAAGATCCAAAACTGATGATGACAAAATGAAAGAACTGACGGATAAACACCATAAACCGGAAAATTGTCAAAATTTGAAAGTGTCCAAAGTCAATCCTGGAATTTGGAAACAAATGTCTACAACTGCACGGGACACGGACGCCAAACTGCAGAGAGGACAATTTTTACAGGCAAAAGCCATTGTCCCAGTCCTCTACCTCGTAGATATGCTTCTAAAACATTGCAAAGCAAAAACGCCTTTGAATATGCAAGAAGTGAATGAGGCATACAATTTGGCGCTAGATACTTACAAATTATCACAACTATCATTTACAGATTTAACTTTTCGCAGAAGATATCTCATTCAAAAAAGTTTGTCCAATAGCAAAAATTTTTCTGAGCTGTTTGGGAAAGACACACCCGTGACTGATCACCTTTTTGGAGACAATGTAAAACAACTAGTCGACAAAATTGATGCCGAAACTACACTGGGCAAAAAATTGAGAGGAGACCGAAAATATACAACCAGTTCCAATAGCAAATCTGCACCACGCAATACATATGGGCATGGCTACTCTCCACGGTTCAAACCCTATGGTTACCGATCCAATCAGAGGCAGGATGGTGGCAAACCATACCAGCAAAAAGCCAAGCGACAGGGTAATTTTTTAGACCAGCGACAGTCCCGCAAAAAATTCAAGGAATAAAAGATACAACTAGTGTAAGTAACCTAAAAACTTTTGAACACTTGGAAAATAGTTCCGACCTTTTACATACTGTTCAAAATAAACCGATAATTTCATCGGGGGGAAAATCGGTTTGTTTCGTAATGCCTGGTTCCGAATTACATCGGATAAATGGATACTAGACATTTCAAAAGGATATGAAATTGAATTTAATTCATTTCCCACTCAATATACATTGCCAAATACAATAACATTTTCGTCTTCCGAAACGGAAGTTATTCAGACCGAAATTGACAAACTTTGTAACAAGGGTGTGATTGAAGTGTCCCACTAAGCATGTGGGTACAGAATATCTTTCAAATATTTTCATCAGACCAAAGAAAGATGGAACCCACCGACTTATTTTAAATCTGAAAACTTTAAATGAAAATGTACAACAGATTCACTTTAAGATGGAAACGTTAAAATTTGCACTTACTTGTATCAAGCAAGATTGTTATTTTACTTCAGTAGACTTGAAGGATGCCTATTACTCTGTTCCCATACATCCACAAGATCGGAGATACTTACGGTTCATGTGGAATAATGTGAAATATCAGTTTACTTGTTTACCCAATGGCCTTTCATGTGCACCACGTGTGTTTACTAAACTACTTAAACCTGCATATTCGTGTTTAAGGAAACTGGGGCATGTAAATATAGCATATATTGATGACAGTTTGTTGATAAGTGATAATTATGCAGATTGTGTTCGCAATGTTCATGACACGGTGTCACTATTTGACAGTCTGGGATTCACTATTCATCCCGATAAATCCATCTTGATACCCACACAACAAATCACTTTTGTTGGGTTCATATTGAATTCTTGCAATATGACAGTGCGGCTTACAGAGGAAAAGGCCAGTTCTATAGTATCCGATTGTAAAGCACTGCTACGAAAAACTCAGGTGTCTATTCGCGATTTCGCCAAAATTATTGGTAAATTCGTGGCTAGTGAACCGGGTATTGACCATGCAGCGGTACATTATAAATGTTTAGAGATAGAAAAGACAATGTCCTTAAAAAACACAAGGGCAATTTTGAAGCAACATTTGGCTTATCTACCTTGGCTAGGCAAGAACTAAACTGGTGGATAGACAATGTTCACACCAGTTTCAAACCTATCAACCGGTCAAACCAAGCATTGAACTTGAATGTGACAGCTCCACTCGTGGATGGGGTGGGTTCTCAAAAACACATGGACAGAAAACCGGCGGGTTTTGGTCTTACGAGGAACAAGACTACCACATTAATGTTCTCGAACTTAAGGCTATATTGCTAACATTGAAATGTTTTTGTTCAACTCAAAAAGATGTTCATGTTCGTATTTATTCTGATAATACTGTATCAGTCAACTATATAAACAAACAAGGGGGGCGAAAACTTGTACTGAACTCGCTCACAAGAGAAATTTGGTTCTGGTGCATTTTACGAAACATTTGGTTAAGTTGTAACCATCTGCCGGGTGTCTCAAATGTTGTGGCAGATACCATGTCTCGGAAATTAAACGATGATTTGGAGTGGCAAATTAATCCAGTGGTGTTTGAAAAAATCCATGACAATTTTGGACCACTTCATTATGACCTTTTTGCGTCGAGACTCAATAATCAACTTGAACGTTATGTTTCATATCTACCTGATCCAACAGCAATGCACGTAGATGCATTTTCTATTTCATGGAATGCTCATACTAATTATGCTTTTCCTCCTTTCAGTGTGATCGGACGTGTACTGCAAAAAGTTTCAATCGACAAAGCTCGACTTGTGTTGGTGGTGCCGTTATGGACGACACAAACATGGTTCAGCCAGTTACTGCAAATGACATGTGCAACACCTTATCTGCTACCACGACAGAATCTTTTGTCGCTACCAACACGGCCAGCTCAACAACATCCACTCCGAAAACTACAGCTGGCTGTTTTCAACTTGTCAGGAAACATCTCGGAGGTCAGCAGATATCAGCAGAAACTGCCGAGCTCATCGAGGCTTCTTGGAGGAACTCCACAAAATCACAATATAGGAGTTATTTCCAAAAATGGATGCTTTTTTGTGGTGAAAGACAAGCTGATCCATTTACAACATCTGTTCCATTAATTTTGGAGTTTTTGACCATGTTGTTCAAAAAGGGATTAAGTTACAGCGCTCTTAATACAGCACGTTCTGCAATTTCTTCTTTCCTGTCATGTGGAATTTCCGCAAATGGACTTGGGGATCAACCCCTCATAAAACGTTTTATGAAAGGAGTTTTTAATACCAGACCTGCTTTACCTAGGTACAATAAAACCTGGGACGTTAATATTGTTTTGTCATATTTAGTCTCTTTAAGTCCTGTAAATAGCCTTAGTTTACGTGTATTAACATTAAAGTTGGTTATGTTGTTGGCAATTTTGACAGGTCAACGCCTTCAGACTTTAGCTGCTTTACATTTAGATTGTATTGACATGTCAACGTCTGGTGTTACAATTACTGTAAATGAGATGTTAAAAACTACAAAACCTGGGACTCATTTGAAACCAATTTATTTACCTGTTTTCACACCGGACAGGAGAATATGTGTTGTAAATACTTTGACAGAATATATTAAAAGAACTTCTAGGTTACGTGGGACCAATAAAAAACTTTTATTGAGCTATGTGGGTCCACATAAACCTGTTACACCGACGACGATCGGGAAATGGATAAAGTATATGTTATCGGTTTCTAAAATTGATATTTCTATGTACAAATCACATAGTACTCGTTCTGCAAGTGCAACTGCGGCGAGTAAATCTGGTTTAAATGTTTCTGACATTATGAAGGCTATAGGCTGGAAACAGGAATCCACTTTCCGGAAATTCTACCAAAAGCCAGTAACATCTTTTCCTGAAAAAGACACTTTAAGCAGATGTATTTTAGATAATTTTCACAATGCTCATACACATATGTAATGTTGCATGGAAGTTTATTTGATTGACATACAAGTAGTATATAAAGTTATGATAAACAATTTTAGTATCATATTTGGTTTTTTCTACAAACTAATTATATAAGTCTACAAACTGTTTTCACATATTTGGTATGGTTGTAGGAACTCTCAAATCTCATTGGATACCTCATTACGTGTTGAATTTATAAAATTGTATGATTAAAGGAGTCTTATTATTAAGACGATCTTTGATCGTAATTTTATGAATTCAACTTAGTAATGAGGTATCAAATGCCCACCCTGTAATTCCCACCCGGGATTCAAGGGGCGTTTTCCTACATCCATACTTACTCTCAAGTGTGATAATCACGTGACCAGCGATATTCAATCTCATTTGATACCTCATTACTAAGTTGAATTCATAAAATTACGATCAAAGATCGTCTTAATAATAAGACTCCTTTAATCATACAATTAAATGTGATATTGCAATTGCAGTAATTGATTTAATGTTCATTATGTCATTCGCTGATTTCAAGAACCCCGAGTCGTAGAAAACCTTGTTAAAACTAAAACTTTTGAGCCCTAAATATGCGCCTTAAAAGTTTAAGGCAAATATGTACAAAATCAAACTTTTGACCTACATACTGTAAACGTATTTATTTTGGCAGTGTACTAATTTTCGCTTATTTCGCAGTTGTTTGTTTTGCGCAAAAATTAATCCTAATCGAAAATTTTATAATGCTCAATGGGTTATATAATGCATATCAAAAGACGCGGATATATCTAAATTTCATATACCTCGAAAAATACACGCGAAATTAAATACGTTTACAGTATTTAAATTCACAAAGTTTTAATCCCAGATTAATTCTAAATGTGAGATTCTGCAGTTGCTTCAAAATAAACATTAATTAAAACTCAACCTATATGTTTACAGAAAACACATTTAGTTCCAATGTATTTAGAACATAACAAATCAAAACCACTGCATGTATATCCCAATTCTATGCCAAATTTTATAACTTTTAAATAATTATTGTAAGACTGTCCATCTTGTCTGGTAAAGCATTTTGTTTAAAAAGACATAAATTTAAACTTTATCTATATATTCACAAAAAACATGCTTGGTTTCTATGTGTATAGAACATACGACCTAAAAACCATTGCATAAATATCCTAATAATATAAGAAATTTCATCAAAAAAATTAAAATCATCATTTTAAGAGGGTTCATATTTTCTGTCAAGAAGTATATCTTTCCAAACTGGCTTAAAATCAAACTTGACCTATATATTCCATGTTACACACACTGTATTCAGAAAATAATAAATCAAAACTATTATAGATCTATGGAATTCTACATGGAATCTTGTAAAAATTCTAAATCAACTTGAGACATTCAGAATGTATTCTATATTGATGTATTTATCACAGAGAAGATACATAAACGTTTCTGTTAAAGAGATCAAATATTAGAAAGCCATCAATCTTGTGTCTGGTCACTAAATTTTTCATCAGGGCATATTAGAAAATCTAGACCAGACTCTGTACATTGGGATTGAGGACATCAGAATGTATTTAATAGGTGCATTTCTTTGGAAAAAAATGCTAAAGAAATTTAATATCAGAAAACCACAAATCTTATCTGATCAGTTATAGGATAGTGGAGGAAACCCGAGTACTGGTACTGTAAATTTGCACTTTTGACCACTCCCAAGGCCCCAATTCACCCAGGGTTAATGTTAAATGACCAGAGCTGAGGAAAGGGAGTACCTGGTACTGCAAACCAGCACTTTAGATCACACATCCAGAGGCCCGCCCCCATTTGTCCAGGTGTAAATGTTCAGAGCCCAGTCAAGATTTTTCAAATCTACTTTGTTTGTATCTTCCAAGTGGAGGAAACTGGAGTACCTGGCTCTGTAAGCTAGCACTTTAGACAATTTTTCCAGGTTTAATGTTCAATGCTAAGACAAGATTTTTAAATCTACTGTGTGTGTATCTCCAAAGTGGAGGAAGCCGGAGTACCTGGCCTTGTAAGCCTGCCACTCAGACCACTCTTCCACTGAGGCCCTCATTCATCTAGATTTTAATGTTTAGAGCCCAGTCAAAATTTTCAAATCTACTGTGTGTGTATCTTCCAAGTAGAGGAAACTGGAATACCTGACTCTGTAAGCTAGCACTTTAGACAACTTGTCATGGTTTAAATTTCAATGCTAAGATAAGTCAAGATTTTCAAATCTACCATTTGTATCTTCCAAGTGGAGGAACTTGGGAGTACCTGGCACTGCAAGCCGGCACTTTAGCCCACTCCTCCAGCTTTTAATTTCCAATACAGTCAATATTTTTAAATACACCTAGTATGTACCTTTCCAAGTTGAGGAAACTGAAGAACCTGGCACTGTAAGCCAGCAGTTTAATGTTCAATACATGGTCAATATTTTCAAATATACCCAATATGTATCTTTTGCACTTTATATATCTTTCAGTCTATATAAATATTTGGAATGTAAACAATACCTCACCATTTGAGAAAATGATACTAAGCTCTCTGTGACTTAACTCCATTTTATCTTACTATGCACAGCCAAGATCAAAGTTAATAAAATAAATATATACCATAGAAAAGATCTCTGATCCTTTGAAAATCATTAATCTTTTCTATGATTTTGGCAGTTCTTTCATGAAAAACTGAAAGAAAACCAAAAGCTGGGGTTAGATACAAAGTTAATCTGTCGCGACTTTTACTACAAATGTAAACAAAATTTATGATACTTCTGAATGATTAGCATATAATTAACACTATTTTGTATTTTTCTAAAAAAAAAAAAAAAAGGGGGGGATTTTTATGCCATTTTTTTTTGCACATCTCTAAAAATAGAAAACTCAACAATATAATTTTTTTTAGAATTAAATTAGCGCTATTTTGTATTTTCTTAAAATTCTGATTTTTTTGTCCATTTTGTTTTACAGCTCTTGAAACAGGAAAATAAGTATTTGGTCTGAATGAACTAATGGTTTTTCTTTACCCATAATGCTTTATGTCAAAATGGATGGCATTTTTACGGGAATTTCTTTTATCAAAACATAGTAAGCTATTTCAAGTAAGGCAGCTTAACCAATTCAAAACTATACTTAATGTCATTTTTTGATAAAATTGTCTTTGTAGCCCCATCCCCATTTTATGAAAAATTATCTACAATTATTTTTTATGTAAAATCTTATACAATTTTTCACATCAAATTCTATTTATTTATGTTTTTAGGGAAACATTAAAAATAATTATTCTGTTAAAAATTGAGTTATTATTTTCATGCTTTTCTGTGAAATTAAAATTTTTGTAGAGGGTATTAATTAGAAGTAATTTTCAAAAAATTTTATCACAAATTCTTTCTGTAAACACCTCCACAAAAATTTTCAAATTTTTAGCACAGCAAGAGATGCAGAATTCTGACATGTTTTGACTGCACAACTAAGAATGAAAGACATCTTTTTTCCTCGTGTTATCCTTTTGTACTTGCTAACTTCTTTGACGCTGATGTTGACGAGCTGATGTGAAAAACAATCCGATCAATGACTCAGGACACATTTATCTGCATGGATACGATTTTATGGTTTCCATGTTTAAAACACATTTTTGAACTCAAAACCCTTACTGTAAGTGTCAAGAATGATTTTTAAAAAAAATCTGGTCTGTCCTAACTTTGGTTGTTAGGACAAAATTTATTGTATTTAGGGCCCTGGTTCAGGCATATTTGGGGCAGATATTGAGCAAGTAAATTTCAAAGTTGCAAAGCCCTATTTCCAAATTATTGAGATATAGCCCTGGTGTTTTACAGCTCAATACGTTTTGTTTCAGTTATATCAGGGTAGTCAAGAGTTCAGGAATCTTGGATAAAACCTTAGTACCAGAACAAAAATGACCTTGGTCAAGCAAATTTACAAACTAGTTTACACTTAAGTTCTGTCTGTGTTAGAGTTGGGATGAAAATATGGCGGTGATCGATCTATTTTGGATTGTCCAACTATTGAGGCGCAAGTTCTAACTTAGGGATCAAACATGGAACCCATAGCTTCAAAATTGACATTGGTCAAGCAAATTAACAAACTTGTTCACACTTAAGTTTTGTCTTCGCTTGGGGGTCAAACATGGAACTCATCATTTCAAAATGCAGTGTCATTTGGATTCCTAGATTGGTTCATGAAGTGATTTTGGATACTGTTAGAAAATGATATCTTTGTGACTTCACTTATTTTAACAATACTTTTGAATTTCCAAAGTTTATTGCTTTTTCCAATTTTCTTTACAAGTTTGTCAACTGATCGCCAAACTTCTTTGAAATACTGAAATCTTGCTGAAAATGTGAATAGGGTGCAAAACATCATAGCAAAACTAACAAACTAACCATTTCTTTTTCAAATTCAAACAATAGTCGATTTGAAAACAATAGTTTTCTGAACCAATATTCCACTATCTTTATTTTCTAAAAAAAACATGTTTTGGTTTGCCCTGAGTCATCAATTCTGATATATCACAATGCACTAAGAATATAATCATAGAATACACTGCATGTGCATGTCGCGGGATCACCAGATTACAACAGGTCATGTACGAACACGAAACAAGACTAACATATCAATTACGGCATAACAATTTATCATACATGTCTTGTTTTCTCTTGCATGTTTGGTGATAAATGTTTTTCTGTTTACTTTCAGAAGGCAGACATTTCAGACATGTTGTTTTGTATGTTAACGTACTCACAAACACTTTGCTTTACCACAATGTTAAGGAGTGGAGCGTAGTTTTAAGCCCCAGTCAAGATTTTTTTCTTTACATTGAATCAGTCAGTTATTGGATGGTGGAGGAAACTGGAGTGTCCAAGAAATAATAATAAAAAAAACACTGATAAGGTTAGAGAAAGTGTGGGATTGGGTTGTCTTAAAAGATTAAACAGGTTGGTGAAGGCATTCAGCAACTTCCAAATCGATCCCTTTCTCTCCTTTTGCTTCACATATTGAAAATCACTTAGCAATATATGTGGAATTATGGTGTTTTATGCACTTAGTAAAGATTGTTTCACTTAAATCAATGACACATTTTATGTCCCCCAGTCAAGAAAGTTTCATAGCCAGTTCTAGCATGGTAGAGGAAACCTAAATGCCTGGAAAAAAACCAAACCCTTAGCAAACAAACTGACAAAACGTTCTTTTAATCTTGGTGTTGAAAGGCACTGTGACACCTTTAACGACCTGTCAGAATAATGACATAATGCTCCTCCCCCCTTCCCAAAAGACAGAAAGAGTGTGAAGTTACAAACAATTTAGACATTGCAACAAAAACAACCAAATCAAGTGCTTGAGTATCTGATAATCATATACTAGTAGACTTCAAAACAAATTCCTGCAACTATGGATAACAATAACCACCATCCATCACCATGGCAACAAAATAATAGTGATATAGTTATCTATTTTTCTGATATATTTTTGACTGTTTTTTCTTGGTTTTGGTGACATTGGTATGTATCCACTTATCTGATTCAATTTTAGATAAATCTGCCAAAAAAAAATGAAGAAATATTTCCTTTGTTTCTTGGTAAGCAAGGCGAGAACATTTATTTTCTTTCTTTGTCACTACCTCATTCCGGATCAGATAAACGTTTATTTATTATCTTGGTCCAATACTACTACTGCATCTGTTGTAGTAGGATACTCAAGCTTCTGTAAGACACAGAAATCTTGGATGTAGTCAGATTTTATCATTTCGTATAACAACCTATCAACAAGCTGACATTGCTTTGACGGATCCATTTATATTCAAGGAGATCTTGATGAAAGGAGTTTCGCAAAGGTCATAAGTTGGTTGCGAGAGATTTGGGGACATTCCCCTTTTGATACCCAATGTGCCCCCATTTTATCAAAAAGTTTTCGAGGCTACTTGTCCTATTTGTCTTTTTGTTTACATTTTTGCTACTTTTTCACAAATTGCAAATTTCATGAAATTCAGACAAGTATTCATTTGTATATTCTTCTTTTAACTTACTTCACTATTTTTGGGCTCAACAACTAAGCCCAAACGAAACCATTGAACTTCAGAAAATTAACCAACAAATTTTCATAACATTAAAATCTGCCTCACTGTGATTTAAACTCTTATGGTAATAGGTGCTGTGAACTCTAAACTGGACCTTTTGACCTAACCATGTCACTATGGTCCCTTTTTAAAAGAAGAATCAAGTGGAATAAATGATGAAGCAAAAGTCATAATGTTAAGTGAAACCTTTTCCCTTAGCAGAGTATTTTTCAGACAATTTGTATACCTATAAATAGCAGCTAATTAAAATGTTTATGTTCTGCGATGCTAACATCCAATTATAACACCATTAGAAATGATTGTTATTGACACATAACTCATTACGACCTCAGATGAACCTTTACAACGAGCCAATACCTCAGATGACCCCTAACGAGCCGATACCTGAACTGACCTTAACGAGTTTATCTGAAAAATGTGATGATAGTACTTCTATTTACAGGTGCTTGGTGCATTTTTGCCGCTGACCATTCAATACATAACAATAAAACATCATATTCTTGACCAACTGACCAATCAAATTGGAAACCTGAACTGACCCTAATGAGTTTATCTGACAAGTGCGATAATGGTACTTCTAACTACAGGTGTTTGGTGCATTTTTGCCTTTGACCATTCCAGACATAACAATAAAGCATTCTTTTCTTGACCAACTGACCAATCAAATTCTTGACCGATTGTCTTGATTGGTCAGAAAAAATGCTGCGAACTGATTATAATGTTGGTATCTTGATGACTGACCAACAGGCAACTGATATAAGTGTTAAAAGTAAAGACATTTGGAACGGACAATTAGAATGAGCAATGATTTTTATCTACTGGTGATTTTTGCAATTTTGCAGTTGACCATTCTAGACAAAACAATAAAGCATTAAGTCTTAATTCTTGACCAATGGTCTAAATGTCTGGACTGACCAATAGAAATTCTGCTAAGAAAGATAGCTAGACATCTTAACCAGACATTACAATAAAGCATCCACACATTCTGTCATAGCCAATGGTCTGGATTGACCAGTGGAGATTCTGCCAATCAAGATAGTCATTAGATATGTGATGACTGACCACAGAAATATTTCTACGAGATATCATGTAATTACTGACCAATTACATCGTGATAAAAGTGATTGGTTTATGTCGGAGTAAAAATGGCTGGAATGTGGCACTTTGGGTATAAATTATATCATGACATCACCAGCTATATTGACCAATGATATGTTTACATGAAGCAAAATATTAAGAAAGATAAACATATAAAACCCCATTAAAAAGTGATTGGTTTATGTTCCGAGTATAATTTGGCTGGAATGTGCCACTTTGGTTGTAAATTATATTGTGACATTACCAGCTATTTTAACCAGTTTATTTATATTTAACATATCAAGAGTAATATACATTTAAAGGTTTTTTTACAAAAACATCATTGATTGATTAGTTTATATCAGATTAAATAGCTGGAATATTGCACTTAAATTATATTGTGACATCACCAGCTATATTGACATGTTTGTTTATATATAACATAACATCAAGACTGGTATACATACATAGGTTCTGATGCAAAAGACATCCTCATTGATTGATTTGTATAAAATTTGGTAAAAAATTTCACTTTGGTTGTAAATTATATTGTGATATAACCAGCTACATTGACCATAAACAATGTTAATATGCAACAAAATATCAAACTAATATCCATGTATAAATTCTGATACAAAATAATGCCTCATTTCAAACCATGTCATTTGAATCGAGGCATTGAGTTCTAAAATGGTGGAGTGCCAAGAGAAAACAAGAGTTTAGTTTTAGAGCACTTGGTCATCAAGATATCCTTAAAAGACAAATGAATATGGAGAAAAATCCAAGTGCAAGGTTTGTCACTGCTTGGTAAAGGCCAATGTTTTCCTTCAGGCATTACAGTTTCCACTCTTCACCATCCTAGAAATGACATATATCAGTGAAAAAAATCTTGACTGGATCTTAAAACGTCATTACCCCACTCCTCTTTAAGAGAAATGTATGTCTTCGTTCCAATTCTGATACTTAATTATCTGATCCGTGAACACGATCCTTCAAAATCCTCGCAGCCGATGTACCAAAATAACCTCAAACCAAAGCATAAATTTTAAATTCTTTTGATTAGGAACAAGATTTTCGTTTTTCAAATAACAAGGATTTTACTTTTTCAAATTAAAAAAAGTTTTAAGTAAACATGCCTTATCAATAAATTTACGAGTGTGCATGATGTCATGAATGGGCTCAGGTTATAAAAAGATTATTCTGCACGTGCCTATGTGAGAGGCCCTACAAAGGGAGAATAAAAAGACCTAATCTAAATAATGAATTCATTTCAATTATTGCAATCACTTATTTCTTAAAAGGTAAAATTTAGCAAAGGTTTATGTAAAATAGTTTAAATGTCTTGTTCTGGCTTTAATTGAAACTTCTATGTTTAAAAAGTTAATCAGCATGGAGCCTCGTGGAAAAAAATAGTTAAAAAGACAAACAATTATGGCTTCTATTTAAATTGAAATTTCTACAACAAATTCATTGACAACAAAGTCATCAGTTACAAATTACATGCGATATTTAAAAAAACAGCATAGGCTAAATTTGAAGAACTATTCTCTACAAAATATCACTGAATATGTTTTGAAAGATCCAGGCGAATTTGGCCATGCATAGCAATGCCACCTGCTGAGGATGGGCATTTATACAGTTCAAAGGAATTGACAAATACAGAAAGGTTCCATAAAAAGTTCATAGAACCTTTGTGATATACTTGGGTAAATAATATTGAAATCTTAGTGAGTAGTATGGTAATGTGTTTACTTAAATTTAAAATGACCTTCTCTACAGGCACAGCAGGACTCGAAATCTGAATTGGTGTATCAGTGTTTTGTATGTATGACTGGACACAAAAATAGACAGCTGGACATTGATTTGTTACATTGACCACTCTCTCTCTCTCCATCATGTTTTGCTTTGTTTTAAGTCTACCACTAGTGGTGGTGGTGGTGAGGGTATGGTGGTAGTAATGGTGGTGGTGATATATTTTGGTGGTATGTGGTGGTATTAACAGTGTGCATGTTTGGTATGGTGATGTGGTGATGGTGAGGACGGTTTGGTGGTATGTGATAATTGTAGTGGTGGTGGTGTGTGTGTGTATGTGTTGATTGTGGCGACGATTATGGCAGTGGGTATTAGTAGCAATGATGGCGATTGTGATGGTAGGAGTATTCGTATTCAAATCATTACTCTGGCATCATTTCTTTATTGTTTTTGATGATGATGGTGAAATAGATAATTATAAGTTAGTGCTGGTGGGTCACTGCATGGTAGGTAGGGGTCATTATCTTCAAGATGCCATGTTTATTTACATGCCTGAGAATATAAAACTTTAAAATGACTTTACCAGTACTACAAATCTCAACTCAGCATGAGGTCAAGTTTCAGAGTATCTAGATTTAAAGTTTAAGATAAAACTGATATATCAAAGCTGACTGGACATTTAATTCTGGGCCACATCCCCATCTCTTTCTCTCTCTCTCCAGTTCTTCTTCTAGGTTTTTCTTGCGATAAAGGACAGTTGTGAGACTCTGACATGTGTGCTCTCTCTCTCTCTTTCTCTCTCTCTCGCTTAAACATTTAGTTTTTCTGTGGTGACAATGTAGAACAATGTATTTTTCTTTTTGATTTATATTTTTCCATCAAAGTTGCAAATTTGCTGGCTTTTTAATGGAAATCATTGTTGTACTCCCTATAGACGTTTCTATCGTCAAATCAATGGGCGCATCCATCTTGAAACCACGTGACCGTCCACCATTAGAAGACTGATTCCAACAGATACAAATGTATTAAACATTGATAGTGTTTTCATACAGTTTTTTTTTCCTAATTAGTATTCGTCAAATTTTATTTAGAAATAAAGATTCCGATATGATGACTGATAAATTAGTACTAATCCCTTTACTTAATACGGCTATTATCAGATTTAATAGGTTAAAACTGTCCGAAAAGTAAAACCGAAAGTAGACCTCCGGGACATTATCAGTCGGCACCGGGTAATAAATGATTAGAATGCATTAATTATATATAATTAAATTTAATTAAAAATATATCCGATAACATTTGATAGGCGTTGAAAGTATACACAGTACATCACAGGCGCTGCCTGTAGGGAATATAATTTATTAGAACAACATACGCGGGGGCTACATTCGTTATTAAAAAATAAAATTGGTTAATAATCATTAAATTTTGTACACTCAATTCAAGTGAAACACTGCCACAGAACACGGAAAATATTCAGAACCAAAATAAAATTAGACTTTGAATTTGTTCATAACTGCACTGTAAATACCATTGGCACAGTTGTACATAAACAGGATTCATTTTTCTCTGCAAGTCCAGATGGAATGATTCAAATGGAGATAAAATGCCCATTAAAACCAATCAGTGAATTGACCACCGATTCGAAGAACTATAACATAATAAAAACACAATAGCTTTATGAAATTAACAAAAAGGAGAGAAATGGTTATTAATAATTATTACCAGGTTCAGATGCAAATACACTGCACCAATATAATAAAATGCAAGTTTTTTGTATGGAATTCTGATCCCACGGAACACGTCACAATTGATTTGAATTATGATAAGGAATTTATCAATCAACTCTTACCCAGAGTAAGATAATTTTACTTTAAACATATGCTTGTCCGTATAGTGGATGATTTTCAGGCGGGAATGTTTATCCTCTGTGATGAATATATACAAGAAATTTGTACATGATCCTATATTTAGTGCTATAATGTAACATTTTGAATTTTTTTTAATTGAAATCTGATTTAGTATGCTTAATACTCTTCTAGATAGTCTTTATGGTGTTATTGTTAAATTTAATAAAGAATCTCAAATTCTTAGCATATGAGAAGTTGACCAGGCCATTTACTTCTTGAACGTCTTGAGAGTGACAGTCCATGGATTGAAACCCGGTCAAGTCAAGAAATTTTGCTCCCGGTTCTTTTGCCAAATACCGGTACATGTTTTTCAGCAGCAATTTTTTTATATACATTTGTAATTAAGTAACATGATGAGTAAAAAGTGAAAAAATCTTGCCAAGTGTGTAAACAAACATTTCTGAACTCAAGACATTAAAAATTACAACAAATGTGATCTTGATTTACTTTATTATTAATATTTTCTTAAATTTGAAATCAACATGCAACATGCTGACAGCAACTTTTAGTCCTCCTTTAGTTCGGCACATATTGAATTTTTCCATTCGTAGATCTTCTTTTGGTTGTTGTGACAACCTACGATAACAGCGTTTTCCTCCTCCAGATACGTAAGGCATTTTAACAATGAAATTAACTTGCTAACAATTACAATTAAGTTTGATTTACACACGTGTATATTTACGTCGCTACTGTAAACAATGACTGAATCAGTCTTGTAATGGCTGACGTAAAAGCGCCCTCTAGTTATAAAGAAAGATAACTCCACTTGTATCGAAAAATAGAATCGTCTATATGAAAGAGAACAACATTGGTACAAAAAGCCATTTTCAATTCTTAGAGAGGAAAACATCACCGTCTAAAATGACCTTTAGTGTTTAAATTCTACAAATCTCATCTCAGCATGGTATAAATACAAGTGGAGTATCTAGATTTTGAGTGTCAAATTAAATCTGATACTGGATACAGAGCCTGGACACTGATATCAACAACAAGTTATGATGTTAAATGTTGGACTCTCTCTCACCCTAAAATTTGGTTTTTCTGTTGTCACAGTGTTTTTGTTTTGTATTTTGCTTTTTGGTTTTTTCTCTCCATCCATGTTGGAGTTGGGTCTTTTTTTTAATGAAACTCTCTCTCTCTCTCTCTCTCTCTCTCTTTCTCTAAAATTACAACATTGGTACTATAAGCCATTTTCAATTTTAAGAGAGGAAAACATCACTCACTTACTTCAAGTGTCTAAAATGCCCTTTAAATTCTACAAATCTCATCTCAGTAGGAATAAATACAAGTGGAGTATCTAGATTTTGAGTGTCAAATTAAATCTGATACTGGATACCAAGCCTGGACATTGATATCAACAACAAGAACATAGTTATGTACCTTTAACACATGTTTCTGATTATCGAAATCAAAAGTCAGGAGAGAAATGTTTGACATAATGACCAAAGTTATTTCTTAATAGATTATGTTGTGAAATGTCAAAGTAGAGGTATAAAATGGGTGAAAGAAATAGGGTTATCTGAGATTTGGTATTATTTACAATAAAAGAAATAGACATATTAATCTTTTTACAACTTTTTCTTCTCATAAAGAAGGCCTTAGTGGCCGAGTGGTTTTAAGGTCACGGTATTAGATCAAGTGCCACTCAATGCCTAGGTTCTCTAATTCCTAATTTCTAAATTGAGATAGATCTAAGTTTGGGCACTCTGGTTTCCTCCACCATTCCAGAACTGACCACCTGGACAACTATATTTATCCATTTCCCATAGAGTTAAGACCACCCCAAATGGTGCATTATCAAACTGTTTACACATTGGACTGTCTCAAAAATGCCCAAAGGCTAAGTAATCAACCATTGTGGTTTAATGCAACTGCTCTCTCTCTCTCTCTCTCTCTCTCTCTCTCTCCAACCTCAATATATCTTCTATGGATTACATATAAATAATTGTTACATAATGACAGAAACAGTTTGCTATCTATTCTTGTGATTGATAAAGGAACATTTGAGTCGCTTCAATGGTAACTGAATTCCGAAAATTAAAAATTCATATTCCATTTCCAAGAGAAGTCCCACAATTCATTTGTTCTGAGGTCATATCATGGTTAATGAAAAGCTTGGAGCAATATCATGATTTGTTAATATCTTTGATTATTGAGTGATAAGATGTTAAACATTTGAGTGACCTAGCACATGCCGATATGACAGGTGGTCACCAGGGGATACCAGTACACAAGTTGTCAATTACAGCCAATCACAGGAGGTTGGTTTAGTCATTTGACCATGACAGACCTTACCTAACATATGACAAAAACTTATTGATTCATTTTATTTCCACAGGGTAAAACATTTTCAAGAGCACATGACCATGCTTTTGTTATTAATGAAACAATGGGAAAGTTAAAATTTTCTTTGTTTTGAAATGTACCTTTCAACTACAGGTTCATACTGAAACTCAAGAACTATTTGTTATTGACATTTGGACCTCAAAATATCATGGTCATAGACAAGGTGGCAATGCTATTTATTTATTTATTTATTTATTTATTTATTTATTTATTTATATTTATTAATTTATTTATTTTAGCATTGTGATTTATGCCCCAGTCAAGATTTTTTCACTATATAAAGGCAGTCAGTTCAATAATTGTGAAAAAAAAACAATATCTAGAGAAAACCAATGACAGTATTTAAAGACCGGATTTGAACCTTGAGGGGTGTTATAATGAGGTTTACTTTATAAGTAAAACCCATCCAACTGAAGTAGTAAAAGTTCAGTAACTGTAAAGTCAGACTCGTATTACATTCAAAATATTAACCAATTTCGTTTTATCTCAAAACTCGTAAACAAATTACCGATACAACTTTAAACATAGTGCCTACTTTGTCTGTTTGTATCTACCGACTTTGATCCCGGAGCACACCGAGTGTAAAATGTGAAAAACAGTTGGAAAAACTAGTTAACCCTGTACCTAATTGTAAACACACATCATTTCCCGATAATTATGAAATTCTTCCAAGGTACATCATGTATGGAAAATAGATAAAAAATTAGACATTGGGGAAATGAAAAGAAAAAACATAATTATGACAAAAATTATAAAACGGCGTTGAACTGTAAAAAATGATCATAATCAGGAATTTTTCACTGATTTTTTCGCCAAAATGGCATGAAATACCCATAATGCAATTATCTAATTAGTCGTGGTATTGTATTATGTAGTTTTATGCCATGCACTTAATATTACAAGGTATTTTGTTTCAATTTCATGTTAAATTAAATTCCAATAATCATAATTTCATTCATATCCTTTATACATCAATATGTCAAGGAGTTGTCTGGAATTTTTTTAGGGAAGCTACCTTTTCCAGAAATGGGTGGGGGTGGGTAGTTTAGAAAGGGGAAAATCATAAGGAGTGGAGTAATGGGAATTTATGCCCAGTCAAGATTATTTCACTTCTATCGGGGCGGTCAGTTCAGGGATGGTGGAGAAAGCTTAAGTGCCCAAAAAAAACCCACAGATCTTAGGCAAATGAACTGACAAACCTTCCAACACTAGGAATAACTGTCTTATGAGGGATTGAGATGAAGATAGTGAGACATGACGTGATGTGTAAGCAAATGCTCTACACCATATCAGAAGAAGGGTGGCTTAAGTCCTAAAACTAACATTTCCTATCTTAACCAGTAAATGATCTGTTTGTCTGTATATTTTGATCGATCAGCCTTACAATTTTCTTTATGTTATTGCACACCCCATGGGAACAAATTAATCTCCTTGCCCAGATTATACACATGTTGGGGGAGGTGAGATGTGAGGGGAAGCTGAAAAGCATAATAAATCTGACCTTGTTATAAACAATAAAATATAAAGTAACAATGGGATTATCCTTGGTCATATATTGCATTTTCCATGGGAACAAACTTGCCTCCCTACCAAAATAACAAAAAATATCAGTAAAAAAGTGGGATGGTTCCTAAAACTAACAATTCCTATCTTATTGAGTAAATGATCTCTCTGTCTGTATATTTTGATGGATCAGCCTTACAATTTCCTTGAAGTTATTGCACATCCCATGGGAAAACACTAATCTCTCAGACAAGATTATACATGTACATATATATAGAAAGAGGGAGAAAGAGGCGAAATGTGAGGAACAGCTGAAAATCATGATAAAACTTGACAATAAAACTCAGTAATAATGGGATTATCCTTGATCATATATTGCATGCCCCATGGGAACAAATTGATCTCATAGTGTTGTTTATACACATAATGATAGAAGTGAAATGCTAGGGAAAGCTCAAAATCATGATAAATCTGACCTTATTACAAACAATAAAACTTAGTAATAACAGGATTATCTTTGAATATATATTGCACATCCCATGGGAACACACTTGCTTCCCTACCCAGATTACACACACTGGTGATAGGACTGGATGGGATGGACACCTCTGGAACTTTTTCTACAGAAATGTCAAAATATATTACACAATAATGAATAGACTGTACATGACTGAATGATACTTGAGATTCTGACTTTGGTACTCCACACCTCATGGGAACAAACTAATCCCCCTGGTAAATAATGCCTATGTCATGGATGTACCACATTGAAGGGCCGGCTGAGGTCCTAAAGCTGATACTGCATCTACAGAATCTTAATGATATATAAGTCAGTAATAAATAAAGACTACATTTGATGGATTAGTAGTTAGGATTCCTATATTGGTACTGCACATCCCATGGGAACAAACTTGTCTCCCTAACCAGATAATACACATATCATGATGGACTGGATGGAAAGAATGAATGGAACCCCTAAATCTGGTCTACAGAAAGATTATAACATACGGTATATTAAATATAGTGATGAATAAATGGATGATGGATAGATCAGTATTTAAGATTGCTATGTTAGTTCCCATGGGAACAAAGATGTCTCCCTACCAAGATAGCACAAATATCAGAAATGGACTGGATGGTAGGGACTGCTAAAACCCTAAGGCTGTAGAAATGTTGTAACACAGTAATGAATAAAGATTCTATATAATGATATCATTACTTAAGATTCCTATGTTGTTACTGCACATCCCATGGGAACAAAGTTGTCTCCCTACCAAATATCAGATATGGACTGCTAAAACCCCTAAGCCTGTAGAAATGTTGTAACACACAACAGCATATGAATAAAGTATGTATGTGATGGATCAGTACTTAAGATTCCTATGTTGGAACTGCACTTCCCATGGGAACAAACTAATTCCCCTAACTAGATAACAACCATGTATTTATCATATAACAAAGTTTCAGGTTACCCTTATTATCAAAGATGATACGTTATACATTATCTGTTTACAACAATATGATTCAGATACATGTCTTAATGAGTATCACAGTAGTCCCTCTCAACTCCTAACATCCCCCACCCTCTCCCCTTCTAGCCTCTCTCTCTCTCTCTCTCCCATTTCTAAAGTGATGATCAAAAGAAACATATTCAGTAACTTTTTACAGTAACATGATTCAAAGGTAACTCTTAATGAGTAGTTCCCCCTCATCCCCTATCCTCTGCCCTTCTAGCCCCTCCCATTTCTAAAATATAATCAAAGCAACATACCTAGTTTAAATATTAACACTTTTTATAATTCCAGTACGAAATGAACATACTAAGCAATTCACACATTTTTTTTCCATTTTTTCTTTCTTTTCTTTTTTTAATGAATGCAATTACTATAATGAACAATTTTGAAAATTAATTCCTTTCAAGAATGTTTTTCAATTAATATAGCCAAGCTTAAATAATTTATACCTACTCTTAACTGCAGTTGTATGAAAAGACCAATTCAATTAAGTTTAGATATTTTTTTTCAGTGTACTTGGAAATTTCTCCATTATTCTTCTATTCTAACAAAATGTAATGCAGGTAATGTAGTAGACTTTGAAACTGGATTCAGAGAGAGAGAGAGACTTGAGAAATGGTAATGTCCCAGTCAAGAATATTTCACTTATATCAATACAATGCCAGCTATAGGCAAAGGTGCAGAAATTCTGCCTGTGTGTTTCACTGATGGCATTATACAGCAAGGTTCCTTAGCGTGCCAAGTCCACCGTTTATTTTAAGTTCCCATTTGATAGAATCGCGACTTTCATTTTGTAATGCAGAGTGCTTGGCCAAAGAACAGTCACTAGCCACTTTCAAGTCTTGAGTCAGACCTGGCCAGGGATCGAACCCACCACCTCCCACTTACGGAGTGACCACTTTATCAACTGAGCTATTGCAATGGTGACAATGGTGTGCAGGTCTATGTCCCCTGGGTGGTTTTTATATATCCATTTTACTAAAAATGGTGTGCAGGTCTACAGTAACATTGATATTTAAACACCACCTATGGGACCCCAAAATATGGACATTATAGATAGGTCCTTAAATAATAAATTCTGAAGAAAATAAAAGTGACTTGAGAATACTGGTCTTAATGGGAAGATGGTTCTTGTATAGTAGTGGCTATAACAGGTTTTACTGTTTTCACTTTGTAGTGTTATATGTTTGGAATAATTAGCAGGTTGTCTAGATATAGAAGTTGTCACTATAGCAGATATTACTGTATTTTGATATCTTTGGTTCCAACAGTTTCAATAAGTCAGGCACCCCCAAAACTAAAGCAAGTTCAATGCACTTTTAAATTCCGTATGCATTTCTATCTATACAAACTAAAGTAAAGACCACACACAGCAAATCAATGATACCATGTGTATCACTGTGTATACCATGTTAAAAATTTCACTAAAATTTTGGCAAGCTTGAATCACACATTTAATTTAATTCATTCATACAAACTGCAAAGATGGGCTTTTTGCCTAAGAATTTCTACTTATATTTTACAAATTGAAAAGATGATTTGAAGAGAACGAAAAATGTCCTGGCTTTAAAATACACAATGCCAATGTCAGCTATGGACAGCTAAATCACAATACAGAAAAAAAAATGAAAATAAAAAGCAGTTCAACCTGAAACCCTCATCCCCTGCTGACCCCATTCTGAAAAATACACAATGTCCAACTTGCTCACGACAGCAGAATCACAACAGAGAAATGAAAATAAAAAGTAGTTCAAAGAAAGGCAAATAATATATAGGAATAAAAAACAAGAAAATAAATAAATAAATAAATAAATAAATAAATAAATAAATAAATAAATAAATAATTGTGACCTTAAAAAATCCAAAATTATGTTTTCGAAAACAAAATGTGCCAAATAGTTACCTCCAAATAATCCAAAATTATGTGTTTTCAAAACAAAACTGTTCCAATCAAATTCTGAAAACAGAATGTTCTGATCTTCTAAAAAATTCAAAATTGTGTTTTGAAAACAAAAATGTTCCAATCTCCAAACAATCCAAAATAATGTTTTGATAATAATTCATCCAAATGTCCATTGAATCTTTAACTGACCACTAACTAATACAACATGTCAGCATCACCCTATTAGTATCCACTGACCGATCTTGGTTGACCAGTGACCAGTGTCCTAATCAAACATTCATATTAATTGGAACTAATGGTACATCATCTTCAAAGGGGAATTGAAATGAATTATGCTTACATCAATCAGCTGTTAGGCCTTAAATACCCAACCAGGAAATCAAACGCCAATAAAATGAAATGAACGACATCAAATTAATTTCATTTTATCTTTAGTTATTTTATCATTGTTGGAGAGAAATGCAGAATAAATAATGCATTTAGTTTTAAAATGTTGTAATTGTTTAATTCTAGTTATACTTTCCTTCATTTACTGCCACAACGTACATTTATTTTGTATTTAAATTTAATCCTCAGTTTTCATGTTACTATTACATATCGATAACCAGAAAGAAAATTTCATTCACTAACTATTTATAACTAAGTTTATTCCTGGTCAAAATGACTAAAATGGAAATGTTCTATGAACACTGTGATGTGAAAAGACTTAAAGGTTATTGGTTATTGACAGAGAGAGAGAGAGAGAAAGAGAGAGAGAGAGAGAGAGAGAGAGAGAAGTCCTAACTATGGCAGACAAATCAAGTTATGAAGTTACGTAATCGCAAAAAAAAAAAAAAAAAAAAAAAAAAAACCACCCAAAAAACTGAAGAAAATCTGCATACATTGCATCATCCAATCAGCTTAAATTCAACATAATTTAATTAAATATTTTCAAATAATTAGCACACTAAAATAATTCTGTCAAAAAAACTGCAAAAATCACGGGATATTTGACAAGAACTTGAAAACGAAGAATTTAATGAAATGAAACATACTGGGAATGCAATTTCGGAATTTTATAAGCTCTGTGCAATACTCAAATAATGTTAATATACTGCTTCGTTAAAATCATTAATTAAATCAATTAAGTCTTTAGATCAAACCGGTTATCAATGAAACTTGACACGAAGCTAATTAACTGTAAATTTAATTAACCTGATAAACGAGGGGGTGCCTGTCTCGATGTTGACTTTCCTATCAGCGATGCTGACTTGCCTATCACCGATATTTAATTATATCTGCTGATTACATTATAACTTGGTAATTATAACGCCCAGTTTATTATTATTCTTATAAGAAATAAGTAATGTGATCTCGGGTTTTACTTCTAGATAACTGTTAATATGAGGTTAATTTGTGTGAGAAATCAGGGATATATACTTTGATTCATAACGTTAAGGATGAGTTGAGTTGAGTAATTGTGTTTAATGTGCCAGTCAAGAATATTTCACTTATATCGAGATGTCGCCAACTATAGGCAAAGGTGCATAAATTTTGTCTGTGCGTTGCACTAATGGCATTATACAGCAGAGTTCTTTAGCGTGCCAAGCCCACCATGACATGGGACCATGTTTATTTTCGGGTCCCATCTGAAAGAACTGTGACTTTCATTTTGTTATGCCGAGTGCTTGACGAAATAACAGTCACTACCCACTTTCAAGTCTTGAGTCAGACCCAGCTGAGGATCCAACCCACAACCTCCCATTTAACGTTAAGAATGAGACCCGATTATTGGTGCTATATGTCACAGCAGGAAGGGCACATAGAAGTACCCACATCACTGCCTCTTGCTTACTGCCATGTACAGCAATAAGCACATTGCAATAGTATAAACTTTTTAGATGGTGGGTCCTTTTTTTTTCATTTTAACGATGCTAATTAGATAATTTTCAATATTCCACCCCTCCCCCCTCTCCTCAAATCATGGTGGACCCAAAAGACATGCCTAACAAAACAAATCACTTATCAACTATATACTTTGATTTATTAGAATTAGACCCAAATATTGGTACTCTTTGTCACAGCAGAAAGGGCACAGGAACCCTTACTATCCCTTGCTTACTGTCATAAATAATGAGCACATTGCAATTGTGCAGTTTGTCAGTTCACTTGTCAAAGGTTTGTGGTTATCTATGGGCAATCCTGTTTTCCCCCATCATCTCTGTACTGAACACCTGTATATAACTAAGAGCAACCTAACTGGGATATAAAACTCCATTCATACTCCACGCCACTCACAGCAAGAAGGGCACAAAGAGCATTTATCACTGCCTCTTGCTTACTGTTTGCTACAGTAATAAGCACATTGCAATAGTTGTTGAGTTACTTTTTTCATTTCAGCAATGTTTTTGATTTTCCAACAGAAATAGACCACCCTCCAAAAAAAAAAAAAAAAAAAAAAAAAAAAAAAAAAAATCAGATTGGACCCAGAAGACATGCCTAACAAGAACAATCACTTTTTGACATTATAATGTTATGTTATATGACATGCCATAGTCTGTTGACAAACTATGTCTGTCAGTGTGTTGTCATTGGTTTTGTTATTTTTAATTTTCATTATTATTATTATTATTTTAACTTTTTTAAAATATTTATTTAGTTTGTTTTTTTTGTCTATTTCTGTGAGAAATGTATGGATGTGATGGTGCAGAGGAAAAATGGGGATATTGATGCACAGCTGAAAAAAGACATAATATATTGGATTAGCTAAAAAAAACAGATCTATTTCAGTTTTGGCACATCCCGGTTATCCCACACAGTGAAATACAGCCAAGAATAAAATAAGGAAATACATAGCTGCACTAACTGTAGAAAAATTGGTCTATTAGGTATAAATTCATATTCTTTGTTCTTTCTGAATTCCAATGATGTTTATAACACAGCCTTGCAATGGCAGAATCAAATACAGTCCAACCTGCCTTACAGGCCACCTCTATATTAGGGTCACCTGCATATAAAGGCCAGTAGAATTGTATCCCAATTGTTCTTTATTCATATTATTTGAACCTGTATATAAAGGCCATCTGCTCATAAAGGCCACTTTTACTGGTTCCTTTGGGTGGCTTTTATAGACAGGTTTGACTGTACAATGTTAGATATTTCTTTGGA
Organism: Anadara kagoshimensis; assembly: GCA_021292105.1. Lineage (NCBI taxonomy): Eukaryota > Metazoa > Mollusca > Bivalvia > Arcoida > Arcidae > Anadara > Anadara kagoshimensis. Next base: position 24,413,501 of record CM037866.1, read on the forward strand.
TTTCCCCATGTGGAGTGGATGATGGAAACCTAGTTCATTTCAACATTTCAAAAAATCCAACTAGGATGTTAACTATATTTATACTGTTTTTGATCATCCCATCATAACTCTTAATTGGTGTTGTCTGATGTAGAAGATTAAGATGTGCATCATGACCATTTGAAGACAGTATTTAAATTTATTATATAATCTACTCAATAATCCATGTAATACGGTCATACAATAAAAATCGTATTGTATGAGTGTGACGTCATAAAAGCATAAAAGTCATTCCAGACTGACGTCACACAATTGACCTAGTTCACAGTTGTTTGTTTCATTTGACACTGTTTGTTGATTCTAATTTAAGTTGATACTTTAAGTACTTTTCTTCTAAAAAGAAGATACATTGTGTTTAAATTGAAAATGTTTGTTTTGTTTTTGTATCCTGTGGACTATTGTTTACTTTTAATATTTCAGCAGTATTACTTTTGTCGCTTGTACACATTTACATGAACTTGTTGTGTTTCGGTCAATCAGCTGTTTTCTTATAATGAGAAGACACGTTTTAAATCTACGAAAAACCAGTTTTTTATGGGATTATATAATAAATAGAATCTCGCATTCGTGTTTATGCAATATTGAATTTATTAAACTCGTTGAATAAATTCAATATTACATAAACACTCATGCAAGATCCTCTATGTATCTATGACTTAAAGACTTCAAAAAAACCTAGTATTTAATAGTTTTCCCTAAATCCTAAACTACATTTGCAAAACTCCCATAGCTACCAAAATCACAAAGTTTTATCAACTTGAAAGGGTCAGTCTCTCATTCAAAAAGTTTTGTAAATGAAACTGGCTGGACATTAATCCTTCAAGATGAGTAAAACAGATCATGTCCTGTACTCAAACATCTGAAAGATTAAAAAGCTGCATCAGGATAATGTTTATATATACAAGTCCCATGATCCTCTTCACAGCATGACTGGTCCCCTGATCATCTTCACAGCTTGACAATTTATCTTCATCAGAATCTTACTAACAGTTTCACCAGTCCATAAATCAAGACTGGTTCCCTAATGGAGGCTCCAATTAGGGGAATTTTTACACCAAAAATTAGTGCTCGAATTTGCTCCTAAATGACACTGCAATAAACTCTTACAACCATGAAAAAAACTGTCGTTCTGGATATTTGAATTTAAAATGGAATACCAGTTTTTGGTGATTTATCTGTTTTATAGGTTTCACACCCGTTTCATTCTAAAACTTTAGATGGAGCAAATCTGAAATGAGAAAGAGAGAGAGAGAGGAGAGAGAGAGAGAGAGAGAGAGAGAGAGAATGTGTGTGTGTTAAAATAAAAAGAGAGATTGCCCTACTGATCAAACCTACAGCTACTATTCATTAGATTACATAATATCTATTACTTGTATTTTAACCAGACCATATCTGGGATTTGGCACACTTTTCATTCTACATAAGCCCAGAATACTCCATCTGTATTTAAAGTATTTTACTTTTAAATTTGACCACATCTTTAGAAGATAAAACTTGTATTTTTAACAACCAGATTTTTCTTTCTTTGATCTCAGATTCAGATAATAAAGACAGTGCAGCAATTTTAATACATACATCAATGGCAGACCCTGAAATTTTGGAAAGAGGGGGTGGGGGGTGGGGGGTTTGAACTGTTTGGCAGATTCTGAAGAAAATGCTAGGGGCATGCTACCACAGAATATTTTTGAAAAGTAGCATGAAATGGTGTAATTGTTCTGAATTTACCACTGAATATTGATCAAGACAATACCAATGGAAATTTGGCTGTTTGCTTCATGCCAAGAAATTTAAAATGGCGTAGATTACTGTTATGCTAAGTTGATGGAAATTCAGGTCTATGAGGGGTGTGTGGGTACGATGACTGGCAGGGTCTGACAATATATGAAACAATAAATTTTCATTTGGTTTGTTTGATTAATCAGACAAGCCTTAAATAACATTGGTATCTATTGGAAACACCCAAATTTCTCCCTGGAATTTAAATGAGCATGATAAAGTCACAAATAGACTGAAATTAATTAGATTAAAATATATAAAAAAACAGTATTTTATCATATCAAACTGAAGTTAATTAACTATTCTACATGCATGTCTGTCCTCACAAGGGGATAGTTAACCTTTAGGGGTCAATTCTATCAGGTTCAAGGTCACCAAAGGTCACACAAATAAAAGCCATGTGGATTGCAGATGTTTTTGGGGTACCATGACAACAACACTGATGTAAATAAGTATTTGTTTTTGGTTTTTGTGTGTTTTCATGTATTTTAAATTACCACATAGCATAAAACCAGACTTATCTGAAAGGCATAAATACCATACCCAACCACAGAGAGAAAGAGAAAGAGAGAGAGAGAGAGAGAGAGAGAGAGAGAGAGAGAGGAGAGAGAGAGAGAGAGATTATGTATAATATTTTTGAGACAAAAAAGATCTATTCAAACTTTAACAACATTTCACATGTCTGAGAGAGAGAGAGAGAGAGAGAGAGAGAGAGAGACTAGAATTATCTGAAAGGCACAAATACCCAACCCAACCACAGAGCGAGAGAGAGAGAGAGAGATGTGTAATATTTTTTAGACAAAAAAAGATCTGAGAGATAGAGGGGGGAGAAGAGAGAGAGAGAGAGAGAGAGAGAGAGAGAAGAGAGAGAGAGAGAGAGAGAGAGAGAGAGATTAAATAAACATTATAAATTAAATTTCTTACACTTTTTCATATTATCTTAAAAAAAATCCATAAAAGTTTAGATTTCAAAAATAATACCCATCACTCAGCCTCCCTGCTCCTTATACAGGTGATAAAAGTAGCCAGGTGATTCATCCCTCGTTTATTAGTCAGTTTATACACAGATTTCAACACTCGACAATTAACAGCTGTTATTACAAACATCAACATGGAAATAAGTACATAAATATGTTACTTCCAATGGTCAGTTAATATAGACTGACCACATACCAGCGGTCAAGACTAGAATTACAGGAAGCAGTTAACAACATTCTTAACAATCAAATAGCCACTATTTAATAACAATTTATGTTTTTCCACAAAAAATCATGATTTTTTTTTTTTTTTTTTTTTTTTTTACAAAATTTATGTTTTTTTGGCTAAAATTATGAATTATACTTAGTCTAAGAAGTTTTTTTATTTGGTGTGAAGGAAACAGGATGAAATACTGTGAAAAGTTCAGGATTGAGATAACATGAAGAGTTGGGCTGCGAGTTCAATCCAATACTTTTTTCAAGCTATACTTCAGTGGTTTACTGAGCTATTCAGACCCCCTAAATTCTTACCAGCTCACTATATCCCAGGGTCTCACTGGCCACCAAAAAACAATAAGATGGAAAAATAATGCAGGGGACTGGAGATCAAACCCAGACCTTCCCCCTGCCATAGGAGAGTGCTCTATCCACTGAGCAACCCACACTACTACAAACGTAATAATAACACTCAAAGTTTTTTAATGCAATCAAACCCACAACTTCAACTGTTATTTTACCATGTTTGCCAATTGGCAAAAATGTCACAATAAAGAGATTTTCAAATGCATACGAACAACCTAAGTATTTCCAATGTTATTTCATCGCTTGGCAATGGTGTTATATTGGAGAATTTCAGCCTGCCACAAATGAATATAATCAACAGCTTCTATATACTTTAACTGTGTTGAATTGTGTTGTACCACTTGGCAATGGTGATATATCAGAGAGAATTTTAAATGCAAACCCACAATCTTCTACACACTTCAACTAGTTGGTTATCTTACCGCTTGGCAACAATGTTACATTTGAGAGAATTTCAAATGCAAACCAACAACCTTCTACACACTTCAACTAGTTGGTTATCTTACCGCTTGGCAACAATGTTACATTTGAGAGAATTTCAAATGCAAACCCACAACCTTCTATACACTTCACTTGCTAGGTAAAAGTTTTCATATGAGAAAATTTTAAATGTGAACCCACAACCTTCTACACACTTCAAATGTTATTTTGCAGATTTTACCGCTTGGCAATGGTGTTACCTCAGAGAAAATTTCAAACACAAATAAACATCTGTAAATTTACACAAAGGATAATATATTACCTGCAATACTGGCTACCTGATGCTTAATGAGATAAAAACGATAATTAAATCCAGGTGTGTAATTACTCCCACACATGATTTAAGACCAGTTAAAAAACAAAACAAAAAACAAAAAAACGGGGGCTATATAATTAATATAATACGGCAACAAATGCGAGTAAACCATCTTAAAAATGAGGTTTCATATACACACAATAAAAAAAATTGGAAACTTACCAAAAATCAAACAGTTTCTAAAATTTCCTCGGAATGATTGATTCTTCACACAGCGATAACAAACACAAAACTTTGGTTCCAATTTCCTACTCTTCACGTTGTCTCAAAAATATATATATAAACTTTTTTTCTCTCTTCTCGTCAGACTTAGAAAATTAATCTACACAGTAATATCCATGTGTTGTTGAAACTTCGTGTAGACTAGGTTCATCATACTTCTAACACTTGTCTAATTTCCATTTTTCTCCATTAACAAAATCACCATTAAACCTGTAAACATGATTATGTACATGTATAAATGAAATTAATTTTGAAAAATGTATTCAAATTCACAAACTTATTTGCATACAATAAAGCTGACGTTCCCTGGGGTGACCAACAATGTTTTAAAATGTAGTACTACAACATATTACACACACAACACATGCTGGTGCAGAGATGTACACCAGGGGGCCATGAGTACTCAAACCTGCATAGCAACACATGGTAACCGTTACAGAGCCTGAGTGAAACTAACCAATCACAGACCTCGTATTTGATTTTGGGAAGCCCACTTCAGCCCCCTTATCAGATCGTACATTTCTCTCCCTGCCAGCAATCTTTTTATCACTTTGTCTCTGTGGAAAAAGTTGTTTATTTTTTATATAAACATTTCACATGTAAAAAACTCATAAAAACTTGATCTTGTCCCTTTAAATGTTTTTTTAAATGACAGTTATTAGCGTCTTGCAAAAAGTTCAAATAACATGCTGAAACTTTTGATATTTTTTTTCCAAACAGAAAATTCAAATGACTTATACAAATAAGGAGGTTACATAGGTTTTGGTTTTAAGACATGTGTCTTTTTATTATCATTTTCTTTAATTTGTTTTATTATTTTTCTCTTATCTCAAAATCTTCTTCCCTTATCGAAAAAATCTTACCCCCTCCGTTTCTTTTACAAATATTGCTAGATAAGACTATGGATAATTTTTCTATGTTTTTTTACAGAAAAACCTGATTGTTAACATACAGTAAAACCTTGTTATTGCACCAATCAATAATTTTGACAGCTCCCTTATCCCCACAATATTTTGAAGTCCCAAAGTACATCTCTCTTATGATTTTCTTTATAATCATTGTGTGAGAAACATTGTCAGTTTCCTTGGGCTAAGGTTGTTGGTGGTGGGTTTATCTCGACACTCAGTTTTCCTACACCAACCTTAAAGTGAAAAAAAAATCTTTAACCCTCAACCTAGGTCCATATGATCGTCACATAGACCGACGCAAACATACATGGTACAGTAAGAATTTGCCAGAGGTCATTGTTTTTCCTGGTAACTCTGGTTTTCCCTACAATTCAAGAGCTGACAGAGTCAATATTATAAATGAAAAATCTTGACTTGGGCGTTGATTAATGTATTCATCTTAGAGGTGTGTGCATGTTTAACCATCCAGAAAAAAATAGTAAAATTTATTTGTTCATGCAAATTTATTAATAAATTATCAATTTTAACATGTAATTATGTAAATTATGTCACGATAATTGTCCAATTGTGTAAACAAATTGCACTGTGTTGCATCCTTAATATTTGCATCCTGTAAAAATTAAAACAACACATTATGTTATTATGTATAATATTTGTCGGTGTTGAAAGTGAATTTCAACTTTCACCAGTTAAAGATTGGATCAGAAAACTGATTTGAATAAATTCAAAACAATAAAAATGAAATTAAAATAAAAAACATTAAATAAATAGATAAATAAATAAATAAATAAATAAATAACTAAATAAATAAATAATCTATTCATCCATCCATTTCCACTTCTTTCTAAGGGAGATAACTGACTTTTTATTGAAATGGTATAGGTTAACACTAGGTCAATTGGCCCTGGTTCCAAATAGTACCTCTAAGACATTAAAATACTAATAAGGGGTATGGCTGATAAAATCAGGTACACAAATCTTATTGGGATAAACAATATATCATTGGAAAGTAGAAGTGTGCTATTAAAAAATTGAGAAATTGCGCAAGATACACTTGTATCAGCCGAAGTAAATAGGTGGACAGCATCTGGCTAAGGTTCCAATAAACACAAGCCGTGAATATGTGTTTTTCATGTGGTTTGCATATAATCCCGTTTAGCGGAAAAAATCAACGGTAATGGTACCAGTTTTACAACTGATTATTGAAGTGTTTTTAATTCCTTTTCAAATGGTGTATAATTTAATGTACCTATTATGTACAGAAACTCACAATGGCGTCACAAAGTTAAGCAATTTAACATGGGACCCTATGGGAAAGGCCGAAGTGTTTAATGAGACCTATAAGCAAATACTTGAAAATATCATGAAAATATATTTGAATTAAAAAAAAAAAAAAAAAAAAAAAAAAAAAAAAATGAACATGAATGGATTTTTTCTGCCTTTTTCTTCTGTTTTTTCAGGAAAAAAATTATTTTCTTATTTTCTTGATCACACAGAAAACATACCATCATTAAATTATTTCAGCATTAGAAGGCATAGTTTACAATGTGAAAAACAATAAAAATTCTTTATATCCAGCACATGTTGTACTGATCCCACATCTAACTCTATCCCAAAATGTCATTTCTAATTGATTTATGTCCCTATGATAATCTGGAGGTAGTTTATGATACAAATTTTTGGATATATCAAATTAAAGTTGAACTGAGGGACATTGATGGTTATATCAAATTAAAGTTACAGTGCAGAAGTTAAATTTTTAATTTTAGAAGTAAAGTTAAACTTATGGTCATTGCTACTAGCACCCCTACCCCTGCTAATTAGTTGTTCTTGTTAAATGTTGCTCAACATTGAATCAGCATTTTTCAGCTATTCATGAAGATAATTACTTAACTAATCTCTATGGATTAATCTATGAACAAGTTTGTGTATGCATGTGAAGTGCAACTGTGTGTTATCCAATACACACTCAGGGCAACTTTAAGGTGCTAGTTCACCGAGTCAGTACACCGCAGGCAAGCATACCACACCCCCAGTCACATTATACTGACACTGGGTGAACCAGCAAAGGCCAACAGCAAGGAAAACTCACTTTCTCAAATGTGGTCTGAGCGGGACTCGAACTCACAAAGGTAAAAGACCTTGGATTTGTAGACTGCATCTTATCCATTTAAGCCACTGTGGCCTCTCACCCCAGGTAAGTGGACCATTTATTAGAGTGACTGGTGATTTGAGTGGAGTAATGGTGTTTTATAGCCCAGTCAAGATTTTTTCACTTGTATCCTGGTGGTTAGTTATGGATCATTGAGGAAAACCATTTTTTCAGCAAGCAAATTTTCTGCTGTCATGTACTGGTTTTACTACAGACAATGATTTCCTTAGTTTTGAACGAAAAAATCCAGGGATATTGCAAGTCTAGGCTTATCATTGCCCCCAGAAAGTTTTATGGCCATCATTACAATATTATTGATAAATATGATGTCTCTATATTTGAAAATCTGAGGTCCCATAGTCTCATGTTCCTTTCAATCTCAATGTGTCCTTGTCGCTTACAGAACATCATATAAAATGAAAAAATAAAATGTTCAGCCCCTACCCTCTTTCTACCAACAATACCGGTGCCACAAAGAGAGTGGATGTAAAACTCCATTACTCCACTTCGCTCTTCCACATTTTTCAAACTAAAGACACTTTTTGGTATTCATCACACATGCAAACTCCAACTTAAATTTTTTCATTTTTTCAACCCCCCCCCCCCCCTTTCAATACAGGTGCTACAAAGAGATAATTGTTATGTAATTTGAATAATCCATCTGTTTTTAGAATCCCGTCTTTCATCAAGATTTATACCCTCGGCTCGGTGATGATAACCATATGTCAGAATTAAAATGTCATAAGTAATACCAGTAAAAACACATATTTATCAAAGTGCAACGTTAGGTGGTACAAAGTGCATCCTGATTCTACCACAAATCGCTAGTTATTGAATTTATCATTAATTAATAAATCTGTGGTAATTTCATATAAACACTTGGTTCAATTCTTACATTCTTGTCAAAATTCTGACATTTCCTGCTGTAGGTACAAGAGTTTGATTTGGAGGCCCATGCTTTATCCACTATGCCATTGCAGCTACTGGCTGCCTCAGTGGAAGAGCTTTTGTCTTAAATGAGTGGGAAGTCATGGGTTCAAACCCCAGCCAGGTCATACATTAGACCTTAAAATTTGAGAGGCTCAGTATTAAGGGGGCAAAATATCGACTGGTTCACTTGGTGTTAGTACAACATCACTGGGGGAGTGGTGCACTTATATGTTGCATACTGATTGTGTGAGCTAGAACTATAAAGTCATGCCAAGTGCATCTCCAATAGCTGAAAAAATTGTTGATGCCAACCATTGCACCATCTAATTTGAACAATGACCACTGTCCAGTTATTATATCATGCAGTGTAAATAGATTTGCAATTCAACATAAGGAGGTTTGGAGTCCAATGCTTTAACCACTTTGCCTCTGCAACATTAAATTTGACTAATGACCACTGTCCAGTTATTATATCATGTGGTCTAAACTCTAAATGGATTAATGTGTTATGTCCAGCAAAGATGCATCATTAATTATTTTATCACCTTTACTAATGCACTAGGTCAAAATTACTGCAACTTCACCTATATCTGGTGACATCTCGATACAAGTGAAATATCAGATTGGGATGTAAAACCCCATTCAATTAATTAAAATCTGGTCACTTATTATATCATGTAATGCAAATAAATTACGGTAGCCATCCAACCTTAGGAGGTATGGAGTCCAATGCTTTAACCACTTTGCCTCTGCAAAATCTAATTTGAGAAATAACTGCTGTTCAGTTATTATATCATGTGGTCTAAATAGATTTATGAGTTCTGTCCAGTGATGATGCACCATTAATTATTTCATCACCTGTACCAGATAAGAATGACCAATATCTCTCAACTCATCTCTGCTGACCACTGGTCATCTGCATCCTAAGTGCTCAGCTTAATGTCCATTCTGATGGCTAAATGACCCATGAGAAAACTGACCACAGACATAACACCTCATTGAGAAGATGATCAGTTTTTTCAATCAACAATTGCTGGAGAAAATCTTGGGTTTGTAATTTCTTTGTCCACTGACCATTAAAGTGGACTTTGGTCATTCTGAGGTCAAGATTGATTTCTACATCTGTCATTCTCAGGACAAATTTATGCATTTTTGGTGATGTATTGGTTTTGAAGTGGTCAAATTTGGACAATACACTAAATTGGTTTGATGTCTGGCTATCTTATTTGTTTTAATAAATGGTCCTAGACTAGAGTTTTGAAATGGTCAAATTTGGACAATGCACTTAATTGGTTTGATGTCCAGCTATCTTATTTGTTTTAATAAATGGTCAGAGACTGGACTTTTGAAGTGGTCAAATTTGAACAATGCACTAAATTGGTTTTGATGCTAAAATATTTGTTTTGATAAATGACCAGAAGGCTGGACAATTGATTTGTTATCCGTGATTAATTAAGTTACTAAAAATAAATTTAATTTTATTTAATCATTTCATTTATTTATTCAATTATTTTTAATAATGAATTTTATATTAAATGTGGTATGGTGTTGTCCAGTTTTAATTAATTTCAAAAAGATCACAAAAAGATATAAATAAGGCCAGGAAAATTTAGCTTAAAATTTTAAACAAAATTGCATTTAGGCTCCGATTCAGGTCCTAAATCTGCAGGTCTTGAATTCAAATCATATCAGTAATCCCTTTAAACCACTTGGCCGCTGATATTCCCAATTGACGGATCGCCAACTACGTTCACAATGTTCCAACAGAGGCCCAGCATGCTTGAATTACACACAAAAAGAATGGAAAACTCCACCTGAATTATGTCATTCAATGATGTCACTGACACAAGTATGTCATTTGTTGCTGCGACACTGATTTGGTATTGTAATGGCGGTCAGTGTCAGAACATTAAAGACATGGCTGGCAATATGTCAATTAAGACTGAGTTAATTTGAGTTTTATGTTAAAATTTCACTTTTTTTTAAATTATGTGTTTACTATTTTCATTTTTAATGTGTTTGGTTAATATTTTTAAGAACTATTTTCATTTTTAAAGTATTTGGTAAAAGAATGATCTGTCACTATAAAAAATTAATGCTGAATGAGACACTAAAAATAATGTTTCCTAAATGTCAAAATCAGGTTTCACAAAATAAAATGGAGTTATTCCCCTTTAGAAGTGAACTAAATGTCCCGGCAACATCTCAAAATACAATATAATGAATAAAGTTACAGGCAAACAACATTGACCTGTCCGTTTCACCTTTCATTAGGAATATTCATAAAGGAGACCCCACCCAAAACATAGGTAGCAGTTAATACATATACAAGTGTGCACATCATATACATGAAATATACACATGTGATCCCTATTATTTAAATTTACTCATACATAGTGAATATTGAAATCAAAGGTCAAGTGGACAGGTCAAAGTTGGTTGCCTATACCTATATATCATGTGTTAAAATGTATTCTCAACAAATGTTTTAAATCCTTCCAATAAATATACACATATTCTTAAAATTTCATGCATGATATATTAAAGCCATTCATCATATAAGGTCCAAAAGCCTAGTGCCATCTGTGACCACTGAAGGGTCAAATTATAAACTGACCAGTCCACAAGGGCTGGATCCCATCTGTGACCCCATACATCATTTTATTACAATTATATGTCATACCTTATAATTAATGATTTATTTTTATCTAATAATAAATGGTTTACATGGCAACAGATGTTGAAATGACAATAAAATGGATTTTTAAATAACATCAAATGTTCTAAAATAAACATCTTAACAATGCTCATTAACTTAAAACTTCAATGTTTCAAGATTACTGTAATCTTGTTTAAATTCATGCAAGTTTGTAGCCATAAGGTCACTTGTACAGTTGTTACACTTGGAACTTTTTTCTATCAACAAGGGTTGAAAACTTGTATCGATAGATATTTGTTTTTCATCCTGTATTTTGTAATGCAAGGTCCAGGACCTTTTGTCGTTTATTTTTGGCAGGTTCCAAAATAAAACTTTGAAAGTCCAATGTCAACATTGAAGGGTCCATGTGCAACAAGAAAGAGCAGTGGTAATATAAAAAAAACCTGCAGGCCATTGGACTTATACAGTTTAAATTATAAAATATCATAATCAATAAATCGGTCCCAGATTTGAACCCCTGTGTATCCATTCACTTTTGTATAATTGAACCATACAAGGTTATAAGTGGTTTATTGAAAGTTGCTGGATTTTTCTGTAATTTTAAGTTTTTTTCAGAATTTAGAATTTTAGAATTTCAGGAACTAAGACAATTTAGTTGTGCTGAATGTCCTTAAAAACCTAACACTATTTATTTATTTATTTTTAGGGGGGGGGGGGGGGTTCTAATATGTTGATTTATAGATAAAAGTGACATTCTCTACTTAATTTTGAATTCTGGATGGTAGAACTAACATAATAAAGTTTCCATTTTCTTTACACCATTTCAGAACTGACCATCCTGATGAAACTTAAATAATCTCTACTAGGGTGTAAATCACAACTCTCCCATCCATCCATAATTCCATTCATTTTCTATCTATCCAATTTAAATTTTAATTTCAGGATGTCAAAAGTCAAGAAACATACACCCATTTGATTTTGAAATCATGTGGACAAAACTGTGCATTGTACAATGTCATAAAGAGTTAGCTCCCTTACATCATGAATATAGTAAGGACAGAAAAATCTGCTTACCTAATGTCTGTGTATAAAATCCAAGCTGGTGAAGATGACTTTTTCTAGTTAGGCAATTTAGAATTTATTTCAGTTCTTAAATACACTGATCTACAAAAAAAAAAAAGAAATTATAAATTATTAAATCAATGAAATCATTAATTTATATTGTTAATAAACATAATTAAAACCTCCTGACCTGTATCAAAATATTCTTCCTCATTTTGAATAAAAAAATTTGATTTAACAAATATTCACAATTATAAAACTCTTTTTCCATTAACTATCAATGCAATGTCTAGTTTTCCCATAAATTTAAAATCATAAGTACCAGTATCCAAATTTCTGAAATTTGTGAAAAAATAATAATCCTATTAAAAGTATCTTTTTCAAAAAAAATTTGATAAAACAACTATTTACAAAATTTATTTACTTTTTTAAAAATATCTTTCCTTCAACTATCAATGCACGGTCTAGGTTTTAACAAATCAAAAATCATAAATACCAGTATCCAAATTTCTAAAAATTGTGAAAAGATAGTCTTTTTAAAAGTGTCCCTTTTTCACAAATTTGCTGAAACAGGTTACTCTATGAAGGAATTTCTCAGAAATCAGTCTCCAATTGCGAATTTTGGCAACAAGGAATCCAAACAGAGAATGTTCTTCAAGATCACCTAACATCTATAGTTTTACGAATCAATTTCAAAATTTTTACCTGTAAACATAAATATAGAAGTAAAGAAATCTGATTTCATCTGAGACAGCTGATTGTGATTAGTCAGAAACTGACATTAATCACTATCGCACTAATAATATACACGGGTCGTTTATTTCACATAGAAAAAGACAATGACAAAATCCCCTGATTTTTCCACGATTTTTTAAGTTATTTTACACATTTTCTATGATTTTGTATAGAAAACAAAATATAAAATACTTTGAACATTTCTTATAGAACATGGCCCCACATTAACAATCATTCTTTAGCTAAGATTTTCCTTAACTTAAATTTAGCCAATTTTGTAATCTTTTTTTTGTAACTACTGATGGATAAGTTTATCTAAACTAAATGCCAATGTTTTAATCTAGAAATTATCTTAAATTTGATACCTTAAATTCCTGAATATCTTGAAAATTAATAAAATTATAAAGATTCGAAATTTTGCGAGATTTAAGTTAAAGAAAATCTTAGCTAAGGAATGATTGTGAAATTGGGGCCTGTTAAATCAAACGCATCAAATCACAACACATCAAAGTTCATGTAACATGAATCCATACCATCCATATCTTATTCTGACCCATCACATACTGACCACTGCATACAAAATAACCAACAAGAAGTACCTTCAATTTATTTCTGTATTCAGATTTAAAATGTGTCTCCGTTTTAAGACAGTGACATTAATCTGCACCACCCATTTCTTAATTCAACCTGTTCTGCCTTGACCACTGCATATAAAACCACTGACCACTGCATATTAAGCAACAAAGTACCTTTACTTTCTGTGCTCTAACTTAAATATCTATATCCGAACATGCTCTTAATCCAACTGACCACTGCAGACCAATTCTGCAAACTAGGCCAAACTGACCACTGAATATTAAATAACAAGAATTACCTTCACTTTCTGCATTTTAATATTTTCCTTTTTAAGACTGAACATGAATCCACACCAACTATTTCTTAATAAAACCTTTTCTCAAACTGTCCACTTCATACAACCCATACAGACCTTCACTTATTTGTCCATTTTAAGATTGAACATGAATCTCTCACTACCATTTTTAAATTATACCTTTCCTGTACTGACCACTACATGCAATGCCAAACTGACCACTACATTACTAAGCACAATCTTAAACAATGAATAACTTTCACTTTTTTTGTAATTTCCTGATCAAAATATTTATCTTCTACTTCAGATAGATAACATCTGTCTTTAAGACCAAATTTAAATAAAGCTTGACCACTGGTCATCCCTATTAAGTCAGGTGGTCATCATCTCATTAAGTCAGGTAATTACTGGGATAATGAGATGGCCTTACAATGTCATAACACCTTAAACGTTATATAACACCTGTATTTAAATGACCATAATAAGGTCGGTCAGCTGTAAGTAAATGACCATCTTGACCATCTTGAATTAAAATCTTTCTTTATCTGATGAATTAATAGAAGGTGACATGCATTTATGGTCATACATGTATTTGTAGAGCCCTGCTGGTAATAGTATAGCAGTGAAGTGAAGTGGTGTGGTGTGGTGTGGAGTTTTAGGCCCAAGATAGTCAGTCCTGGGATAGTGGAGAAAACTGGAGTGCCAGGAGAAAACCATAGACCCTTGGCAAGCATAATGATAAACTTTCTCACACTAGGGTCTGCCCAGAGTGGGATTTGAACATAAGTGGTGAGAGGCCTTGTAATCCACATTTCAGACCCCTCGGCCACCGAGACCGGAAAATGACATGCATTGTGAGGACCTCCCTCTACTAAAGTTTTAATTTTGATTGATAAAGCATATAAATAGTGGAATTATTTTTGAAAATTTTGTATGAGAAATAATTTGTCAACCATCTAAGCTACCAAACTTAATTTGATTTTCTGTAGCAAGACCACACATGATCGCCACTCAGAAATTCTGAATGGGGGTATTCTACGTGTGTTGGTGTTCTAACCAAAGGTCAGTGGTTATCTCTGGGTGCTCAAGTTTCCTCTACCATCCCAGAAATGACTGCTCAATATCTACAATATCCGTATTTGGGGCATAAAAAACCCATTACCCCACTCCATTTCCTACACAAGATGTAAATTGTCTATCTGATCATTATTTCACGATAAATGCTATGTTTGAAGTCATTCAAATCAAATCATTTCTAGGTCTAAACAAGAAAATTGGTCCCAATTTGTACCAAAACAATTTGGTTTTAAGCCAAATAAACAACTCTAGATCCAATATTATACTGGATCGATCCATAAATATATATATATATCTACATTGTATGTATATATATCTACAGTACAGACCTGTCGAAAGTTTAACGCTGAACCAACGGAAAGGAGTCAAAGCTTGGCAGCCGAGTGTCCGAGATATGGGGAGCCAGTGGCTGAAAAGCTGCCGCGAGATAGATAACATCTGTCCAGATTGATATAGCTAAGGAAGGACCGAAATTAATTGTCGATTCAGCACAAATTCGTAATGTTGACTTTACATCAGCTACTCAGACAACATTAAATAATAAATATACAATCCTGAAATATATTGGCCAACATCGATTGTGTGTGGAGTACATGGAAAATTCAACCAATTTCACGCTAGATTGTCGATATCTGGAGCAAGTTGAGCGAGTTTTTTTTTAAAACTGCACGAATAACCTGCACCCCCTTTCTCAAATTTTTAATTTTTGTAAAAAAGTGCGGGTTTTCGGCGGGAATATACGGTAAGCTTGGTGTTAAAACTTCCGACAGGCCTGTACTGTATATTAAGAGATAAAATAAATGCACTCTAGGGTCAACAATGAAATATAAACATGATGATGAAATGTCATCTTTTATCAAGACCGATCTGGTAAAATGATGGCTATCTGGTTATTTTCTGTTTTCGGCATATTGATATTTTTCTTATTAATGGTAATTTAGATAAATGTATCAGGGAGTTTCCTTTTAACGCAGCAACAGCAGAACATGACAATAAATGCTGATGTCCGCTGAGAGAGAGCTCGAACAAACTTGTAATTTACCACAAAGAAATTATTTCCCTACTAAAATTATCTATCTGATACAGTATAGAAGTACATGTCAACAAATAATAAGGTGCTCCAAACAGTGGCAGGATTTTCTGACAAATTGGACAAATATACACACACAGAGAGAGAACTCAAAACAAATTTGTGATTTACTACAAAGAAATTAGTTCCCTACAAAAATTATCCATCTGATATAGTAGTATATGTCATGTCAACAATTCATATGGTGCTCCATACAGTGGCAGGATTTCTGACACATTGGACAAATACACACACACACAGAGAACTCGGAACAAATTAAGAAATTATCATTGTTATCCATCTGAAATAGTATAGTAGTACATGTCATGTCAACAATTCATATGGTGCTCCATACAGTGGCAGAAATTTTTGACACATTGGACAAAGATCTGAATAGAGAACCCGGAACAAATTTGTAATTTACTATAAAGAAATTATTTCCCTACTAAATTATCCATCTGAAATAGTATAGTAGTACATGTGAACAATACAAAAGGTTGAGTGTTCCATACAGTGACAGGGTTTGTGACACATTGGACAAAAAATACATATAAAATTCATTATCCAAATCTTCCTGAAAACAGTGATCAAATCTGAAGGTACCAAGTCAAGCCCAGTAGTTTAAATCATCTGACAACCAAAACGAAAGTATCATATCTAGACATTACAGTATGACGTACCATTTTAGCCCACATGAATTTGAAAGAGTGTGGGGACACACATGTCCTTAAAAGGTTATTTATACACACAGCAACAATAATTCCACATTATCAAGGTCACATGCTCCATACAACCACATTTCTGATAAAGTCAAACACTCAAGTAATGTCACCCTGTGACATTTTACCTCTGTGTGACATTAGTTTTGCCCAAATTTGAATGAACCAATCCAATTTGAAGAAATTAGCAAGCAAAAGGTATAAAAAAAACTAACATTTTAGCCCACATAAGTATGATACCATGCAAGGCTATATCATTTCCTTATAAGGTTATTGTAACACGACATTGCAATATGTTGCCAACAATAATGCCCTAACATCAAGGTCATACGCTCGACATAATCACATTAAATAGGTCAACAGATCGGTATACAATAGCTATAGGATAATTAACTTGGGAAATCCATGAATTTTATCGTACTATAAAAATCTACGGAAAACAATATGGATGAATAATTAATTTGGATATGGGGACATTAACAGAGATGAAGGTTTAGCTTTTATGTAAAAATCAACATATTAAAATAGTCCCCCTGGAAATCTAAAGACCACGCTTAGTTTCCTAAGTTATCAACTTTAGTGTAACAAATTCACAATCAATTTACAATTAATTCTCCATTGTTTTATGATCAAGGCATAAATCAACCGAAGGACTAACCTTTGTAACCACCCCCACCACCATTATAAGTTTTTTCAAAGACTATTTTAAATAGAAATGTTACAAATGGCTTGAGTATTTGGAAAATTTCAGTCAAAAATAAAATTTTTAGGAGGGGGTTAATGTTTACAAATAGAAGTCCAACCAATGTATCTTACAATGCACATTATCTTGTGTCAAACAGCACTGAAAAATTGTAGCATCTTTTTACTTACTACCGGTTTTATGAAAAAACTAACTAATTATAAAAATTTACCAGAACAGTAAGATCATTAGTGGACCAATGAGTTTTGGAAAGGGGGGTTCCAATTTGGTTGATGTGAAAGAGAGTGATGAAGTATCATGAAGTTAGGGGGAGGGGTTAAGGGCAAGCCCCAAAGAAAAGTTTTTAAATGTAGCGTTAAATCCTGCAGTTTCCTGAAATCTATGCAAGTTTTTCATAGTTAAGCATATAGGTTCATTTTCTAGAATGTATATCACCACTAAATTGTTCTTATGGAGAACGAGGATGGAGTGAGGCAACACCCAGAACACCCTCTTTCCCACCCCTCTGGGTCCATCAATGAAGATCATGCTTGCTCTCCAAAGTTAAGAATTTTAGCACCATTGGAAATCAATATGTGATTATTTCTGAATTATCCAAGCAATGAAAAATAATAATAAACATGTAACAAATATCTCGAGCCAGGGTGACATAAAAACGGTAACATCTATTTTTCACAGGTTTTATGCTGAAATTGACAAATTAAATCGACCCCACTGGAAATCTAAAGATGGCGCTTGGTCTCTTAACTTATCAACTTTAGTATATCAACTCTGAAAATCAATTTGTGATTATTTCTGAATTTTTCCAACAATGGAAATAAAATGTTAAAAATATCTTAGGTCAGCTTGACAGAAAAATAATAATATTGTTTTTTTAAGGAATTTATGTAAAAATCAAAGTCCCATCAGAAATCTAAGAGATTGTGTTTAGATTCCTAACTTATCAACTTTAGTGCAGAAACTCAGAAATCAATTTTCAATCATTTCGAAATTGTCCAATCTACTTAGATTTTGATCGTGTTTTTATGAAAATATAAGGATCAAGATTATCCAAGTTAGGATGAGAGAATAACGGTACTTTTTACTATTTTTTGGATTTTATGTAAAAATCAACATATTAAATGTTTCTTGGTCGAAATTCTAAAATTGTGTTGATAGTGAAAAAAGGTTATCACCATTTAAGCATAGTGATCAAAAACCAACATATACCAATCCATAACCTTCAAATCCAAGATGTCCCACCACTGTGGGTGTGTTCATATTAGGATTTTTTTTCAAGTAGAGTCATTTTCAAAACAAAATCCTCTAAAACACCATAACATAAATATTTTTGCATTCATGTAATTCCCATTAAATCCTTTAAAAATGGGACCGTTTGGCAAAAAGAGATAATTAGCCCATGTCCCTCTTCTAGAATAAACACTAGTTATATGGTTATTTGCCACACTGTGGGTGAGTGTACTAGCACTCTCAAGGTCACCAAAGGTACACACTAGAACATTGCAAACCAGAAACATTTGCACAAACTTGTACACCACAATGAAAATTTGTCCAATTTAAAGAAATTTCTTGCACAGAGACTGGTTAAATTGTAGGTAGTCTAACCTGCCTTAAAGGCCACTTCTATATAAGAGCCACCTGCTTATAAAGGCCAGTTGAATTGTTTCCCAATTTTTCTTTATTCATATTATTTTAACCTGTATATATATGCAACCTGCCTATAAAGGCCACTTTAACTGGTTCCCTTGGATGGCCTTTATAGACAGGTTTGACTGTATATAGAAATAGGTTTGGAAATCTACTGGGGTACATAAATACACACAGCATTTAGCTGAAAAAGGGAAGTAACTCAT
This sequence comes from Anadara kagoshimensis, assembly GCA_021292105.1. Classification (NCBI taxonomy): domain Eukaryota; kingdom Metazoa; phylum Mollusca; class Bivalvia; order Arcoida; family Arcidae; genus Anadara; species Anadara kagoshimensis. The sequence continues at coordinate 24,432,631 of CM037866.1, forward strand.
ACATCGCAGAAGTTAAAACAAAAAAATGACTTTAATCAGAGACAAGTCTGTTAACGGAGGGCCTGACCTTCGATTGCACGAAAGCATAATGAGTTTTTGAGCTGTGACATGCCTCAAGGTTAATATGGGACTAAATGAATCGTTGTAAATGGGTCTACATTTTTATAAAACATTTAATCACTTCATCAGGTTTTTCATTTCCTGAAATAAATGTGCAATTAACATCTGGATTATTGATTCGTTAAGAAATATAAAAGCTTGATTAATTAAAGATATTTTTATCTTTTAATTGTTTTATCAATAATATGTATACCATAAGTTCAAAAATTAAATAGTCTCAACAAAGATTAGGAAGTGGAACAAAAATTTCTAAAAATTCAGATTGAAATAATTGATTGAATAAGATGTTACAGTTCAATCAAGAATATTTTACTTATATCGAGACATCACCATCTATAGGTGATGTGGTAAACATTTTTACCTTTGCAGTGTGATTAGGACAATGTTTAGAGAAGGGATGGTTTTTTAATATGCCTTGCCTGCCACGACATAGGACACCATTTTTTCCAGGTCTTTTGGTAAGAAAAATGCAAATTCTAACATGACCTGCGTATTCCTTATATGAAACATAGAGAGAGCCAGCCGTGGTATAACAAATGATATACCAATCGCTGTTCTGTTTTAATGACATACTCCCTTGCAAAGCCACCTCCTGATATATTCTTCTGCATATGAACTCCGGCCCGTGTATTATTTGATGATATACCATGGGTAAATGTAGATTATTTCTTAATTCATTTTTAAATGTGGAGTACTTGGTAAAAGAACAGTCACTACCTATTTTTTCCACCAGGGTTTAAACACACACTCTCCCACATCTAGAGTGAACACTATACCAGCCGAGCAACCGTAGTGGCTTGAAAATTTAGAAGCATATAAGGTAAAATGGGAAAGAGCTTAATTTGTACCCTCAGTTGAAATCTGAAAATATTTCTAGTTTGCTAAAACTGTAATTTGGTATAAATAAGCACCTGAAATAATTTAAAAAGTAATTTGAACCATTTTCTGAAAAATAATTTTTCTTTAGAAAAAGCTTTAATAAAAAACAATCATACTAATCCACTTCCGAATCACAATCCAAAAGCAAAGTAAACACTTTGGAACTGACAAGTTAGGTTATACATGTGAACTTCCACCAGGGAAGTGAGGTCGGGTGCTCCGGAAGGGTAAGCACCTCCTGTTTAGCTAGTTACACCCATCACGTTTGTAATCAAAATTGTGTGAAAGGAACATTTAAGTTTTTATTTAGTAGGTGAAGTATATGAAAGGAAATCCTGATAATATTAAACAGGTGTTAATTTAATATATCAAAATTTTGCTTCATCATCATAAAAAATAATGTATTATTTATTTTTTTTAACTTTCCTTTTTAACAGGTGATTGAATTATTAGGAGTTTTACAGTCGTTTTATATGTACAAAATATAAACACTACCTACCATTGTCATCTTCATCACCAATTCATAACAGCAAAGAGAATTTTCAAATATTTTTTTGCTTAATAATTTCCTTTGAATCCATAACCTTTTTCCAGAAAACAAAAAAAAATCTTACATCCTTTCCTGCTAATAAAATCCACATTAATCCAATAGGAAGCAGAAGCAGACCATACACAATTTCCAAAACAAATTTCAGGCACAACTTTTGTGAATTTTCCCCTAAAAAATCCCTTTTTCCTAGAACAAGGATATCAATTCCATGGTTAAAATACACTTTGGGAAAAAGAATGCATCAAGTAGACATATGAAACCATATCAATATCATGGTAATCTTGATGAAACACAAAGTTCAATTTGTGAGAAAAACTTCGTGAAAAAGAATGAATTAAATATTTTGCTTCCTTAAAAAAAATCTGATCCATTCCTAGGTAATCTGATGAAACGCAAAGTCCAATTTCTCCAGATTTTTTTCCCCAATTAGGGTTGTATATTAATTCTGTCTAGTTTCTTGTTTGATTATCAAGTCCACTTTGATAAAAAAAGAAAAGATTTTTTTACCAATCACCAGGAAACCAATGTTTTGAAGATTTGTTCCAGGAAACTTTGGATTTGCGATCCATTTGTTTATTTCCTAAGTCAGATTACTATACTCAAAAGTTCAATAAAATTTGTGATCTCTAGATCTATTTCCATTTAGTTAATCCCTGAGAAAATTGACCTATGGATTCGTAAAACTTGTATTTTATTCATCCATTCATTATAAACATTTCAAGACTTTTCCAAGAAATTTTATACATGTATTTACAAATCCAAATCCATCTGTTTATTTCCAAAAAAGAAAGAGATCAGTGTGTTAATTCTATCCATTTTATATTTCGAGATCTAAATCCATTTATTTATTTCCAAAGAAACAGATCAGTGTTAATTTCACCATTTTTATTCGAAATCCAACTCCATTTATTTATTTCCAAAGAAAAGGGTCAATGTTGATTTTGCCCATTTTACATTTTTGAGAACCAACTCCATTTCTTTATTTTCAAAGAAAAAAGATCAATTCATTAATTTTGCCCATTTTGTATTTTGAGATCCAACTCCATTTTTTTATTTCCAAAAGAAACGGATCAGGTCGTTAATTTCGCCCATTCAATAATACTAATTATGATGTTGACAAAACACAAGGGGCATCAAACATCAGAATTGTAAAGCCAAATGCACGCTGAAATTGACACATGACATGTAATGTTTCACATTTACCATCCTAATCAACAACATTCCGAAACTTCTGATCGGAGAAGCGAGGAATCGGCTGGTTGTATATGATATCAAAATGCTGTATACTTAGGCAGAGTAATAGCTATTATTGAGATGGCTATAAAGTCAATATCGCGTAGCTTGGCTTATCAATATTGCCTTATAAATATACAAATATTGCTATATATACTGATATAGCAGAAACTGTAACTTATTGAAAGATTTCTGTTAGATCTCGTATCTCGATATGTTTAAGATTGAGAGACTTACGAAAATATACATGCATATACTGACTTTTTCATGTAAATATGTTCTCTTGACAGAAATGAAAATCTCAAAATGAAAAATATACAAAAAGAAATCCAAGTCTTGACACAAACAGCTGCTGGAACCTCTCCCATCATTCCCATGGCCTCAACATACACACTAACTCACACCACACTTACGACTTGACAGACCTTGCAGCTCAATTTCCATTTCAAAATACCGTAACTGGCAAAAGAAAAATGTTGTTTAACATTTCAAATTCTTGTCATCTGTTCCACCTTCAAATAAAACCCCCCACCTCAAATTTACACAAAATAAATGTTGTATATTCTTTCACTTACATTGAGTAGGATTGTTCCGAGATGGTAGAAAAATTGCAATACTCACAGAAAACCAACGGCCTCATACTAGGATCTACTGGGGTACGATTACGAGGCGCTGTGATATGTAACAGGTGCTTCAGACCACTTGGTCACGTAGGCAACAATGTACCAAAGATGTAGAAATGGATGGTATTTAAAACATGAATTTGCATCAGCATAAAAAGCAAAAAACATATATAAAAAATGTAGACTTTCAAATATCATTTAGGTTTGGTCATTTAAATGGTATGAAATTGAGCTGTTAAACTATTTCTTTTGAAACTGGTCCATTATGAAAGAAAAAAATAATTCATTTTAAATATTTAATGCTGAAATATACATTCAGTAACTGATATACACAATATTTGTATGTCAAAACATTTATTAGGTAAGTAAAATGTCACTTCTGTTAGATTTTATCAGCGCTTGAAAATGGAGTGGCCAAGGTTTTTTTTTTTCTTTTTAAATGTTCATATTTCAAAAAGGACAGGTTCAATTCTCAGACAGGGTACATGGTACATTGAGTGTAGAGGAGTTTTGGTATTTTATGTCCCAGTTAAGATCATTGCACTTGTATTGCGGTGTTTAGTTGTGGGATGATGGCGGAAACCAGAGTTTCTGGAGTAAACTAATAACTTTTGGCAGCTGAACTGAGAAACTGATAAACAAGCTAATTTTTTACAAAAAAGATTTACGCTCAAGCTAATAAGAAAGCTTAAAGCTACCCAACCTAAACAAAATCTTTCAATTTCAAAGACAAGCTCAATAATTGAAGCCCAACCCTCAAACCAGACAATTGTCACTTTTTAGAGAGAATAACATGATTTGTTACATACAATAGATATACACTGACTGTTTTGCACAGTGGTAAAAATGTAGATAGTCAAACCTGTCTATAAAGGCCACCCAAGGGAACCAGTAAAAGTGGCCTTTGTGGACAGATGGCCATTATATTAAGGTACAAATAATATGAATAAAGAAACATTTGGATACAATTCTACTGACCTCTATAAACAGATGACCCTTACATAGAGGTGACCTTTAAGGCAGGTTGAACTGAACAAATCATTCAAAAGATAGTAGTATTTTAAACCCACAAGTTGAAATTCAACAGCTATGTGCATTCATTTTCTAGCAATAATTATCTTATATTTAATGTCTTACCTAGCATAAAGCTAACAAAAGTCAACACTAAGGCTACATAAGTTCACATCTAGCCAACAAATCTCAACAACGAGTCTACTTAAGTCAATGACGAGGCTACTGAAATCAACGACGAGCCCACTGATATAAACAATGATCAATTTCCTGATCAAAGTCATTACACTTATTTTATTCAGGAAGGGGATTTTTTAGAGAATATCCGTAAACACTATAACTATACACCCACAAAATTTATTGTTAATTTGTTCATGGGTTGGCTGGTTGGATTTATTTGTTCAATGGTTGGTAGTTTGGTGCTTTATGCCCCAGGTAAGATTCTTTCACTTATATCGAGGCGGTCAGTTGTTAAATAGTAGAGAAAACCAGATACTCAGAGCAAACTACAATATTTGGCAAGTTAAATGAAAAACTTCCCCACACTTAAAATGTTATAAGAGTAGGATTCAAACAAGACATCAAGAGGCTATGTGAACTGTAAACTATTGTTTTTGAACACTTGGCCACCAAAGCCCTGTTGGTACTGGAAAACTTGAGGAAACTGGATCTCTGGGAAAAAGATGTCAACATTAAGGAAATAGGAAATACTTTTTTTTCAAACATTTTATGGTTAAAATATTAACAAATGTGTTGTATAAACGTGTTATTTATGTTGACTATAAAACAGAAAATGAAAGTTTGATTTCCCCAGCTGTTCACAAAAATAAACATAAAAAATGAACATAAAAAATATACATAAATAAAACAAAATAAAAAATAATATCCAGAATTAAATATAAAATAATTTTTTATGTTAAAATTGACCATTTTGGTGCAAGTAAGCTGTGCATATTGCTATATGGTTTCTTATTCCAGTTGAGATGTTCAATTATATCAAGATGTCACCATCTAAAAAGGAAAATAGAGTGAAGTGAAGGCATTTTAGGTCAGAGTCAGGATTTTTTCACCAAGGTGTTCGGTTCATGGATGGTAAAAAAAAACTGGTGTCCAGAAAAAGCCAGCAATCTTTGATAAGCAAAGTGACCATCTTTCTCATACAAGAACCTGTCCTTATTTGGAGTGATTGATTGATTGAATAGGGTTTTACATTCCAGTCAATAATATTTCACTTATATAGAGATGTCACAAGCTATAGATGAAGTGGCAGGAAATTTTACCTTTGTAGTTCGCTTGAAGCAATGTGCAGGGAGGGTTCTTTATTGTGCTATACCTACCTACCTACCTATCCTCTTCGCTCCTAGTGGAGCATAAGGCGACGCACAGATCTCTCCACTTCGTCCTATTTCAGGCTTTATTTATTGTGCTATGCCTTCGGTGAAACGGGGGTATTGGTTTTTACTGTCCTAATTTGGATTTGAACCTAAAGGCACTGTGATCCATAAACAAGCACCTTAGACCACTTTGCCACCAAGCTCCCTGTATCACTATGATCTTGCATATTTGAACGTTCAAGTAACATTTAATTTATAAAACTAATCGTTATGCAACAAGACAATTGATGGATCGCCAGCCACGCCAACAATGTTCCCACAAAGAACTGGTGTGCTTGAATTACACACAAAAAGAATGAAAACTCCTCCTGAATTGTGTCTTTTAATGACATCACTGACACTAGTACATCATTAGTTGCCATGATGCTGCTTTGGTACCTTGATGGCGGCCAGTGTCGGAACATAAAAGGCATGACCGGTGATATGTCAATCATTAGTTAACAGGAAAAATTGCAGTAATATTGCACAACAATGCTTTTTGAAGTTAAGATAATGCATTCATAACTCTAAGAAGAAAATTATCGTTATTGAAAAATAAAACACCTACACTGACGATATGCATTGATGTTGAGTTGAACTTAATAATAAAATAAGAAAGAAAATAAAACAATTTAATGACATGCAAAACTGTAATGGGGCTTTGTACCAGTCTACCTTCAGAACAACAGTGTACCAGTCTACCTTTAGAACATATTGTTATCTAATCATAAAAGCCGTAAAAAAATTGTTATCGCGATGGTGGAAAACTTTGAAGGTTTTGCACTCGTTATGGTAGAAAAATATAATCATGTAATTAACTAATAAAGATCAGAACTATCTGAAGTTAGGACGGAAAAATCAATCCGAAATTGATTGACGGCTTTATCTTTATTGTCTATTGATCCTGGTCATTCGGCCGAAATTAACAAGTTAGTTATTTTCAACATTTAATTGTTAAACCGTTAAACACATGCTGTACGTGTGCATGCGTTAACAAGTTAATACACTCAAGCTCACCACAGATCTGGTATGATATGAAGCAATGATTCACGACATCAAGCGACGATTCGCGCTGAGTTCTAAAAGCTACATGTCACTAAATGTCAATTCATATGCACTTTGGTAAATCAAGTGAAAAAGTTTATTCCAGTTGAAAAATATTATTTCACTTATATTGACACATAACCGCTAACTATATAGGCATGATTCATGCTGGGTTTTAATGGGTAAATGTTATTGAATGTCGATTTGTATTATATGTGGATTATTTATTTTGGACTAAATGGTATTTTAATTCCCATTAATTTTCTTATTTGCATGTTGTTTTGCATGACATCAGCGATTTTCAGCTGTAAGCAATATACCACAATTTTATTTTACTTCAAACTTGAGCTAAAAACAAGTTCATTTGGTAAGAGGTGGGTTGGACTCCTCGGGTGCCTTGCTGGCTCATTACATTTCAGGTCTTGCCCTACCCTGGGATGTGGTGAACCAATGGGTTTGTCCCAGGGTAGAACATATTGCTTTGATATGTGGTATCATAGTTGAAAAAGGAAGAAATGGGTACTAAGGGTCAGACATGACAAAGCGACCCATTTGCTCAATGGGTGGAGCATATTGCTGGTATTAGAAACAATCGAGTGGTTTGGTTGCTTACTTTTTTCACTTTCCAGTTATAAATAGATGCATGACGTCTGTCCAAATTTTACTGATCTACTTCATTACATTGGGGCTCTAGAACCATAAAACTACAAAAAAATCTTAAGACCAATTTTTAGAAATGACTAACATTTATAAAACTTCATATAATCTACACATTTATTGGATGTTAAATTATTATCAGAGATGATTTGAAGTAGTTGGAACATTGTGACCAGTGACCAATCAATGACAATGTCAAGTTAGTCTCAAATTCCATGTAAGCAGGAAACATAAAAAGTCGGATTTCAAAATAAATAGCCATTACAGTTTCAAATTATCCATGGGTTTTTGACCTATCAGGATATTGTAATTGCTTAAGTGCAGAGCACCAATATTTGTCTGAACCAACCGGATATTAGGGAAGCATTTACTGCGGATTATTACTGAATAATGTTTATGTAATTATACTGTGCAGCGTTATTATCCACGGTAATGACCGTTACATCTCCAAACAAACTCCATGTTTATTGTAAACTAATTTCTTGATTATGCATGCAAATAAATTATTGCATTTTTATGTTTGTATAACAGTAAAATCAATAACTTTATGTAATCGTAATTATATCATTACAATGAATTTTATAACTTGGATTATTTATTCAATTTTTCAATTTTTTTAATTAAATATATAACTTTTCAGCTGAAAAACATGCATTTGGTATTATAGCCAGTGCAATCAGTAATATGTCATAATTAAATGAATGAAATAAATTGTGTGCTTATTATAAATCAAAACGTCTCTCACTGCCTAGGCAGATCCCATAGGAAATTTGTTGATTCACTTTCCAGAGGTTAGTGGAATTTATCCAGGCATTCTGGTTTCCTCCATCATACCAGAACTGATGGCATCTATCACTGCCTGGGTTCTAATCCTACTCTGTTCATTACACATGTACCAAATCAACTCATGAAAGCCTGTGCACAGAAAAGTTTTTCTTCATTTGCTGTCAGATCCTAGTGTAAGATCTTAAAAATTTGTAAATTTAATATACAAAGATTGGTGGATTTTAGGAACTCAGGTTTCCTCAACAATCACAAACACATTATGGTAGCAATTCTTTTTAAACATGCAGACCAATTTTTGTTTATTTGATTCCAAATGGTAAAAGAGATTGTCAATATCTCATAGTGCACTTAACTATAAACCTTTATGAACTTAATTTCATCTCAACATGCACTTTCTAAGAAAGCATGAAGCATGTTGTCTTGATAGACGACAGAATGAAAAATAAGATTACTAAAGTCTATGAAAATCTTAAATTACTTTTATAATGGAGCGAATCGCCTCTAACATACTTTTATAATAGAGGAAATAGTCTTCAACACACTTTCATAATGAAGGAAATGGACGCTAACACACTTTTATAACATGCGAAATTGTAAAACAATGTGACGGAACGTCTACCAACATGCCAAAAATTATTGCATGAACCGTTACAAAAATTTCTTTAATTTGATATAACACCACAGACTCAAGAGACAGATTTCTGGTAGTAATTCGGCGAAATTTGTCTGAAATCGCAGACAATTTACATAACACGTCTTCCTTATTTGGATCTGGTCTGTTGCAATCTGATTTTTCGTGATAGGTTTGCTATAAAGTCTTTCGGTTTCCATGAAAATGCAGACAATTCACAAGTTTACAATTTTGCAGACAATTTTAACAAGTTTTAATAAGTTTTTTTTTCTCTGGATATATAAGTTTTTTTTATATATATAAAATGAGTAAATAGTATAAAATTTGACTAGATGTCTTTGTGACATGCAAATATCATTATATAAACCATAATAGAAAATGCAATAATTTGACAAATTGCCATGCATTATGTGACAAATTTTGTGTATTCAACTGAATTTGTCTGAAAAACCAGACCATTTACACAAAAATAACGGTTTTAGATATAGGCCTGTGAAATCTGATTTGTTCATAAAATAGATAAATAAAAAGTTTTTATATTCCCATGGCAACAAGATTTTCTTTTATTAATTCTGACTCATTGCTTACCATATACGTCAGAAAACAAAATGTCTTGTTTTTAAAATTTAATTTTTTATCAGTTTTGAAAGATAATTATATAATACAAAAGTTGATAAATCTTTTCAATTTTAAAATTTGAATTTTATTGAGTTTTAAAAATTAATCTGGAACCTACAGTAAAACCCGCTATAGTGACTACCTATAAACACTTCTAAATCTATTATACTGTTAGACAATGTACCAAGAAAACCAACAAAAAGAAAACCGGCAACTAGAGTCATCTAGGGCCAAACCCTTAATGCAGAGATCTCAAAATGAATTTATCTATTACAATAAGATGCTACTAACTACCTGAAACAACAAATGATCAGTATAAAACTTGTTCATGCTGGAACCAAAAACGTTCACTAGGCAAGATTAACATTGGCGCTTAAACAGGGGTTAAAAATTCCCCAGAGTCCTAGGTCTTGGACCTACTGGTTTTTTTTATTGAAACCCTTGATATTTAAACTGTAAAAGTCTGATGGATCTGCCATTTTTACCAGGGTAATCCTACTTTTTTTCTATATAATAACATAATTGCACATAAACCTAATTTTAATGAATATTGGACTTTTCAAACTTTATGGGGGACTTGCCAAAAAAGGAAGGCAAAAGGTTTTGAACCTTCCATTTTAAAACATAATCTCGAGCCCCTGTTAAAGACTCTGAATTACTGATCGCTTTACTAAGTGGTGTATGGGGGAAAGAATAATGGAACTAAGAAGATAAGCCCATCATACCAGTCACAATGGACTATAATATAGAGGCACCCTCAACGATTTGGAACTAATATAATTTATCCCCAGATATAAAATTTATATCTCTTTTTCCTCAAAATTTCTGAAAATCTGTAAATTCAATTAACCCCAATGTTCAAACATGGGCAATCTAGTTAAAGGGAGATAATCCAATTAAGGGGAGGAGATATTCTTTTACGCAGACAAATCTGATTATCCTCAAGAGAAGTTCATCTTCGGACAATGAAATAATACTGCACAATGCCAGCATTTTTATAACGACACGAAGAGGGAATGAATTACTCATGTGTCACTAAAATAATTTTGTACATGGAATAATACCTTTATAAGTATGGCACCAATATTCTGTTATGTGAATTATTGTCAGCAAATGCTTGCTGTTAATCCAATTTATGTATAAGTGATTTGACCAAATGTAATATAAAAGGCTCTGATTAAATTGTAGACTATATTTCATATTACTGATGTGAAATGGACATCCGATGATGTACGTACATTTCGGCTTAATAGTTTTAGTGTTTTACACAACTGAAGCCAAATTCATGACAGTATCGTACATTTTACATAACCATTGTATGTAGAATATATTTGCTATATTTCAAACCACTAATGTGAAATGGACAACTAATGATGAACGTACATTTTGCTTAATAGATGTTCAATAGTTATACAAAACTGAAGCAAAATTGATAGCAATGTTGTATATTTTTTCATAAGCCATTGTATATAAATAGTTTCTATATTTCAAACCACTAATGTGAAATGGACAACTGAAGATATATATACGTTTTGTTTAATAGATATTTAATAATTCTAGTATTTTAAACAACTTATGCGGAATTGATGACCATGTTGTATATTTTCTGTAAATGATTGTATGTAGAATATATTTGCTGCGTTTCATACCACTAATGTGAAATAGACAACTGATGATGTATGTACATTTTGTTTAAAAGTTGCTCAATAATTTTAGTATTTTAGACAACTAATGCAAAATTGATGACTATGTGGTACAATTTTTGTAAACCATTATATGTTTATAGAAAAATTTTGCTGTTGATGTGAAATGAACAAGAGATGATGTACATTTCATATAATAAATGCCCACATGCAGTAAACACTTCTGGTACATGATGGATTATTATGTAGTGGGACTGAGCTAGTCCTGATTTTTGTTAGGTTGTATATAGTAGATATAATAGAGTAATTTACTGCCAGAATCTCTGGTCCGGGTTAACCACTGCGGTAGCTCAGTTGGTAGAGTGCTCGCTCCGTAAGTGGGAGGTCGTGGGTTCGATCCCCGGCTGGGTCTGACCCCAAGACTTGAAAGTGGGTTTTGACTGTTCTTTCGCCAAACACTCGGCATTACAAAATGAAAGTCACGGTTCTTTCAGATGGGAACTTAAAATAAACGAGGTCCCGTGTCACAGTGGGCTTGGCAAGCTAAAGAACCCTGCTGTATAATGCCATCAGTGCAACGCACAGGCAAAATTTCTGCACCTTCGCCTATAGCTGGCGACATCTCGATATAAGTGAAATATTCTTGACTGGGGCGTTAAACACTATTACTCAACTCAACTCTGGTCCGGGTCTTATAGCCTTGTGGTAGAACTCTCGCTTTTCATCCAGGAGGACAGGTTTGATCCTTAGCCAGGACACTTAGTGAGGGTGTGGATTTTTTAAGCGTTTCCTCCCTCCTTTACAATTATTTTGCATGCTCACATACTGTAAATATATTATTTTAAAAGTACTAATTTTAGCGTTTTCTGCAATGAAGCAGAAGCACCAATTCAAATCTACCACCAAAATTAAATAAGATCATTATGCATAAGTTAAACCAAGCTAATTCAAATCCACATAAATTTACCCAAAATTATAATTTCTGCCAAAATAAATATGCTTACAGTAATAGACATTTAATAAGACTATTATAGTTCTATTACAGAGAGCTCACAATTGTTACATACATTGGTATTTAAACAATATATCATATAGCTTCAAAAGACGGACCATAGAACTCAGAATTCAAAAAGAACTGTTTAATAGTTCTAGTATTTTATGAGACTGTTGCAAAATTGATGATAATGTTGTTCATTTCCTGTAAACTATTATATATAGAAAATAAATGACGCATGTGAAATGAAGAATGGAACCCAGATAAACAAATCCAGGTTACATTAATCAACTTACCATATTTGTTTTTGATCATAATTCGGGCTCTCTCTCACTCTCCAAGCGAATTGTACCAGAGCCCTTGCAATTGTGAAAATAAACATCAAAATGGTCAGGATTGTAAAAATTCCAAATATACAGGTTTCACAGCTGAAATTGGCAAAATTGGTCAAAAAAGATTTTGAATCAGGGCAGAACATCGGCCCAAAAAAAAAACGAAAAAAAAAAAAAAAAAACCCAACCCATTGAGAGCTCTGATAATTTAAAAATATTCTGTGAATTAATTTTTGTTGAAAAGATCAAAGGTGTAATAAAACTTCTTAAAATTGAAACATATGGTTCTTAAACTATTGATTTGGTGATGATTCACTGGTTATAATCAATATATTGAATTTGTGTTAATCATTGATTAAACTGATCAAGCTTCAAACAACTGTGTTCAGGTGATGTACATTACACATAATAAATGGTTCAACATTTATTTATGCAGCAAATACTGTGCAGACGTCTTTCATTCTTTTTTGGGAATGGGGCCAGATCACCTGTAATTGGGAAAATAAGCAGTATTTTGACCCATTTTGGGAAGATTCAGCAATAGGCAAAAATATTACTTTCAGACTTTTACTGGTCATAAAATATAATTAAATGCAAATTAGAATTCTATTTGTCTATCTTTCATGCTTCTGAATTGATTAACAGCATTTTCTAGGTGTGTGTCATTGAGAGATGAAGGTTTGGAAAACATGCCATTTTATGTAAACACAACATACAAATAAATTGGAAATATTACCATTATCAACTAGGAAAAAACATACTTTATTGCATTTGGAATGGAGCCCAATTTCGGCCCCAAATTTGTTAGTGAGACCCCTGCTGCAGGTATGCAATGGATAACATTTTGCACACCTCACTTGATCATGCTGCACACCTAGCTTAATAAGCATTTTTTAGACTTTTAAACTAGTATAGCAATATCATGGAATGATTGCATGATTGATTGATTGATTGATTGATTCCATGGATTTTTCGAGCCCATGATCTCCCATATTGGAAGCAAGCTGTCTACAAACTGAGCTACCATAGTGGTAGCAGTACAGTCAACCCTGTCTATAAAGGCCACCCAAGGGAACAAGTAAAAGTGGCCTTTATGGGCAAGTGGCCTTTACATACAGATTCAAATAATATGAATGAAGAGCAATTGGGATACAATTCTACTGGCCTTTATAAGAAGGGGGCTCTTATATAGAGGTGGCCTTTGAGGCATGTTGGAATTTGTTATGGAAAAGCTTTCAACTGTGAAATATATTTGTATTGGACTATATGTAAAAAAGCTTTAAAAGATGAACAATCAAATTTGGGAATTAGGAGTGAGCTATGTTGAAAACATTTTTTTATTTCAAACCTAATAACGAAGGCTTTTATTTTTTTTTTTATTACTATATAAACTGTTCTGATTTTTGTTTTTTATGTTGCTAGTCAGGCTAAATAGCAGCAAAAATCAAATAAAATCAAATAAAGTAGAATAGAACATCTAAAGGAAGGGAAAAAGCATTTGTCAATAAAACAAATTCAATTTGAAATAAAGTGCTCATCATTTCATATTATACTTCAAACAGCCTTCAATTTTGTCTACTAAAATGGTGGCCAAATCAACCTAGAATTGTGTCTGGCGACCTAAAATTTGGAAATGGTGGCCAACTTGTCCATTTGAACTTTTGTGACCAGAAAACGGATATTATTTCTGTGTAACAGAATTTTCATGATGTTGTTGCCATTTCAGGCAATATGATGGACACTTTACATCATCATTATTGTTATTAATAACACTGATGTATGTAAGTGATTGTAAGTGATTTTAAATATGTGCATTTGTGTTCTCCATAAGATGCCTTAATTTTCCTTCATTAAGAAGAAAAGATTGCCTGGCCACTTGGAATTTCCGCTGGCCATCTGAAAATTTAAATTGGTGGCCAGCTGGCCACTTAAGTTTTGAAACCCACTTTGAGGTCTGTCAAACATGAGCAAAGCTAGTCTATCATAATTATTAAATTTCAGATTTTCCTCAGTCGTCTATACTACCTTAATTGTGTTCAATTATCTTGAATTAAAACCACCAGTTTCCAACTTGAGACCAACCTGTTTGTTGGTCACTTCCAAGATCGGACACATACCTAAATGTAACAGGAAAGGCAAAATTGCAGCAGGCCAGAGACATAGGACCCCATACATTCCAGGAATAAGTAGGATACAAACTACGCTTTCCATGCACCTACTGAGCCATTTTTATCGTAAATGCATACCACTTGCCAATTAAGAAATCATATGCGATGGTTTAATAAAGAAACAATTATTAAATGATCACTTTCAAACATAGAAAAAAATTGACATTGAGTTTTAATTTTAACATTTTCTGTCATGAAAGATATCAAATGATTAAGTTTTTCAAACACAGAATAAAAAATGTAAAAATGAATTTTAATTAAAAATGTTCTTCCATTAATGAAAAGTTCAATAGAAAAACCGAAGCTCCTTAAGGGGTTAAAAAAATAATGGCCGTATCAATGACATTTTAGTATACATTATTTTGATTATTATTGATTATATCTGATTATGTCGGAGATATTAGGCTCAAATTGACGCCTTTCTTGGGAAAAGCTGATTTTATCAGTTTCATTCAACAACAGCTTCCAGGAAGTATCCATGGAAATTGGAAAATTTTAATGAAATTTGCGATATTATGAAATTAGTTGTTAATGAACTTATTTAGAAAAACAAAATCTGTCACAGGAAATTTTCATGTACAAGAAGAAACCTTTAAGCTCCTGCTTACTTTAGTATAGCCGCACTTTTAACTTTAACTACTGACCGTAAATTTCAAAAAATAAAATAAGTTGGTAAAATTGGAAGTAGATGTCTAGCAGTACTTGCCACATAGGGCCTCCTACTGAACTTGCATACAAAATTTCAAGTGGCTGTGTTTTGTAGTTGCTGAGGAAACCTATGAATTTTTGTTTCGAATGGATGGACAGATTGAAAGACAGGTAAAGCAGTATTTTCCAATCTTCTTCAAAGCAGTGGTATAATATATATCTTATGGAAAAATGTTTTCAGAGCACTCATGGGGTACCATAGAA
Source organism: Anadara kagoshimensis (assembly GCA_021292105.1). Lineage (NCBI taxonomy): Eukaryota > Metazoa > Mollusca > Bivalvia > Arcoida > Arcidae > Anadara > Anadara kagoshimensis. The sequence continues at coordinate 24,448,205 of CM037866.1, forward strand.
AGACTTCCTTTGTTAACCCCCAAACAATTAAATTCCATATAAATTTTTGTAAAAATTATGTTTCACAGATTCAAAAATGCTTAATTATGTGCCTTTCTTATGCTTTTCCAGTTGAAATTAAAATTTCAATGGAGGATACAAATGGTGAAGTTTTTCCAAAAGACCTCTTGACTTTCATCTCTAAATCTGAGTAATTGGTGAAAGAACAGTCACATCCTATTTTCAAGTCTTGGTCAGACCCACCTGGGGTTTCAAACCCCAACTTTACCACATAGCTAACAATCACTCCTAACAACTAAGCTAACAATCACTCCTAACATTGTAGTTTTCTTAATACTATAATTCACATTCCACCTACTCACTGTAGTAAAATGAAACTTCATCATGAAAACAGCTGATATGATATTAATTAGCTAATAGCATCTGATGCATTATAATAAAACATAATGTAACACATGCTCTCAAGGTGTTGCATCGAATAATGACTCCCTTTGCGGGAAATGGATACATCTCATTCAAAACAGTTTGTATAATAATTATATAATATGGCCAGATATCAGATATTAGGTAATATAAAATAAAATGAAACTTCCCCATGGCTTTCACTTTCTCTCCCCACCCCCTTTTCCAATTTTCTAAAAGCATCTTAGCCTGAACATTTTGCTTATTAAGTGGTTGTTGATAAGGTAAAGGAGTGGAGAGGAGTAATGGAGTTAATTCTGGGATGGTGGAGAAAACCAGAGTGCCTGGATAAATACCTCCAGCCTTTACAAACTGACAAATTTTCTTACATTAAAATCTGTCCTGAATGGGATTTGAACCTAGGTGGTTAGAGGCACTGTGATCCATAGGTGTGGGATTTAGACCCCTCAACCACTGAGGTCATCATTAAGGAGGGAAAACAGTTCCCACCAGAACTTGATTAAAAACAACAGAATTTCTATAAATACATAATTATTACAGAAACTGAAACTTAGCTTAGGCTAAGCTTAGGCATTGCAATGGGACATAAGTACATGTTTTATATATCAACAATGGGTATTGCATTGGGGGCGGCTCGGTTCATACATATGAATCAGCTGCACCAGTTTTAACATGTATCTCATGGCATTTCATTGCAATATAATATTTTACATGGAAACTTGTTAAAACAAGGCATGGGTCAATGGGTACTAATATAAGCAGAGTGGAATAGAGTAAAGGTATCTTATGCCAATCCAGTCAAGATTCATTCACTTATAATGAGGCAGTCAGTTCTAGTATGGTTGAGAAAACCAGAGTACAGAGAAAACCACTAAACTTGACAATTCAACTGACAAATGTCTAGTGAGATTCGAACCTAGGCAATTAATCAAGAAAATAAAATGCTCACAAAAAAAATAAAATGGTAAGGAGTCAAAAGCATACATGGCCTACATTTTGTAATTACGACATTGGAATCATGTAGAATGTGTTTAAAAGTTGTGTAATGATGGGAACTTACTTTCGGTTATGTCAAAAGTGGAACCAATTACACGTTTTTTAGAAAATAACACAAAATCTGATTACATGTTTTTGGAAATAACAAAAAATTTTGTTTGTGTTTTATGCCCTGGTCAGAATTTTTTCATAAATATCAAGGCAGTTCTGGAATGGTGGAGGAAACCAGAGTACACAGAGAAAACAATTCAACTCTGGCAAACAAACTAAGCAAATTGGGATATGTACAGAATGGAATTTGAAAGTAAGCAATTAGAGGCGATGTGATTTGTAAGACAACATTGTAGACCATTTGGCAACTTTGGCAAATCAGTAGTTGCAACAATACACCACCAACCAATTCCACATCCTTAATTTGACAAATTGCAAGAGTACTTCTTTCAAAATAGCGGAAGAATAATAAAAAATACATCATTTATTTATTTCCAAAATCTTGGCTAATACTTAAAACAACCTCCTGTCAACTCTGGATAATTATTCCCGCCATCAGATCATAAATATAATGGATCACTTATTAGTCTCATCCACCTTTACCGTCACAAAATAATACCCTTAATTAAGAATGATGAATGAAGCTTGACGGATATTAAATATTTTATGAGACCTCGTCACATGACATTTTGATGTCTGCCGAATTAGTGCTGATGCCAGGTTATGATGCCAAATAAGTGTCATATGCGTCTTGTCAAAGACAACCTGTTATTCCATAAAAGCAATCTTGTGAGTCTAGTCAAAACACCCAATTGACATATCGCCGGCCACGCCTTCTGTTTCGACACTGGCCGTCATCATAGCACCAAAGCAGCGTCACGGCAACTAATGTCAGTGACGTCATTAAATAGAACAATTCAGGCTGAGTTTTCATTCTTTCTGTGACGTCATTAAATGGTACAATTCAAAATGGTACCAAAATGGTGAACAATGGTTCACTTTGCTTAATTGATGGATCACTGGCCATGCCAACAATGTTCCAACAAAGGTCCAGAATGCTTGAATTACACACAAAAAGAATGAAAACTCAGTCTGAATTGTGCCAATTAATTATGTCACTGACATTAGTATGTCATTAGTTGCCATGACGCTGCTTTGGTACCGTGATGGCTGCCAGTGTTGGAACATAAAAGGCATGACCAGCGATATGTCAATTAATTGTTTTGTTTCAATATACAAGTTTACAGACAAATTGGTAGGAAAAACCAAAATGCAGTCAAGTGGTATTTTCAGCACTTCTGTCATATTCATAACCAGAGAAAAATCTCAATAATGACATTTTTTCCCATAATGCCTTGCAGCAAATTTTTTTAACACTTTTTTTTTTTTTTACCAAAAATCGGTGAGACAAACCTAAATCCAATCGCTGTATCATGTTTTCATCAACTTCTAACATATTCAAAATGGGAGAAATTTCTTAAATGACATTTTTTCCCATAATGCTTTGCAACATTTTGTAAAACTTAAGTCTATGAACATTAACAAAATCGGTGAGTAAACCAAAATGCAATCACTATATCATGTTTTCATCAACTTCTACCATATTCAAAATGGGGGAAAAAAATTTAATGACATTTTCCCCATAATGCCTTGCAGCATTTTGTGAAATTTTATGTTCTACAAACATTAACAAAATTGAACAGCAAAAGCTGACTGGATATTGGCAGGGAAAAAAGATTAAAACACAAAAATCAGAAAATGAAATCCTGACAATGTAGATTGATCACTGTGACACTTATATAGATAAATGAAGATGATATCAAATTATGTCGCAACAAACAAACACGGCATCTGATTTTAATCGTTTTTGTTGATGAACAAGATCGTAAATTAATCTGTTGACTTTCATCTACCAATACAATACTGGTACTCAATGATGACATTGTCTAAATAATCAAAATATTGAAATTAATGGTCTTTCCCATGTCAGACATAATCAGGATTTTTTTGGGGAAGAGGGTTCTTCTTACAATGACAGTAAGCATGATTCACTAAAATAGAATATTTTTTTAATACATACATGTACTTTTTAAATAGGAAAAATACAGATCTGTACTGAAATTTCTCTTTTTCAGACAAGATCTGTCTGAAATCTATGTTTTGAGTTGAATTTAATTTTTTTTTTGTTTTGTGAGAGTCATTGACATGGCATGACGAATATAAAATATTCGCTGAAATGGGATTGAATTTTCCAATTTCTAATGACCCCTTTCAAATCAATATTGTAAACATAATCTCAGATGCCTTTTAAATCTGATGTTAAAACTGTTTCCGATGTAATCTTGTTTTTTGTTTTGTGAGGGCCATAGGCACAACGATTCTAAATTTTCGCTGAAATGGAGTTGGATTTTCCAATTCATATGAGATAACACCTTTTAAACCTAAATCTCATTATTGGTTTGGGATGACCACACGCATGACAAATTTAAATCCTTAACTGAAACAAAGTAGGATTTACAAATTCATATTGGATGATGCCTTTTAAATAAAATATTTAAATCTATGTTTCAGATGCAATCTCATTTTTTTGTCTTGTGATAACCTCACATAACCTCAAGCATGACAGATATAAAATTTGTACCGAAACAAAATTGGATTTTTATTTTGGAAGAGTTGAGTTGAGTTGAGTAATGGTGTTTAATGTCCCAGTCAAGAATATTTCACTTATATTGAGATGTCGCAAGCTATAGGCAAACGTGCTGAAAATTTGCCTGGGTTGCACTAAGAGCATTAAACAGCAGGGTTCTTTATCTTGCCACACCTGCTGTGACACAGGACCGATTTATTCATTTCATAATACTGAGTGCTTGGCAAAATATATAACAGTCGCTACCCACTTTCAAGTCTTGGATCACACCAGGTCGGTGTTTGAACCCACGACCTTCGATTTATGGAGTGAGCACTCTACCAACTAATTGGAAGACACTTTTCAAAATCGTGTAATGATCGTAAGCATGACACACATAGAATCAACACTAAAATGAAATTGGATATTCAAATTCAAACTTCATGACACCTTTGAAATCAATATAGAAATTGAATGAATCAGACAAAGTCTTCTTTTTCGTCTTGTCATGACAATAAACATGGCAAATATAAAATTTCAATGCCAAAAAATTGGATTTTCATATTGTAAGGCACTTATCAAATCTTGTAATGACCGTAAGCATGACACATATAGAATCAACACTTAAAATGAAATCGGATATTTCAACTCATACTTCATGACACCTTTCAAATCGATATTGAAATTGAACGAATCAGACAGTCTTGTTTTTTGTCTTGTTATGACCATAAGCATGACAAATATAAAATTTCCACTAAATTAGAATCTAATCTTCCCATTTATATTAGATGACACCTTTTAACTCAATATTGAAATTTATGTTTCAGACATACTTTTGGTTTCTGTCATGCGATGATGACCATAAGCATGACAAATAGAAACACATAACTAAAATGGATTTTGGATTTTTCTATGACGCCTTCTGAATCAACATTAAGTTGATTAAGTTATGGTGTTTAAGGTCCAAGTCAAGAATATTTCAATTATATTGCCAGCTATACACAATGCTAAGGCAAAATTCTATTTTAGGCGAAGGTGCAGAAATTTTGTCTGTGCCACCCCTACTGTGACACAGGACCTAATTTATTTTAAGTTCCCATTCGAAAAAAATGTGACTTTCATTTCATAATGCCGAGCACTTTCAAGTCTTGGGTCAGACCCAGTCGGGGTTTGAACCCACGACCTCCCATTTACAGAGCAATCGCTCTACCAACTGAGCTAGCACAATGGTCAATTTACATCGGAGTACATCTATCTGATGTTTCAGATGTAATTTCCCTATTTTTTGTCAAGTGATAGCGACCATAAGCATGACAAATACTAAATCAACACTGAAACAGAATTAGAATTGGACTACGCCTTTTAAATCAAACTTTAAAATCTGATTCGAACATTCATGTAATTACCAAATATAAAATTTCCATTGAAATATTGGATGACACTATCTGAATCAAATATTACAACCTATGTTTCAGAAATAATCACATTCTTGTCTTGTTACAGACCATAGGCATGACAAATATAAAATTTCAACTGAAATATTGGATGACAGACACTTTCTCAATCAAATAACTAAACCTACGTTTTCAGACATAATCACACTTTTCCATCTCACTATGACCAAAGGCATGACAAATATAAAATTTCCACTGAAATATTTGATGACAGATACTCTTTTAATCAAATATTAATTAAAATTTATGTTTTTAGACACCTTGTGATGACCAAAGGCATGACAAATAAATTTTGTGCTAAAAATAGAAATGGGATTTTCCCATTATTCACAGGTCTACATGTACAGTGATTATAAGAATCGTCATCGTAAGAGAATTGGAATGTCATTATGTCAGCGTAGATAAAATTATATTGATTTTTATTTTAAATCAACGCCTACCATATATTAACCATTTATGACCTCATTTTTCAAAGTGATTTCAGATTTCAGCTTTGTCATTTAATTGGTGATCGAAGCATTAATATTTTTTTTATGTAAACGTAATTTTAATCTAATGTGAAAAATTTCCAGATGTCATGAAATCCTTAGTGATTTTGAACCAAGTATGTAAACAGAATAGAAATCACTAATGGTTTTATTCTGTTTGTAACTAAATCACTAATGAAAAACTATCATTTGGAAAACTTTATCAGTGTAACAAATACTCTCTAAGATGTAGGGTGCGACAACCAATTCTTATGATGCAAAACAAGAGGATAGAATCTTTCGAAATACAGATACACCTGTTGTAACAAGCACCTCTTTATGAAGAAGACCACTTAAGACTATAGTGGTTTAGTACAAATTGTAGGAAATTGACTGGATATGTACATGCACTCTATTTTGTATAGTTTTTGTCTGTTCTTAGCAACGAGTATACTATTGTTTTACCAGACGGGTACTATACTTTTTGCACGCCCCACCTTGGGAACGAGAACGCAATTTGTAAACAAACATGGCGTCAAGATTCAGCGACGAGGACCCAAACAAAATCATTTCTGACCAGATTGTCACACTACACAAATGGAATTGCCTTATGTCTAAATGTCTGTCTGTAAATTTAAAGGTCATTGATCAATGGTTAGAATGCACTATGCATTAAAGTGTCATGTGATGTACTAAATACAATATTATGTTTTCTTTCGGGACCAGTGCTACTATAGTATTGTTTTGGGAAGTATAGTGCCTTCGCCTTCCACTCAGGCACTATACTCCCCAAGACAATACTATAGTAGCACAGGTCCCTCAGGAAAACATAATAATGTATAAATAGGGTCTCATATGCTGCATATTTTAATTAAAAGAACACCATATTCATAAATCACATATTTTATATTTAAATGTAGTATATTTTAATATCATGTCAGTAATTCTTAAGGGAAGAAACACACTACAAGAAAAGTTCAGCATTAATGTCAACCATTTTTTAAAATATTACAATTCTATCAAATATCTCCCACCCACCCACCCTCCTTTAAATACAAATTTGTAGCCCACATTTAACCTTGTCACTTCTAAATTAAGTGCTGATAAATGTTATTCAATTGGCAATTACAGTTATTTTATCACATACTGGAGGCAATTAGACAATAAATGCAACTCTAATCAGTCATTGTAATTACACGACAGGGTACAAGTACTTCAAGATAGTTGAAATCAAAATTGTTCAGTTTTAGGACACATTGGAAAAGATATTACAACAGCAATCAGCCATTTTAATTACATAAGGGTGTACAGGTTTTCCAAGATATTTGAAATGAATTTTTTTTTACTATTACGACACACCAAAAAAGATATTACAACAGCAATCAGTAATTTTAATTACGTAAGTATTCCATATTTAGAATCAATTTTTTTTCACTTTTACGACACACCAGAAAAGATATTACAACAGCAATCAGTCATTTTAATTACATAAGGGTGTACAAGTATTCCTGATATTTGAAATCAAAATTGTTCACTTTTACAACAGACCAGAAAAGATTAACAACCACAATCAGTCATTGTAATTACATAAGGTGGTACAAATATTCCAAGATATTTGAAATCAAAATGTTTCACTTTTACGACAGACCAGAAAAGATATTACAACCGCGATCAGTCATTTTAATTAAGCCAAAAAAATCATTAAATAAAAATCAAAATTTTTCACTTTTACAACACAAGAAAAGATATTGCAGTTGCAATCAGTCATTTTAATTGCATAAGAAAGGTTATCAAATCAAAATTAAAATATTTCACGTTTACAATTTAACACAAGGATGCCGGGGTAGAAGACATTCTTAAAAGCATAGTAAAATAAGGGTTTTATCATTAAGGGGCTATAAATTAAGAGATTTATCAGGTAACGCTCAACCGAGAATTACGCCACCCAGCAATCAAATTTGTTTTATTACCCCTGATTGTAATAAATTTGACTGTAATATTACATAATGTAATTAAGGTCCCCCCACATTAGCTGCGTTCAAATTCTCTTTACCATATTTGCACAATAAAAACTTAACATTTTACAGTTCAAAATCAATCACTCAAATTGATGTTTTCTCTTAACCATATTTGCACAATAAAAACTTCACATTTTACAGTTCAAAATCAATCATTTAAATTACCGTTTCAGCTGTTTTTCACCATAAAAACTTGACATTTTATTGGTCAAATTTCTAACATTGAAATTTATACAAAAAACAAAGAAATTGTAAAAAAAAAAATATCATGACAGGGCTCAGGAGACTGTAAAATAAATATCATCAGGGTGGAGGACTATGATCTCATTGGTCGTGTGTGTGAAACCGTGTCAGAACTAAGGTCAGAAATAAAATTTTAATCTCCAGACAAGAGTTACTTGAAATCAAAGGTCTTGCTTTCATGTTTTTCACACAAGCTGGTTTCGTCTTTACCATATTTACCCAATTAAAACTAAACATGTATCCATAAGAGAAACAAAGATTTTATAAAAATATCCAGATTTTCAAATTCCGAGGTGCATGATCTCAAAGATCTTGAAACCATACAAGCAGCAAATAGGTACAGTTCTTATGTAACACTTTTGAATGCATTATTTCATGAAAATTCAAAAGTAGCACATGACACATTATCACTGCTTCAACTGTCACTCCTGGGAAGAGGTGAAATACTGTTTGTTTTAGGCATTTTTATTCAACAACTGGTCATCCGGTGTCTTTTTGGAAAAAAAATTCACTCAGTCAATATATATACATGTATAAACACTAGAAAATGCAAATTTTATCAAAAAAAAAGCATTACTATAATGAGGTTGCAACAAACTGTGCTATGGTGTTTTAGACGAAAGTTGTTGATTTTTTTTTTTAAATATGGCCATCTGAAAAATCATAGTTTGAACACTGTAATTTCTAAGAACCATTTTTAACTAAAATTTTAAAACAATAAATAAAATTCCAGAAAACAATTAAAAACTTGAACAGGCTACAACTTACCTGAATGGAGCTCCAATTGCACAAGAATTACTGTTAAAATCAAATTTTACAAATCCAATCACAGGTGTTATAATCCTAAACACAAAATCCTCCACTTCTACAAATCTTCTTCCTCCTCAAAAATTTGTCTTAATCTGTTATTCTAACACTTCATCAAAGATAAACAAATATCAAAGAAACTAAACAAACAAACAAACAGCTCAGACTGGCTGATGTCTTTATAAAAATCCAGATAATAAACAATTTATAATCCCAGTTAATCTGTGTCTGGTAAATCTTGTAAAATTAACTTGAACCTATTCAATTTTGTTTAAAATATCGCTGTCCTTATTTTTCATCAATTTTTGGACATTACCTCTTCAATCTGACACAGGATGCCCTATTTCTTCAAATATTGTGTAATGATCACATTCCTTAATTTCTTTATCGATCTTCGGACATCACCTTTTCAATTCTTTTTAAAAAATTATCAGGTTTCTTTATTCATTAACAATTTTCTTAGATCATCTCTTTAATTTTGTGTAATTATCAAGTTCTCAATTCTTCACCATTTTCCAAACAGCAAACCAATTCAATCTTGTGAAACTAACATGGTCCACAATTCCATACCACACAATTCCTGATCAACTGCTAGACCATGTATCCCTTCAATCTAGTGAAACTAACTTGGTCCTTATTAATTTTCCTGATCGATTTCTGGACATTGGACGTCTTCATTACCTGTAAGGAGACAAATAAAAATTAAGGTTTAAAATCAAACCCCTTTTTATGTCCGTTTAATTAACATGCTCGGTAATTCTTGATCAATGGCTCGACAATCAAACCCCCTTATTACCTGAAGAAAACAAATGAAAAGAAAAGTTTGCAAGCGAGTTTGAGATCAAACCCCTACAATCTTGTATAATTAAGTGTTCAAATAATTCGTAATCATTGGCTGGACTTTATACCCCCTTCATTACTTAAAATAAGACAGTTTACGAACCCTTCTATTACCTGGAGAAAGACAAATGAAAGCAACGTTTTACGAGCCCCGATAATGGGCTATTAAGTCACAATAAGATTGGTTTCTTTAATGGGTATATTTAATTATCCCGGTGTAATTTTTGACAAGTATGCATTAAATTCAACACAGCCATAAAGATCCTTGTAATTTTGTTACCACTCAGAAAACTGGATCTTTTGTTTTGGGGTAATAAATTTAACAGGATTTTCTCTTTTCCATCTTTCTTTGATACGAATTTGAGACATTGTTTATGGTTTGAGAATAATCATGAAATATTTTCAAATTTGTACTCTATGAACTTTTTCAATCAGTGTTCATTCTAGAAAGGGTTATGGGGTCTGTATCTCTGATTTTGCTGAATGACTGCTGTTAAGGCCTTAGTGTGCCATTTTTAATATAACATAAATGATCACTGTTAAATATAGACTTTCCTGAATATCTATCTGAATTCTAAAATAAATAAATAAATAAATAAATAAATAAATAAATAAATAAATAAATAAATAAATAAATAAATAAATAAAAATCACAAAAATACAAATTATTTCATTCATTAACATAAAGTATTGTCATAAATTAAACTAATGAATAATTGATTATGTTACCTAGCAACACATGATTGTAAAAATTTAGGAAAAAACCATAAAATTGCAAAGCTTCTAATTAACATCAATGAACTATAAACCTGAATAATTAACCAGGAAGCATACCAGTGTGTAATTGTGAAATTTCACACTTTTTTCGCCCTTTTTCTTTAGATTTAACACCTTTCTCCCTTTTCTTTTGATTCTGACACCTTTTTCCTTTTTCCCTTTAAACTTAAGTCCAATTTATGTAACTAAACAAGACTAAAGTTATAAAAGTTATTGTTAACTAAGTGCTCTGACTAATGAATTGTAAAATTCTTAACACCTTTTTATTTTTACGAGTCTTGATTGGACTAGAAGTCCTTCCCAATGCTTTTGAAAATTATCTCTCTTTAATTTTACTTTTACCAAACTAATTCACAAATTGTAAAATATTTGTAAAATTCTCAACATCTCTTTATCTTTATTGGCCTATCTACAATAGTTGGCTCATTTTGGATTAACAGGTCCTCACAATTCCTTTGAAGATTATCTCCCTTTTAAAAATTTCTTTAACAAACTTAGTTCACAAATTTTGTAAACTTTTCAACTTTTTAAATTTCTATAACATGCAAGGTAAAAAAAAATATGTTGGTATCCATCTTTTTATTAAATCTTACATATATAATCACAATGTGCATAGATAACAATAATAATATTAAATACGACACATAAACATTTCAGTAATTAATTTACATCATCTACAATATTCTTCTATAAATTCCATTTTTTTAAAGTATAATTTGACTTGGGGGGGGGGGAGAGAGAGAGAGAGAGAGAGAGAGCGAGAGAGAGAGAGAGAGAGAGAGAGAGAGAGAGAGAGAGAGAAACACACACATACAAAACATACAAAAACATGATAAAAATTGTCTTTTAGTCAAACAGACAGTATTCAGACTATTTGAGTGTGTCATTGGCCATGCTGCCTTTTTTTTTTTTTTTTTTTTTTAGAAAACCACAGATTTTTTGCAAACTGACAACTTTCTCGAACTAGGAGTGGGAATTAAACCCTGGTAGTGAAAAGCACTGTGATCAGTGTGCAAGTTGTTTAGACCACACTGCCACTGACTCTCCTCATAGGCATTGGCCACTATGCCACCCACCCCTTATCACCCTCCCACCCCTCGCATTAAGTCCAACCTTAAGTTCAAAAGGATGACAAAGAAAAAAAGCTGCGAAGAACTTACAATTTCAAACTAGATATTGAAGGTATCTTTATGCGAATTCTTTTACAAGTAGCCCCATTTACACCATTTAAAAATCCAAACTCTTTCTTATCTTAATTTTCTGGATGTTGAGTTTTTGTGTTTTAGCGATAGAAATTTACTTTTAACTGTTAACAAAAATCCTTCTTTGTAGTCACTTTACCCAATCAACTAAAACTGATAATTTAAAAAAAAATGTTACAAGCAGAAAATTAAGTTGCAGTTATATAATCACATGAAAGAAGCAAACCTACCAATTTTACGCTTCACACGACTTTAACACAAAGCTGAAACGTAATAAAAGAAATGAAGTTATAAGACTTGTTACTTAAAATAAACGAAAGAAAAGGAAACGTTAATGTTGAATGAACTCAGGTTCAATCTTCAAACAGAAAGTCTGAGGACTTTTTTCTTTGGTTTTCCTTTTCTAAAAAGAGTTTAAAAGCAAAGAAAACACTTGCTAACTTTCTTTAGAAAAAAAAAGTTTTGAAGTCAAAGAAAGCACTTTTCTTGATTTAAAAGGAAAAGTTTTTATACAAATTACACCTGTTGCACAGGTAAACAAAGGTGAAAATATGAGGTAATTTACGACAGGTACTGAAGATATGTTTTAAAACATCTGGTTAAAAAGGATGATGAAAATGTTTTAAAATCGTGTGCAATTTAGCGTTAAATTTTAATAAAGTACTTAAAAATAAAGGCTATTTTTGAGAAAAAAACATGTAAGTAATTTAAACCTTAAAAACAGTTTTAAGCTTTTTAAGAGTTAGGAAAAATTCATAATTAAAGAAATTGTATTAGGAATCCTTGAAATTGTTCATTAAAATAATCGGTGGTTTTCTTTGAACACTCTGTTATTCTCTACCATCTAAGAACTAACTGACTAAATATAAAAGAAAGAATATTAACTACAGCATAAAACACTGTTAATATAGTATATATTCTCAACAAATTCAACTCAACTTGGAAGAATAGATATTTAGTGTAGCGATTTTTCTTGGATTCAACGTGGGTAGAATTTCCCTCAATTTTGATATCCTTATTATATGAAAATACATACAGTTAAACCTGTATACAATGGCCATCAGCAAGACCTATGAAATTTGGACTACATAGGCACATGGTTGACATATACAGTTTTTCTTTTTGGACAGGTGGTCTTTATAGAGGCAATTGCTATAAGTGTTACTGTATTAATTCACATATTAATTTACAAACAGTACTTATTGAATGAAATAATTCAGTCATCGTATTAGTCTATCTATTAATCCATCTATCACCTTAATCCATGGACAGGTGGTCTTTATAGAGGCAATTTCTATAAGTGTTATTGTATTTATTCACATATTAATTTACAAACAGTTCTGATTGGATGAAATAATTCAGTCATCTTATCTGTCTATCTCTTAATTCATCTCTCTATCACCTTAATCCTCCTTAACATATGTTTGAAGTTTTTTTAAAGTTTTTAAATCAATTCACAAATAAGTTGTAAGTTTGCCACTTAGTTTGTTATGGTTGCCATTTTATCTGTTTAGTTTGCCTCTTTATTTGTTTAGATTGCTACTTCAGAAATAAATCCACCTTTGATTAAACCCACGATAATCCTTTGAATGAATATGGATTAACTCTATTAAAGATGAAACATATTCTGTAATACAGAGGTCAAATAACAATTGGATACTAATTTCTGAGAAATTCTTTTAAAAACTTTTTTTTAGCAAATTAGTGAAATAAATACTTTAAAAGAACTTCATTTTTATGAAGTTTGGAAATTTGGCTACTAATCATTTTACATTTCTGGAAAGCTAGCAATGGAAAAATACTTCTTCAAAAATGTTACAAGATACAGCATGGAACTGCTAGTGCATCACACTGGAAGAATATTTACCTGGTCAGAAGATTATCTTACCTGGCCAAAACCAATCACAATCGCAAGCAATCACAGATATTCCCAAAAGTCCTTAAATTTACTCCTATTATAATATAGGTATAATCTAACCCAGTTAAACTGTATCACTAAATATTTTACATTTTTTGGACATTTATCATATTTATTTTTTTCTACAAACTGTTAATCAAGGTTAAACCCTCCCCATTAGGTTACTACAACTTCCTGTCACTTATTTATTTCCTCCCTCCCCTCCCTGTGACATTAATCCCCCTTACATAACCCTCACCTTTGTCATAAATTTACACCTGTAATTAGCATCCTTTCCCTCACCTGTCAAGCTTATCACCTGTGTTAGGCAATATGACTGTCACTTTTACCCAAACTGTATGGTAAGGTGTTCTAATTCCCATTTACCTACCCCCCCCCCCTCCTTCTGAATCCCTCCCTTAATCCACCATCGCCACAATTAAATATAAAGTCAAGGTGATTTTAATTATCAACTATTTTCTGAATTACCACTCCCGACTCCCCCCTGGAGACTCAACTCTCACCTGAATCCCCCTCATTAAAGCTAAGGTGAAAAAAGTACTGATACAATGAATGGAATAAAGGTTCATTAAACAAAATTTAAAAGTGACAGTAGGTTTAAATTTTCAAATCCTTTCTGAATTCCCCCTCCCCACTCCCCTGTAGTCACAACCCTAACCTGAATCCCCCTCATTAAAGCTAAGGTGAAAAAAGTACTGATATATTAAATGGCTGTAATGGTTCATTAAACAAAATTTAAAAGTGAAAGTAGGATATGTTTCCTGTGTCCATGAGGTATATGGTAGGGGTGTTACATTAAAACATTTAATCATATTGTCCCCCACCTTTAATTACGATGCCCCCATTACCCAAGTACAGTTCCACATTTTTATACTTAGACACCTAAGGAACTGTGGAATATTGGACTGGTAATGTGAAATTGATGATGCCATTGTAAATTTTGCAACAAAATTTGTGGTAATGTTACAATTTAACTATTTTTATAAATTTAATAAAATGTCAGATTGGAACATCTAGAAATATATGACTCAGATAATGAAACTTAATGGTTAACATAGCATATCTAAAAGAAATGGAAAAAACTTGATGTTCCATTATAGAACAATCCAATCGTAATATAGAAAACAAAAATTTGAATGCAATAAATAAAGCATGGCTTAGTATGTTTTAGTTATTAGGGTGATTTCACCTTTACCATTTTTGTATAACCCAGTGTCGGTGCTTCAAAAATATAACTTAAAGTGAAAATCTAATTTTTTTTTTATCCAAGAGCCTTTTTTGCATATGTATGGTCCTTTGCATGTACACTCCATTAAAACTAAATATCGACTGAAAAAGCCGATTTTTGGTACTGAATTATGGGTAAGAAAAAGTTCTGGATAAAATCACTTAAATTTACAGTTTTTGAAAATTCTCAAATAATGGGACAGGTCCTTAATCTTTTTTATATTCCTTGGATAGTAATCCAAGATCAAACATGCAACTTCCCATTCACAAATAAAATATTTTACCCACTCAGCCACAAACATAACTTCTGTAAATCTAACACTTTACCCACTAAGACACAGATAGAACTCAAATCAACCACTTCACTCACTACGAAACTGAAAGAACTAAATCTAACACTTTACCCATTGAGCCACTGATAAAACTTCCTGCAAAACAAACAATTTACCCACTAAGCCACTGACAGAACTTCCTGCAAAACAAACCATTTACCCATTGAGCCACTGATAAAACTTCCTGCGAAACAAACAATTTACCCACTAAGCCACTGACAGAACTTCCTGCAAAACAAACCATTTACCCATTGAGCCACTGATAAAACTTCCTGCAAAACAAACCATTTACCCATTGAGCCACTGATAAAACTTCCTATCAATCATATCCTTTACCTACTGAGCCACCGGCAGAACTCCCTAAAAATCTAACACTTTACCCATTAAGCCACCGGCAGAACTCCCTGCAAATCTAACACTTTACCCACTGAGCCGCCGGCAGAACTCCCTGCAAATCTAACACTTTACCCACTGAGCCACCGGCAGAACTCCCTGCAAATCTAACACTTTACCCATTGAGCCACCGGCAGAACTCCCTGCAAATCTAACACTTTACCCACTGAGCCGACGGCAGAACTCCCTGCAAATCTAACACTTTACCCACAAAGCCACTGACAAAACTTCCTGCAAATTACATACTTTACCCACTGTGCAGCTGACATTACATCCTTCAAACCAATTCTAACCAAATTCAATTTCCTACCAAGAAACTGACAAACACACTTAAATTTACACTTTTGTAAATAAATTAAATCCCTTAATCATTAATGCACCCTGTGGTATTGACCAAACCTTTCGCTTACAAATACAGCGTTTTACCAACTAGGCCACTTAGAGGGTTTCCTATCAAGGATCTGATAAAAGCACTTAAATTTGCACCTTTGTAATTAAAATTAATTCGTTAATCATTATTTACCTGATTTTTATCGACAGGTAAGGTATTGATTAGCAGTCGTTTTACAGGAAATATCGCAGATCAATATCACAGGATCAATAATGCAGGATCAATCTAAAACACCATTCATACCTTCATTACATAATACAAATATGTTTTTAATAGCGTCAACTTTGAATGTCAAAGACAGCCTTACATTATGTAATCACTCCGATGAAAGGAAACCCAGGTCAGATTTTCATTCACAATCCCAAGCCATTCCACAGGATGTAGAATTATTGAGTTCCACAGGATGTGGCTCTTGCAGTTTTGCAATAAAAATTCATGTTTGAGTTGAGTTGAGTAATGGTGTTTAACGTTCCAGTCAAGAATATTTCACTTATATCAAGATACCGCCAACTATAGGTGAAGGTGCAGAATTTTTGCCTGTGTTTTGTGCTGATGGTATGATACAGCAGGGTTCTTTATCGTGCCAAGCCTACTGTGACAAGGGACCTTGTTTATTTTAATTTCTCATCCAAAAGCACTGTGACTTTCATTCCAGAATAAAAGAACAGTCACTTTCAAGTCTTGGGTCAAACCCGGCCAGGGTTCAAACCAAGACCTCTCACTTACAAAGGGATCACAGTGGTAATTCATATTAGAGACATAGATTTAATACATGCAAAAAAAAAAAAAAAAAAAAAAAAAAAAAACCTGTACATGTGAAAAGGAAATGCATTAAATGATTGCTACCATGTTGATGTCATCCTAATCAACTCCTCAAAAGGATTTTGATGAAATCACTTATAAAAGGCTGTTACACAACGCTGGATTCCTATGGAGTGAGAAACAAAAACCTCAAAATTCCACATATATGAACTAATCAGCCAATCAATTCATTCCTCCACATGTTACCAGTTTTAAGATTCACTTCACCATGTGTTACCTCCAATATTCTGGATTATCTCCCTTTGTAAAGGTCAAATGCTACTAAGATACTTAAACTAAGCATCAGGTAGTTCACAATAATTCAAAAAACTTATCCCAAAAATTTGAAATTTAAAAAATTCTCAAAAATTTGAAATTTAAAAAATTCACCTTAAACCCATAAATATTTTAAAAAGTAAGAAAAATTTTTAAATTTCAAATTTTTGGTATAAGTAAGATCTCTTTGAGCTTAGGATATCCGTTTTCCGTTTTTGTCAAAACTTTGCAAAACCATAAAATATTGCCAAAATTTGCCAGATTTAAGTGAAGGAAAATTAAGGAATAATTGTGAAACTAGGAACCAGGCCCCAGTTTCACAATCATTCCTTATCTAAGATTTTCCTTGACTTAAATTTAGCAAATTTTACAATCTTTACAATTTTGTTGAATTTTAAAATATTCATGAATTTATGGTGTCATTATTAAGATCAATTCTAGATTAATTATTTGCATTTACTTTTGACAAAAACCGTTAGCCAGTATCTCCAAAATAAGAATATCAAAATATGCTAAATTTAAGTTAAGGAATAATTGTGAAACTTGGGACCAGAATCTATAGGCCAATAAGGTCAATAAGTGGCAGGGCATCTCGTCCCCATAACATTTATTAACAATAAATTGAATTTATCTTGCTAAAATTTAAAACCACTTAAAGGCACAGCAACTCTCCCGAGTGGTCAAATCCTAAATACGATGCTCTTCTTAAAGGACAATATAAACTCAGATCCAGTCAGAATTAAAAAAGGTGTTATTTAAGTGCAAGTATTGAAGGAAATTGTTCAAGTATCGAAGCAAATTGAATCAATCTACAATTTACTCTATGCCATTCCCAAACCTCTGTTAACAGAATTGTTAGTAAAATCTGGTTCCGACACCAAATCCCAAAATGATTATAGAGGAAGATTGTCAACTATAAGCTTTGGAAATCACTAATGCACTTTAAATGATTGGATTCAAATACAAGATATTTCTAAAAGTAAACATTTTTTCTTGATAGAAAAATTACTTTTGTAAGGATATTTGCCATCTACATAGGAGGAACTGCTGTTTTAATAACCTAATATAGTAAAACCTGCAATCATGACAGGGTTTTTTCCTGACCTTTTTGGGAAAAGGACCTTGGGATGAAATTGGGAAAATGCCCAACAAAAATGTAATTTTGGGAAAAATCACAACAACATATTAGAAATTCTAGACCACTAGAATACTGGTAATTGAACAAATTATATCGGTGTTCACGGCAAAATAGCACTGTCTCTTTTGTCTCTATATAAATTATCCAACAAAATGTGGGTTAATATAGATTGAAATCGTTATCAGAGCGAGATATCCTCCGAATATGATGTTGATGATCTTGTAAAAAAATTTTCTCAAAAAACTGATTAACATGGCTAATTGGGAATTTTTTACTACAGAATTGGGAAAAATGTATGGTTTTTTTTTTTGCATTGGGAATGGGTCCCTTTACCGGACCCTGTGGATACCCAGAAAAATCCCTGCATGACCACCTCTATTAAAGACCAACAGTCCATGGAGACAAAAAAAATAAAATCTCTATATAAAAACAACCTGATCATTAACATGTAAGACCATCATCGTGAGGTCCTTTAGCTTTACATTCCAAGCCTCTATATAAAGATCACCTGTCTATTAAGACCAGTGTTCTAATATTCCTTTGCTGTATGCTACAACTAAAACAAAAAATCTATATTGATCACCTCTTTATAAAAATCATCCGCCTCAAAATTCACAAGTCCAGTCAGTCCAGGTCTTTACCGGTTTTACTATTACTATTACCTATGACAATGATCAAGCTTCTTCAATAAAACATGATGGTTGTCTCATTTCAAGGAACCGTAGATATATTGAATCAGATAACAGCCACCTTAGTTATGTCTACACTGCTATTAGTGTATCTAGCAATATATACTTATGATTAATAATAAACTGTGAATGACAAAATTATAAAAATACCAATAACTTGTAGGAGTGTTAATAAATTGAAAGGTTGAGTCAATATATTGTGATGATATGTATTGTGGTATATTTGCGTAAAAAAACCTGTATATTTAGAATACCTATGGGATTGGATTAGGAGTGAATTAATGTTTTTGGGGCTTTTAGTGGGTTTCATATAGAGGGTTGCCTATTGGTTTTTCCATCACATCAGCAGTTTTTCTGCTATTGGTGGCGATTTTACATTGAGGAATTAACAGTTCCCTACTATGCATATACATATAATAAAATAATTTTAACAAAATTACCAAAAAGGTATTTCAATAGGTGTTATTTTCACTTATTTGTATACCAGTATCAACAATACATGTTTACTTGTTCATAAGATGACCCTTTGTATAAAGTCAACCTGTCTATTTAGTCCACTTTTGCTCAGTTCCCTCGGTGGACTTTATACTGTATATACAATGTATATGACATATTATTAGCGGTGGGTATTGGGGAAAAAAGCATATTGCAATATATTGCAATATTTGAGAAAATATTGCAATACATATTGCAATATATTGCAAAGTTAATGAATGCTTAAAATTTGACTTTGAAACAGCCGAACCGGCACTTGTACCTCCAGCATATTTAACGTCTGCATTACAGACAGTGTATACTGCTACATTTTCATTAATAGTCCCCGCTATTTGCCTAAATTTAAAATGTTCTCATACTTTTGCCTTTGCTCGTTTGTTTTTGACAAGTTTTTATTTTGTTGTCTGCCATTATTGGTTATAACATGTATACATGTCTGTATCTCAGACGTGCTTTATTTTGTATGTAGTTGACAAACACTTACAAGATAAAGATTATATTACAGCCTTTTGAGTGTTAATAACAAAATAATGACTGTAAAGCATAATCTACTGATTTTTAAAAATTTCCGCGGTATACCAGTTTTTTATTTTGTGTACCGGTATATTGTATCCACCCTGCCATATCGCAATATACCGGTATACCGGTAATATCGCACACCCCTACATATTATGTCATTAGGAATATCACTTCCAGTTAAAATAACAATTGATTGATTGATTGTTTGTTTGATTGATTAATTGATTGACTGATCAGGGTATTACATCCTAGTTAAGAGTGTTTCACTTATATCAAGAGATCACTAGCTACATGTGGTGGCAGAAATTTTGACCTTTGCAGTAAGCTCAGGACAGTGTGCAGGAAGGATTCTTTCGTGTGCCTCGTCTGCTGAACTCAGGGCATAGGTTTTTAAAGTCTCTTTTCAAAGGACCTTGCAACAGTCACTACCTATATGCAAGTCTTGATCAGATTTGGCCAAGATTCAAACCCACAACCCCCCATTAGTGGTAGTGTAAATAAAGACTACCAATCATGTTTAACATGTTAGGATTGGCGATATTCTATGGAAACCAAGAATGTACTTACTGCAAAGTGAGAAATCTTCACAAGAATCACCATTTCAAGATATTTGTATATTTATATCTACACTTGTTCAGATGATGGTAAGTGCAGATTTAAGAGATATATTAAAGTTGAAAAATTTAAAATAGTTTTATTTTTCCAGTCTTTTAGCTTTCAAAAATTTACACAAAAATAAAATGAATACGAAATACACTTACATGTATTCACAATTTACAATATATAGCCAGGCACAACTATTAGAACAATGCCAAACTTTAATCAAAATCATTAGATTTTTCTTAACAAAAATAAATTTCCAATTTAGATTGTCACATCTACATTGACATTTGCAATAAAATGTTGTAATTTAAAACCTAAATTTAAAGCTAGCACATTAAAAGATGACATATATAATTTAACTAGACAACTAAAACCCAAATCAATATCATAAAACAATTGTAACAGCAGGGAGCATGAACAACCTGTCATTAGGCATCTTATGAGGATTATACCATTTATATCGAGATGTCACCAGCTATGACAGGGAGTGAGAAAAAGCTGTCATGTAAAGAGGATTATATCACCTATATCAAGATGTCACCAGTTATGGAAGAAAGCGAAAAGAACCTAGATGTCACCAGCTAATGCAGGGAGAGTGAAAGAGCTGTCATTACACATCTATGAAGGATTATATCACTTATATTGAGAGGTCACCAGCTATGACAGTGAGAGAAAGTTGTCATGTAATGAGGATTATATCACTTATATCAAGATGTCACCAGTTATGGAAGAAAGTGAAAAGAACCTAGATGTCACCAGCTAATGCAGGGAGAGTGAAAGAGCTGTCATTACACATCTAGTGAGGATCATATCACTTATATTGAGATGTCATCAGCTAAAACAATTGACAGGGAGTGAGAATGAAAAGAGAACTATATCACTTATATCAGCATGTCACCAGCTATTGCAGGGAGCATGAAAGAAGTCATGATTATATCACTAATATGGAGATGTCACCATTTATGACAAGAAGCATTAAAGAGCTGTCCTTAAAGTCATGATTATGTCACTTATATCGAGATGTCACCAGCTATGACAAGAAAAACTGTCATTACATATCTAGTGAGATTCATATTAATTATATCCCTAAAGAACAGTCAATTTTCAATTCTTAGTCGGACCCCGGCCAGGGTTCAAATCCCAACCTCCCTCATACAAAGCCAGCACTCTACTAGTAAGTTGAGCTACTGTAGTGACATCAAACACTATGGACAATTGCTTTACTAACTAGCTTCTACTCCTAACAGTTGTATATCTTTAATATTATTTTGCACGCATCACAATAAAAAGTAGTAAAAACATGATTACAAGATTTTAACAAAAAGAAGGAAGAAGTGCACAGAAACACCTGGATAGGGAGCTTAAGTTTTATTTTTTACCGCTTATATTTTAATTCTATTAAAATTTAAATCCTTGATATGCATCAAGTTAGTGCTTTCATTTAAAGACCAAAAATCCTACTCAAGCTTTATGAAATGTCGGAACTTAGGAAGTTCTTTCATATTTAATAAATATTAATTCTTTACTACTTTTAATCTAGAACTGATCGCCTTTATATAAGTACAAGCATCTTGACTTGGGTGTAAAACACCATTATTACGCCAACCACCACCCTAAAACTAGGTAATCGTCTCTGTATAAGTGAATGAATCCTGACTGGGGGTGTATAACTTTGTTTCTCCATTCTCCAATCAAAGCCACTCCATATCTAGGCATTAATTTTATTCTTTATTTTTTCCAAGTATGGACCACCTCAATATATGTAAAAGAATCTTGAGTAGGGTGTAAAATATCATTAATCAACTCAACTACCTAAGATTAACCATCTCGATATAAGTGAATGAATCTTGACTGGATGGTAAAACACAACTACACTACTCTACTCAATTTCCCCCAAAACTGACTTTCTCAATAAAGCTAATGAATCTTGACTGTGGATGTAAAACACCACTACACTACTCTACTACACTCAATCTCCCAAAAACTATACGTCTCGATATAAGTGAATGAATCTTGACTGGGGTGTAACACTCATTACTCTTCTCAACTCCCTTCTATATCTAAACATTATTAATTCTATTCCTACTCAACACAATTTTTTCATAAAAATACACTTTAAATAAATGCCTACTGTAATTACACCAATAAAATATATATATACAACATTAAAGACTTCTGTTAAAATTTCTTGAGAATTAATTTTAAAAATTTTAACATAAAAAGAAAATTATCATCACTTACCTATCCATGCCAACAACACTTGCTGGATATATAATATATATGAGACACACTATCTTGTTTCACTTTTAAAAGTATATCCAGGCCATCTGAGGAAACAGAATTTTAAATAAAATAGAAAGTTTTAAATCCAAATCCCGTTTTTTGTGTTTTTTCTATCAAGGTGTTAAAGTAAGTTAAAATTGTCTATTAAGCTGACACAGAAACAGTAAGATCCTTATTCGGATCCAGACAAAAATATATAATATAATGTGTTTAAAAGGCGGGATGTTATTATTCATTGAGAGCTCACCTTTATGAATAAAACGCGCCATGTGTTGCCATCGTTTATTGATTACCATATTACCTATACTGTGCAGTCATATATACTGACTCAGTCTCCGCCAAACGAACTCGCGTGTGCGTTTAAGCTCACTGGGTCTGGACGTTATAATCTTTATGTTGAACTAAATTAATCAATTTTCTGATCAAAATTAATAAAAGATGTATTAATACCGTCCTCTTAATAATCAATTTTGATGGTTTATTATTGCTGGACCACAGCTATCTTTTTTACCCAAATTTTCAGCAAAAAATTTAATACAGTAAAACCTCTATTCACCACCACCATTTTGTTCTGTGTTTTTAAAAGAGTTTGATGATCAATTAAAGGAGGGTTATAAAGATTTCCCTCATAATAATTATTATGATTATATATTATTGCTACACCAGGCCAAGTTTTCCCCCATTTTTCATCAAAACATATTCAAGTTAAACCTGGATTCATCATTACCAATAGTTCAACCTCTGATTTGGGCATTATAAAATGGTTTGGAAATTGACAGAGGGTTATTAAGAATCTTTTTAATACATGTAATCAATTCTGATGGTTTATTATTTCTGGACCAGGGGTAAGTTTTTTCCCCATTTTCATTAAAACCTTTAATTTTGTGTTCTAAAAGGTTTTGAAGGAGGACTAGAAAGAACCCTCTTAATAATCAGTTCTGACGGTTTATTGTTGCCAGACCAGGGCTAAGTTTTTCCCCATTTTTCAACAAAAACTTATTACAGTAGAACCTTAATTCACCACCACCATTTGTTCTACCTCTAATTTTTGTGTTATAAAAGGGTTATTTGACTTACAAATAAAGATTGAGGAGGGTTATAATTAACACTCTTAATAATAAGTTCTGATGGTATATTATTGTTGTACTAGGGTAAACTTTTTTCCCCAATTTTCAGCAAAAACTTAATACAGTAAAACCTCAATTCACCACAACCATTGGTTTTACCTCTGATATTGGCCTCATAAAAGGTTTTATGGTAGGGTTATGAAGGACCCTCTTAATATTCAATTCTGATGGTTAATTATTGCAGGACCAGGGCTAAAATCTTTCCCCAATTTTCAGCAAAAATTACAGTAAAAAACCTCAATTCATCACTATCATTATTTTTCTAGGTTTTTAAAAGAGTTTGATTATAAATTGAGGGGAGGGGTATAAAGAACCCTTTCAATAAATCAGTTCTGATGGTTTAATATTCCTGGATCAGGGGTAAATTTTTACCCATTTTCAGCAAAAAATAACAAAATAACTCCAGAGCTTTCACTGGGTCATTTTTGAGGATGATATTCTGACTCACTAACAATTCAAAATGTTATGGTTTTTCACAATCACTTTGTCAATTAACACAGTTTTGGCATTTTAATTTGTTATGCCAGATTCAGACATTTTTTTTATAAAAAACAGTTTGGTAATAAGACGATGAAAGGTTGTTAAGAAAGATATAGCATAAATGGATTTTGGATCTTCAAAAATGGGGCAATTAGAAATGTGGCAAAGGGCATAACAATGAGATTTACTGTGGTGATAAGCAAGTCTTGAAGGTGGTAAATTTATGGCGGCTTTTTAATAAGGTTTTACTGTACATGTTGTTGTCTTAATAAAATTGTTTTGTCCTTTCCTGCTAGTATTATGAAGGTCTCAGTTTTCTATATATCCAAACTGCTTCAGATAATTTTGTACTAAATGTGGGGAAAATGTCACCAATCTGAATTCCTTAAGGTACCAGTAAAAAAATATAGAAAAATATAACAAATATAAGAGGTTTTTCAAATTATATAGGAAAATATAGGAAATGGTCAAAATTATAGGAATATAGGAAAATATGGGAATGGTAGAACCGCTGCAACCTAGATCTAGAAGTGGTGCTTCAAAAATAGGTAACCCTGAATAATTAATAAGTGATAGTTAAGCTGATTTGCCGATTAGCTAGAATAAGGATAAATACTGAATTGACCGTCTAGACTTATTTCCGTGACATGAATTTACTTATTAAAGCGTAACTTCTATGGCTATAGATTGGAACTTTATGTCCGTAAAAGACCAAATTGGCGATAAAATTCATCAGAATTCTGGTCACTTGTAGGTTTTCACAGAATGTATGTATCTACATAGGTAATGCCTTCTATAGTGGCTGACCACGGAATTCAAATATTCAGTTATCTTTTAAAGGGCCATAACTCTTGCAGTCATCTTAAAACTATTTTGAAAACCAAATCACCCCAGCCATGAGTATCAAACCCTTTCAGTTCTGTATGTTATAAAATGTACTTTTTCTAACTGCAATAACAATTTTTGTTAAGTAGAAAAAATAATAATAATAAAAAAAAAAAATAAAATAAAACTAGAAAAAATACCCCCCCCCCCCATAAAAAAAATCCATCGGATCAAATTGTTAAATAGGAGGTGCACATTTACATTATATCACAAAGATTGTGTGAAAATTTCATGAAAATCCATTGAAGGGTTTAGGAGGAGTTGCGGATAAGAGATAGGTACCCTAAGGTGTAACGAAAGGATGGACGGACACCCCTATCACTATATACCCCCCACTTTTTAAGCGGGGGGTATAATAATGTGGTTTGCCAATATACCATGTGATACGCCATAATGTGTCTGTGTAACAATCATTTCCACCGGAGATGGAGTTGCTTCAGTTCACAATTTCCTTTAACAATGGAGACACTTTGAGAAATTTTGATGTAAATGTTTTCCAAAATGTTCTACACAAATGTTAAAGGGTATGCTGATGAACTCCATTGAAATTAACATAACTCTTGTAGAAATTTTCCAACTATTTTTTACACTCTTTGATGCTTTGAGACCAAATTAGACATATACTGGTTTAACGGAGAATAAATTTGTTAAGACTTCTGAATAAGTTGGACATATCTAAAAAATTTGCAATATATAACAGTAAACTGTATATCTAGAAGGTCAATATTTTTTATCTTACAGAAAAATCCAGGGAAAGTGACAACTATTTTGTCCATTTATAACAACATATTTAGGCGATGATGCGGACATATCTAAATTTTTGCAATATATAATATTTAACTGTATATCTAGAAAGTCAATATTTTTATCCAACAGAAGAATCGGAAGAATCTGGGAAAGTGACAACTATTTTGTCCAGTTATAACAACATATTTAGAGGATGATGACAGCTGTTTAGAATGTAAGAATGTCTTTATTATTCATTGCTTACCGAGCCGTTAGTTTTTATAAGGTATACAAATTAAAAAGTAAGCTGTTTCCCTGATTTTTAACAAGTAAATAATTCTGTGACTAATCAACCAATGACGAAGA
The DNA here is from genome assembly GCA_021292105.1 of Anadara kagoshimensis. NCBI lineage: Eukaryota > Metazoa > Mollusca > Bivalvia > Arcoida > Arcidae > Anadara > Anadara kagoshimensis. The sequence continues at coordinate 24,474,698 of CM037866.1, forward strand.
TAACAAAAAGGCTATAAATGGGCCTTTAAGCTCACCTGGACACAAGGTTTGAATGTATAAAAATACGATAAGTAAGCTGGTTCCATGTTTTTAACATGTGACTAATCAACCAATAACACTGATAACAAAAAGGCTATATAAATGGGCCTTTATGCTCACGTGGATGCAGGGTTATATTCTATAAAAACTAAAATAAGTAAGCCATTTTGATAATATTTAACAAATAAATAACTCCATGACTAATCAACCAATGAAACTGATAACAACAAGGCTATAAATGGGCCTTTATGCTCACCTGGATGCAAGGATTAGTTTTATAAAAAATAAATATAAGTAAGCCATTTTGATAATATCTAACAAATAAATAACTCCATGACTAATCAACCAATGAAACTGATAACAAAAAGGCTATAAATGGGCCTTTATGCTCATCTGGTTGCAGGGTAATAGACTGTTAGGTTTATAATATACATATACACACAAATAAAAATAAGACATTTTTTTAAATAGTAACTAAAAGACTAATCAACCAGTGACAAAGATAAAAATGTTATAAATGGGTCTTTATGCTCATCTGGCTTTAATGTAATGAACTGTTTGACTGTAAAAAGTAAGCCATTGCTATGATTTTTAAAAGGTAAATAACTCCAAAAATAATTAACCAATGAGAATGATAACAAAAAGGCCTTTATGCTCATCTGGAATTGGATGGTAATGAACAATTAGAATTTTTTAAGAAAATAAATATTTAACTAATAAGGAGAAAATAAAACAGATAGAAATGGGCCTTTATGCTCACCTGGTTGGGTATTTTATTGGTTAAATTGGATTTTTTTGTCTTTATTCCCCACCTGTGTACATTAGGCAGTAATAAAAAACAAGCATATCAATTCATGTCCAAATCACAAATTTCAAAAGCAAAGTGAAAACTTTGAAAACTGGCAATTAAGTTAAAATTTGTGAACTTCCACTAAGGAAGGTTAAGCACCTCCTGTTTAGCTAGCTACATTCACCACACTTTAAGCAAACATAATCGCTATAAATTCCAACATGCCTTAAAAAGGCCACCTGCTTATAAAGGCTAGTAGAATTTTATCCCAAGTTCTCTTTATTCATTTTATTTGAACCTGTATATAAAGGCCACCTGCCTTTAAAGGCCACTTTTACTGGTTACCATTGGTGGCCTTGATAGACAGGTTTGACAGTAATTTCAAGAAAGCCATAATACAAAGACGATCTGATACACCTGACACAAACCATGCAAACTTGTTTGCAAGTCTTGAGATTAATATCTGCCTTATCCCAAATAGCAGAAAATTACCATGTGACAGTAAAAAAAAAACATTCAACAAACTAATCCTCCGATAACTCTAATATTATTAACACTGTCAGTATGCATGGTATTTCTATAAATCATGATTTGGTTTTAAGATTTCAAATATTTACAGCTTGAAACTTTGGTGAAATTTTTTTATTTATTTATTTATTTATTTTTTGGGAAAAAAACCCTTGAATTCAAAGGTTATCCACAAGTATTAAAATTTCTAATATTTTACAAAAATCATATGTATCTAGATTAAAACATTGGTAAAACAAAATTAAATGTATTAAAAGGCTACGCACCAGATTAAAAATACTAAAATATTTTTTTTTTTACATAAAAGGATTAAAATTCTACTAAAATATATCCAGCATCCAGTACACCACCATAAATCCTTTATTTTTTGTAGAAAATTTTCTATTCTCGATTCCAGGAAAAATAGACCTGTCAAATTACGGAATATTAATGTTCTCCGCCGTTGAGGCTAATATAACTATGTACAATTACACAAGCTTGTTGATAGCAGCTCTCGATCAAGAATTTTCCATTAATTAATTGATAGGGAACCTGTCTATTACAAATGTCTATCCCATGATGCCTCAGGGCTGTTTTCGTTAAACATCATTATGACAGGCTATATGGAAGTAAAAAATCTCCATTGATAATTATACAAGGATGAAATTGTTAGGTGTATTTTTTTTCTGAAATTGACACGTGATATGCCAGAATTTTGAATTTGTCCTCTTTGTTTTTCCACATGAAATAACAAAAAAATAAGGACCAAGTTAGATATATTGCTGCTAACAATGTATTGAGTGGATGTTTTTGAAGACATGACATGCCTAAATTTGCGTTTGTTTTTCCTAACCATTTGTCCTATCTTCATAAGAATACAGGTTTTTAGAATATTCTAAATTGGGAAATAACCCCAAGAGTTGTCATTTCATACTTTTATTTCTGTGTTGACAGATAATTGTCAGTGCAAGTGAAAGTAAATTATATCAAATTAAAATATTTTCTAGTTTTTTATTTATTTATTTATTTATTTATTTTTTTTTTTGCATTTTGTTACTCTTACAAATCTACAAGAACATGAAATAAAAGAAAATTCCTAATTTACAGTATGGAAATGACAGAAAGTGTGATAAATAAACCACATGTATAAACTTTAACTTGTCATATGTGCTAATTATGGCATTGTCATATAGTTAACATCTAACAAACCGACAATGAACATTGGTGTAAAAACAAGCAGAATAAATGTACAAAACAGATTTAAAAAAAAAAAAAAAAAAAAAAAAAAAAAAGGACCTCAGTGGTCAAGTGGCTCAAAAGCCTACTCTTACAGATCACATTGCGTCTTACCATTCAGGTTAGAATCCCACTTCAACATATCCTAGTGTGAATACTGGTTTCCTTAACCATCACAGAACAGGCCCTGGTTTCACAATCATTCCTTAGCTAAGATTTCCTTTTACTTAAATTTAGCAAATTTTGATATTCTCTTTTTGGAACTATTGATGAATATTTTTGTCAAAACTAAATGCAGATGTTTTAATCTTGAGGCCAGGCGCCGGGTTTCACAATTATTCCTTAGCTAAGATTTTCCTTAACTTAAATCTTGCAAAATTTAAAATCTTTATAATATAATTTTGTTAGTTTTCAAGATATTCAGGAATTTAAGGTGTCATTTTTAAGATCACTTCTGGATTAAAACATTTGCATTTAGTTTTGACAAAAATATTCACAAGAAGTTCCAAAAAGAGATTACAAAAAATTGCTTAAAAATCTTAGCCAAGGAATGATTGTGAAACTGGGGCCCGATCACCTTAATATAAGTGAAAGAATCATGACTCTGACATAAAACAACACTCTTCCATTTCACTACCGACACAAAATCAACACTTGTTTTCCAATTCAACTAAGTCTAAAATGAACTGCAAGGTTCTGCCTATTATCTCAACACATAACATACATGGTAAGTTTAAAGACACCCCACCCCCCCCCCACCCCCCCCTACACATTGCCCCGAGTGTACTGCAAAGGTCACCATTTCTGCCAAGATGGTAAAGTCTCGATATAAGTGCATATTCTTGACTGGGACCCTATTCAATCAACACAAGACTAAACCAGCCTTAAAGGATTAATATCAAACCTAACAAGGAAATGATATTGTTAATATTTTATTATCGGAATAAAGTTTAAATTAAATATCTCGTTATTGACTTACGATAAAAAGTGTTTCAAGGATGCTTAAATATGAGTACAATGTATATAAGAAAATAGCAATAGGTAAGGTTTTTTTGGTTGTGACAAGATGTGTACACGTAAATGTGAATTTAAAAAGGCAGCTTTTTTTTTGCCATTATACAGTCAAACCAGTCTATAGAGACCACCTAAGGAAACCAGTAAAACTGGACTTTATGGGCAGGTGGCCTTTATATACAGGTTAAAAAAATATGAATAAAGAACAATTGGGATACAACTCTACTGGTCTTTATAAGCAGTTAGCCATTATATAGAGGTGGCTTTTAAGGCAGGTTGGACTATAATATTAAATTAATTATTCCATAATTTACTTGCAATTAAAGTGTGTTTTTGATAAAAGTGCATTTCCATGCAGTTATATTAAATATCCGATATTTCACTTACAATTAAAATGTATTTTAACAAAATACATAATGCAAATTTATATCCGTAAATTTTCCCCATCGTTGCAACAAAGTTAAATTAAATACCCAATAATTAACTTATGAATAAAGTATATTTTACCAATGTTTAAATACATGCATCTACTTGTAAATAAGGTGAATTTATATCCGCAGCTTTTGTTTCATTGCTGCGACAAAATAAGATTAAATTTCCCATAATTCACTTATGATAAAAAGCATGTTTCAACAATGCACAGATAAATGTGTACAATATTGTGAATTTATATCAGCAATTTTTTTTCCATTATTGTAATAAAGTTAGATTAAAAATCTGATCATTCATTTATAATAAAATTGTATTAACGAAAAAAGCACGTTTCCACAATTTTCAAATACACATATTTGTCAAATAAGAAAATTTATAAAATCTGCTTTTTTCCCCAATGTTGCATCAACTTTAAGATTAAATGTCCCTTAATTCAGCCTGATTACAACAAAAGCATGTTTCCACAATTTTCAAAATACATGTATATGTATATAATGTGAATTTATATAGATGGCTTTTTTACCTCAATATTGCAAGAGTTAGATTAAGTATCCCATAATTCACTTACAATAAAAAGTGTGTTTTCGTAATTTTCAAATTGATGTACATCTCTACAGTTTGAATACCGGTAAATATTGGTTGCTTTTTTCCCCGATATTGCAACATTTAGATTAAATACCCCAATAGTCATCTATAAGAGTGTGCTTCTATAATAATTCATTCACCAATAAAATGGTGTTTCAACAACTTCAAATGCATGTACTTCTATACAATGGGAATATGTGTCGTTAACTTTTTTCAGATATTGCAAAGCAAAACAATGTTAGATTAAATTTCCCATAATTCACTTACTGATAAAAGGACAAAAAGGATGTCTAAACAATGTTCAAATATATAATATAAATATAGAATGTTTATTTTTACGTGTTTGAAGAAGGTTTAATTATTGACTCAGCCATTACAGGAAGAGATGTTCAATATTAGGTTCTCTTACTAAACCGCTATATGGATCCATTCATACAGATTGTATTCATATGGCTAGGATATACACTGCAATTAATTACAGCGAGTTGTTCAATAAATATTGATATTGGTACTATTACTGCATTTCAACTACTTAAGGTCAGTTGCTACATGTAAACTTTTTTAACTTCTATTACAGAAGAGTTCCACAAACATCAACCACTTACAAACTTGTATTCTGGATACCTTAGTGGCTGAGTGGCCTAAAACACAGGGTAACAAATCCTCTCACCTCCCACCTCTTGCATTCAAATGCCACTTGGGCAGATCTTAGAACTGATAGTTCACTTCCTTCAAGCACCATGTATTTTAGTTTTTGACTTGGTCATTACAGGAAGAGATGTTCAATATTAGGTACTCTTATTAAACCACTGATATGGATATGTTTATAAACAATATTTATACTAGGCTATACACTAAAATTAATTACCACGAGTTGTTCAATAAATATTGGTATTGGTACTATCATAGCACTTTAACTAAGTTACTTTAACTTAAGGTCAGTTGGTATACATAAACTTTTTTAACTTCTATACAGAAAAGTTCCACAAACATCAACCACTTACAAACTTTTATTCTGGATTCCTCAGCAGCCGAGTGACCTAACACACAGGGTTACTGAACACTGCACCTTTCACCCCCTTGAGATCAAATGCCACTTGAGCAGATCCTAGATACTTTGTTAGTTCGTCTCCCGAAGTTTGACAGTTTTCTTAAGGCACTGTGTACTTTAATTATTGACTCAGCCTTTACAGGAAGAAATGCTCAATGTTATATTAAAACCGCCGATATGGATCCATCCATATACATGATATTGATATGACTATAGGATATATACATTGGAATTAATTACAGTGAGTTGATACTCCTACTACATTTCTACTTAAGGGCGCTAGGTATACTCAAATTTTTTTTAACTTCTATTACAGAAGAAACCCACAAACATCAACCACTTACAAACTTGTATTCTGGATACCTCAGTGGCTGTGTGGTCTAAAACACATGGCTACCAATCACTGCACCTTTCATCCCTTGGGATCAAATGCCACTTGGGCAGGTCCTAGAAAGTTTTGTTAGTTGGCCTCCAGAAGTTCGGCGATTTTTTCTTAAGGCACTGTGTGTGCCTTTAACTATTGACTAGGCCATTACAGAAAGAGATGTTCAATATTAGGTACTCTTATTAAACAACTAAAATGGATCGGTTTATACACATGATATTCATACGGCTAGGATAAACATTGCAATTAATTACTTTGAGTTGTTCAATAAATATTGACACTACATTTCTACTTATTAAGGATGTTAGGTATACTTAAACTTCTTTAACTTCTATTACAGAAGAGTTCCACAAACATGAATTGCATACAAACTTGTATATATTCTATTATTATTTTTGGGGGGGGGGGGGGGGGTGTGTGTGTGTGGTGGTTCTTTACCAAAGGTCAGTGGTTTACTCTTGGCACTTAAGTTTTCAACACAATCCCAGATTGGAGATCTCAGTGATAGAGCAGTCCAATACATGTGCTTACATAACTCTGCGCCTCTCTCTGGATGGGTTCAAATACCACATTGGCGCTTACAGGGAAAAGATGTACAATGTTAGGTACTCTTATCACAGAGCTCTCTCTCTCTCTCACCCTTATGTGAATGGGACCTGGACCCTTGCAATTGTGAAAAAGCATCATAATGGCCAAAATTGTGAAAAAGAAAACTCTAAATATACTGGTTTTAAAGCTGAAATTTCCAAAATTGTGAAAGTTAGCAAAATGATTGTGAAAAAACCATAAGATTTTGAATTATGAATGGGGCAGAATATCGGCCCCAAAAATGACCCAGTGAGAGCCCTGTATCAAACCACCTTAATGGATTGGTTCAGTTACACTATATATACACTACTAGGATACACTGCAATTAATTACCGCAAGTTGTTTGATAATATTGATACTATCACTGCATTTCTGCTGAAGAGGAGTTAGTATTGTATACTTTAATTTATTAAACTTCTATCACAGAAGAGTTCCACAAACATGAAAAAACTTACAAGCTTGTATGCATTCTATTCTATTCTGGGAGCATCAGTGGCCAAGTGGTCTAAAGCACATGTTTAAGGATCACACAGCACCTCTCACCTCTAGGTTCAAATCCTGTTCTGGCAGATCATAAGTGGTAAAGTCTGTAAGTTTGTTATTGAAGGCCGGTGGTTTTCCCTGGGCACTCTGGTTTTCTCCAGTACCAATATTCACCATAACCATTACTTCCATGATGTACAAGTTACTTCACTTATACTGCGAAACATCCAGTGTGTTATTGCACCCTGGCAGGTTTAAAACTAAACTCCCATGTAACCAACAAGTTAACCAATCATTAAGCATTAAATTTCTATGAATGGTGACAAATTCAGTGCTTTTTACTATATTCCTATTAGAAGGTAAATACCAATTCATGTACCCAAACACTTGGTATTTGATTTGAAATCAAATATTGTATTTTATTGAATGATTAATTAAAATTGTCAAGCAATTAATCCTGAAAATGTAGAAAAAATGTGAAAGCTGATAAATAAACTATTTGTTTTAGTTTGTTTAACTGCCAAACATAAAACGGTTGTTAAAGTCTTTGGTTTAGGCTTAGTCGGGAATATCACCTGGCATCCGAGCACTCTGCCAACTGAACAACTATTTAATTGTTTCTCCGTTGTTCCGATTTTCAATACCAATTACCAGAAACAAAGAATAAATACTGAAGTGTGGGAGAATCGATAGCTAAAAAAGCAAACAGCTAACAGCTCAATATTAAGACAACAAATCGGTCTGGAAATGGAAAAAATAGCTTTGTAAAACAGCTCAACATTAAAACAGGAAATGGCTATGTAAACAATGAAAATTAAATATGTAATCTGATTTGTAATAAATCTTTATTTAAAAGACAGTGTCAAATTAATATATTGTTTGTAGAAGGAATATTAGAGTGATGTTTTTATGCTCAAACCAAGATACTGTTACTTATGCCGAGGCAGTCTATATTGGGATGGTGGGGGAAACCAGAGTACCTATAGAAAACACTGGCCATGGGAAAGCAAAGTTTTAATTAAAAGGCATAAGTTTCACAATCATTCCTTAAAAAATTGCTTTCTTAATTTTTTAAAGCTTTTCAGAAATTTTAAGGCATCATTTTGAAGATCATTTTAAGCTTTCGTTAAATGTATTATTCAAGTTCTTATTGGACAAAAAAGTGGTCTGTTACCCAACTTGGTTATAACTCTGGTTGTGACTGTATGCACAAGAGTTGAGTTGAGTAATGGTGTTTAACGGCCCAGTCAAGAATATTTCACTTATATCGAGACGTCGCCAGCTATAGGTGAAGGTGCAGAAAATTTGCCTGTGCGTCGCGCTGATGGCATTATACAGCAGGGTTCTTAAGCATGCCAAGCCCAACGTGACACGGGACCTCGTTTATTTTAAGTTCCCATCTGAAAGAACTGTGCATTATACAGCAGGGTTCTTTATGGTGAAATGCCTATCGTGACACGGTACCCTATTTATTTTAAGTTCCCATCCAAAAGAACTGTTACTTTCATTTCATAATGCCGAGTGCTTGGCGAAAGAACAGTGACTACCCACTTTCAAGTCTTGGGTCAGACCCAGCCGGGGATCGAACCCTAGACCTCCCACTTACAGAGTGAGCACTCTACCAACTGAGCTACCGCAGTGGTTGTGTGTACAAGAGGTATAAAACTATGAGGACCCTTAGACCACTCAACCAAGACAAAGGCCACCAACATATAAATGACAAAATATTGCAAACTACAGATAGCAAATATAATGTGTAATAAATTTGTTTTTAAAAGGACAGCATGAAATTGACAAACACAATGTAAAACAATGGCTTGGCATGTTGATATAATGAAAAAATATATATATATATCAGAAAAATTATTTGTGATAAATTTCTTTTTAAACAAGCCATATGAAATAAATGAGAAAAATGTGAAACAATGACACCACATATTGATATATAGAACAGCCAATGGTATGTATTGGAAAATATAATTTGTAATAAATTTCTTTTTAAACGGACCACATGATATTAACGTGAACAATGTGAAACAATGGCAGGGTAATACAGCCAAACAGCTCAGTAAACAAAAAAATATATCCTAGGATATTGTTTGCAATAATTTTCTTTTTAAAAAAGACCACATGAAATTAGCAAGAACAATGCAAAACAATGGCAGGGTATATTGATATAAACAACAGCTCAATATACAAAAAACATGTATTATTTCTAGGAAAATATAATTTGTAATAAATCTCTTTTTAAATGGACCACATGATATTAACGTGAACAATGTGAAACAATGGCAGGGTAATACAGCCAAACACACACAAACAGTTCAGTATACAAAAAAATATATATCGGAGAATATTGTTTGTAATAATTTTCTTTTTAAAAGGGACCACATGAAATTAGCGAAAACAATGTACAACAATGACAGGGCATATTGATATAAACCACAGCTCAATACACAAAAAACATAGATCATTTCTAGAAAAATATAATTTGTAATAAATCTCTTTTTAAATGGACCACATGAGATTAGTGAGAACAATGTGAAACAATGGCAGGGCAATACAGCCAAACACATACAGACAGCTTAGTAAACAAAAATATAAATCGGAGAATATTATTTGTAGTAAATTTCTATTTAAACAGACCACATGAAATTAGCGAGAACAATGCAAAACAATGGCAGGGTATATTGGTATAAACAATAGCTCAATACACAAAAACATATATCATTTATTGGAAAATATAATTTGTAATAAATTTCTTTTTAAACAAACCACATGAAATTAGCGTGAACAATGTGAAACAATGGCAGGGCAATACAGCCCAACACATACAAACAGCTCAGTAAACAAAAAAATATATCGGAGAATATGGTTTGTAATAAATTTCTTGTTCAAGGGACAATTTGGAATTACTGTGAACAATGCAGAACATATTGATATAAACAAAAGCTCAATACACTAAAACATATTTCGTTTATCGGAAAATATAACTTGTTATAAATTTCTTTTTAAAAGGGAAGACATGAAATTAATGACTTGTTTGAAAAAGGATGAAATTGACTAATTATATTCCGAGTTTATGATCAATATCTTTTGTTGTATTGCACTTCCATTATTTATTCTACAATTTGATACGCCGTTTTTATTATTATTATGTTTACAGTAATTGAAAAACCATCAATAAAAAATTATGTGTACAAAATAAAAGAAATATTGTATAGGTAAACAACATTGACCTGTCTGTTTAACCTTTCATTTAAATAGTTATTACGACCAAGTACATTTGTGTATAGGGAGCAAAGATGTTTATTTTGTATACATCATGAGATACACTCATCTCATAGAGTAAATTAAACCTGTGCACAGTGTATGTATTACCTTGGATCTTAACACTACCCATGTATTGGGTGGACCATTCTTTATGAATATTCCCAATGAAAGGTCAAACGGACAGGTCAATGTTGTTTACCTATATTTCTATGTCTTGTTATCGGCTTTTAAAATCATTGGAACGGAAAATGGAATAGGGAAATCATGATCCGTAGAAATATTATATTTCTATCTTGCAATTGGGCGTTTTAAAGCACCGTTGTGGAAATTGGAATTGCATAACATTTATTCAAAAATAAAAATCTAATGTCATAGAAATACTGTATTTTATATCATGTAATGGGGCGTTTTAAAGCGCTGTTCTAGAAAAAGGAATAACATAACAGTTATTCAAAAACAAGAATTTAATGTTGTAGAAATACTAAATTTTATATCATGTAATGGGGCGTTTTTAAAGCACCACGGTGGAAAATGGAATTTGAAAAAATTAGGCATCCAAAACAAAAAATCTAATGTCCAGGAAAAAAAGTTACCAGTAAATTTGATGTAATTTTAGGGTTATTAATGAAAATATGAAATAAATATTGTATTCCTTGTCTTCCGTGAGTTTTTTAATCGTCTGTGTGGGAAATGGAAGGGAAAGAGTCGTCAATACTAAAATCATTCATATATTGCAACAATACATTTAATTTAATGTTTTTTATTGCAATTTATGAAAATATAAAATATATATATATTGTTTTTGTCCTCATGGAAACATAAAATTAATATTATAATCTTTGTTTTCTGAGTGTTTTTAAAAGCATCTGTGTGGAAAATGGAATTGATGAAGAGTTCTCAAAATCGGGCATAAAATGCAACAGTACATTTAACTTTATGTAAGTTTATGGAAATGTGAAACAAATATTGTATTGTTTTTGCCTCGTTGTAAGTTTTTCAAAGCATCTGTGTGGAAAATGGAATTGATAAAGAGTCCTCAGAATCGGGGATAAAATGCAACAGTACATTTAAGGATGTAATTTTATGGAAATAAAAGAGAATGTGAAACAAATATTGTATTGTTTATGCCTCATTATAATTTTTTTTTAAGCATCTGTGTGGAAAATGTAACTGAGTCAAAGTCGGTTATGAAATGCAACAGTACATTAAATTTGATGACAATTTATGAAAATATGAAAGATATATTGCAGTCTCCAATTCCTTCAAGAGTTTTTTAAAGCGTCTGTATGGAAAATATTAAATAAAAAGCATCATATAATCACATGTCAAGCATAAAATGCAACAATACATTTAACATGATGTAATTTTATGGCATTTTGTGAAAATTTATAACAAATGTTGTATGTGCTGTAAGTCAAAATTAGTGATTTAAGTACAGTCCAACCTGCCTTAAAGGTCACCTCTATATAAGGGTCACCTGCTTATAAAGGGTAGTAGAATTGTATGTGAATTGTTCTTTATTCATATTATTTTAATCTGTATATAAAGGTCACTTCTATATAAGGGCCATCTGCTTATAAAGACTGGTAGAATTGTATGGCAAATTGTTCTTTATTCATACTATTTGAACATGTATATAAAGGCCACTTGTCCATAAAGGCCACTTTTACTGGTTTCTTTAGGTGGCCTTTATAGACAGGTTTGACTTTATTGTGATTTCAAAATGGATACCCCAAACACTGAAGGCACATGCTTCAGTACTGTGGTCAACAGCATACCACAAACATTGTTGTGAAGACACATAGCTTAGCACAGCATACATACCACAGACATTTTTGTGAAAGCTCTTAGCTGATCACAGTGGTCAACAAGAAGATTGATGCAGGACATACAAAGATCTACTTGACAAGAAAAACCCTCAAGATATAAGAACATCATGATTTATGTCACTTATCATGGGTGAACTTTACCTTTGCAATGAAATTATGAAGCATTTAAAGCTTATAAAGCATATAACAGGAAATAGGAGGAGCCTAATGAGGTTTGCAGCTGTACCACGTGGTCAATACCTCTTAACGTTTGTGCGGAGCATTTTGGAAAACGTCAAAGTCACATATTCCCAGAACAACATTGTTTTTACAGGAAAAGGTCATATTGTGTGATAGGAAACAAGCGTTTTGCAGACACGTTAGAAGGTATCACGTGGTACAGCGGCGAACCCCATTTGAAATTGTCTGTTTCTTGCACTTTTCATGACTAGGGAAGATTTTTTTCAGTAACTGTTGTCAGAAATTTTTCTTAGATTTAATTTTTTGGCATGCAAACTTATCTGAATGTGTTGCGCATCATGACAAAAAATTATTCTTTTTTATTTTATTAACACAGTCATGGACATATTTTCAATGTTTCATTCCAAGAACTCAAGAGTAGGTTCAGAAAATTAATGAATGAACAACACTGGAGTTTTAGCCCACAACCCTACATTTGGAAAGCCAGCGACATATCTGCCAATCAATTTGACCTAGACATAACATATAAATCAAATCATTCAATTTACATTTCCTAATATATGAAAAATGTATTCTATTACGCTCATGACAACAAGTAGTCTTAATCCAGTCCAAATCCTGAAAAATGATATCTTCCGATTTATTTTCGGATTTTTCAGTAATCAAAAACCAATATTTCATCTCGAATTAACTTCATGTAAAGACAAACTAAGTCTGATTACCTGTGCTTACCTGTGTGTACCTGTCTGATCAAAAGGTAAAAACAGGTAAATTAATGAATTTTTAGTCCGACTAAATTAAGGATACCAGATACTTCAAATTAAAGACACATTATCCATGTTTTGCACATTAAAAGTTAGATGTAATTTCAGAATGTAATTTAAAACCTAATTGTAAAAACGATCACCATTTATATGTTATTTATTGCAACTTATTTTTAAAAAAATCAAAGTTAATTTCAATTGTGGAATAAAACCACTGCAGTTGCTCAGTTGGTAAAGTGCTCGCTCTGTAAGTGGAAGGTTGTAGGTTTGAACCATCAACAGGTCTGACCAAGACTTAAAAGTGGGTAGTGACTTTTCTTTCGCCAAGCACTTGACATTAGAATTGAAAGTAACGGTTCTTTTGGATAAATAAGGTCCCGTGTCACAATAGGCATTATACCATAAAGAACCCTGCTGTATAATGCCATCAGCACAACATACAGACAAAATTTCTGCAATTTTGCCTATAGCTGGTGACATCTGGATATAAGTGAAATATTCCTGATTGGAACATTAACACCATTACTCAACTTAATTGTGGAATAGAGTTGCGTTGAGTAATAGTGTTTAATGTCCCAGTCAAGAATATTTGACTTATATCGAGACGTTGCCAGCTATAGGTGAAGGTGCAGAAATTTTGTCTGTATGTTGTGCTGATGGCATTATACAGCAGGGTTCTTTATCGTGCCAAGCCCACCGTGACACGGGACCTCGTTTATTTTAAGTCCCTATCCGAAAGAACAGCGACTTTCATTTCGTAATGCCGAGTGCTTGGCGAAAGAACAATCACTACCCACTTTCAAGTCATGGGTCAGACACGGCCGGTGATCGAACCCACGACCTCCCATTTACGGAGCGAGCACTCTACCAACTGAGCTACCGCAGTGGTCAATTGTGGAAAAGAGTGGATTGGATCAGTAATGGTGTATTACATTCTAGATACTTTTAATGATGAAAAAGGGGTCAGTCTTTGGACAGTGGAAACCAGAATGCCAAAAGAAAATCACAGACCCAGGGATTTATCAAGGGCCTATTTAGGGCCGAATTCGGCCCCATTCCCAATGGAAAAAACATTAATTTTTTCCCAAAACAGACTGAGAAAATTCCCAATTAGAAAATTGTACCAGATACATAGCTGAAGTCTGGCCATAAATGTGGCTGCTTTTCTCAATCTTCAATCAACTCAAATACACTAAAAGCGTTTAATCATTAATGGCATCAAAAATATGTCAAAGTTTTCCCAAATTGAGCAAAAAGTTGATAGTTTTTCCCAATTTTTAGTTTAGGACCTTTTCCCAAAAGACCCTGATAAATCCCTGAGACCTTCTGCAAGTGAACAGACAAATTTTCTCAAACTAGCAGGGATTCAAAATCCCCCAGGTCCGATGTCAAGGACCTATTGATTTTACATTGGAACCCTTGATATTAAAATTGTAATAGCCTGATGGACCTGCAGTTTTTTACAAGCATGATACTGCTCATTCTGTATGCTATAACCCAATTTTTATACCCCCTGCTTAAAAAGTGGGGGGTAAATAGTGATAGGGGTATCTGTCTGTCCTTCTGTCCTTCCGTTACACCTTAGGGTACCTATCTCTTATCCACAACTCCTCCTAAAACCTTCAATGGATTTTCATGAAACTTTCACACAATTTTTGTGATATAATGTAGATGTGCAACTCCTATTTAAAAATTTGATCCGATGGATTTTTGGGAGCGGGGGTATTTTTTGTGAGCTTGTGGCTCACAGTTTTTCTAGTTTACTTAAGTTAAAACTTAAATGATCAACATGTCTCCGTGTTCTATCATCCAATAATGCATAGGACCCCACATGCTCATGCACATGCGACAGAATGAATCACTGTGTGGCTTTGCTAAATCATGATTTATTTCGATGTTGCATGTGTATTACAGTCATCGTTGGACAATAAAACATGTGGATAGTTTAACTACCGTTATTTTTTTTTTAAATAAAAAAACATATGCAACCTTAACTAACCCCAGAGTGCATGGACAAAAAAAATTTATGCGCTTAATATATGATTGGTAGGTTGGCTGATATGAGGTTTTACATCCAACTCAAAAATCTTTTACTTATATAAAGGGGGGTCAGTTCAAGAAACTAAAGTATCCAAAGACCTTCTGCCAAGCTAATTCTCACACTAGCTCATTGGAAGTTTGGCGGCGGCAAGAAGTGCGGACCCATAAACATCAGCTTCATACCACTTAGACACAGAAGCCCCGCCCCTGACTAAGAGAAATAAATCAGCCTATCCCTCATCTTGGCATTAGACAGAAACATGTTCCACACTTATTATATATATGATCACAAATTGTCTGGCAGTGACATCAAATTTCTTTATCTATATAAATATTTTCATAGGCCATCAAATGTCTAAACTGAAACATATCTTAATTTCAGTGTGTCCAAACTGACAAGCGAAGACAGTTATTTAGTTATTCAAATATACTAGAACATTATTGGCTATTTTTCATGAAAACCATATAATGCTACTATATAAACACAATAAGTTCATTACATGTCCGACTATACTGATGTGTAAAGATGTATGTCCAATATCCAGCAATTACTAAACTGACCGGTCAAAAAAAAATAAGATATCAGTGATGCTATAAAATATATCTTAATTAGTGATGTCCTGGAATTTACTAAACTGATATGTTAGATGTATGTCCAATGTCTAGCAATTACTAAACTGACCGGTCAACAAAATAAGATATCACTGATGCTATAAAAATATATCTTAATTAGTGATATGCTGGAATTGATAGGGAAAGACAGTAATAATAAAAAATAACATCAAGGCTAAAAATCAAATCTATAAAAAATATAAGCACAAACACATTTAATATATTTGATGGGCATTGCAGCTAAAGACAGTAATAATAAAAAATAACACCATTAACAACAAGGCTAAAAATCCAATTGATCAGAGATATATGGGCATGTTAATACATCAACTACATCTTAACTCTAGATGTCACAAACAGAGGAAGATTGATTGATTGATTGATTGGGTTTTTTTCGTTCCAGTCAAGAATATTTCACTTATATCGAGATGTCACCAGCTATAAACAAATTGGCATGATTTTTTACCTTTGCCATGTGATTATGAGCAATTGGCATGGAGCCTTATTTAGTGGTACCACAATATTGGGCATTGGTTTTGAAAGGCTCTTCTGAAGGACCCTTAAACTGATAGAGATTCTTACAAGAGTTAATAATAAAGCTAATAAAGTTAATAATGAATATAATTTCAGACCATCATAACTATACAACAATCATTCATCAAAATATCTTATTTTTTCATTCCAAACTGAAATTCATTAAAAATAATAGTCCATTGTCAAAGTTATAATCTTGAGTGGAGTAGAATAATAATATGTTATGCCAAAGTCATGATTCTTTCAATTACATGGGAGGGGTTCGGTTCTGGAATGGTGGAGGAAACCAGAATGCCTGGAGAAAGCCAACAAACCTTCAGCAAGCAAAGTATTTTTCATAAACAGGTACAATAATGGTATATAAACTAGAAAAACTGTGAGCCACAAGCTCACAAAAATACCCCCCGCTCCCCCCACATAAAAAAAAATCCACCGGATCAAATTTTTTAAATACGAGGTGCACATCTACATTATATCACAAAGATTGTGTGAAAGTTTCATGAAAATCCATTGAAGGGTTTAGGAGGAGTTGCGGATAAGAGATAGGTACCCTAAGGTGTAACAGAAGGACGGACAGACACCCCTATCACTATATACCCCCCACTTTTTAAACGGGGGAGGGGGGGGGGTATAATGATGAAATATAAAATAAATAAAAATGGAAAAAAATCTTAGTTTTAAATGTCCCAAACTGACAAAGATAAAATTAAGAAAAATATGACAGTAATAGGACAAAGTCAATCACCAAGATCTGAAGGCTAAAATCATATCCATCAGAAATTTCAATCATGGTATCAAAATGATGAAATATCTACTTAGAATTATTAATCTTCTAGCCGCCATCAATCATGAAATTGATTTGCAATCCTATATCTTAACAAGCTGATTTTTACTGACGAGACGAGCAAACTTAACTCCTGATTTTACAACGTACTGAGGAAACTTGACTTGTTGGGCTGAATTAGAAAATACATTTGTCTACTGGTTTTTAACTCTAGTTTTAATACAGAGGTTGAGAAAGCTTGACCTAACTAAAGTATAACACACAATTTGTGGACATGTTTCAAACTATTTTAAACTCTAATTTTATGAGAGGCGGAGGAAACTTGACTTTGGTTCATACATGAAAATGTATTAGTACAAATGTTTGCTGGTTGCATTGATTATCCTCTTTTTACTATAATTAAGAGAGAGAGAGATACTTGGCCAAATTAGAACACAAGTGCCAACTGCTTTCAAACTATCTTTTCACACTGATTTTACAAGAGGAAACTGAACTTTCTGGTCCATCTGAACACACACCGTTTTTACAAAGTTTATGGTCATGAAAAATTTGCATAATTTATGCAACTTACAAAATACACAAAGTAAGCTATAGAATAAGAATAGTGTTTAGAATAACAGCCAGTCCAATAGTCCTAAACTAGTAGCTTTTTGTGAAGGATTTGGTTACTTTTTTAATCGTCAACAATATACCACAAACCATCTGTATTTAAAACACAGACAAGCACCATAAATAACTCGCTAAATGTAGCATAATTACTACATACATTAGTGAATGATAAAATGTACTTTCCATTGCAAGGTTCTTCTGTAAAAGGAGGGATTTACAGAAAAACCAACCAACAATGGCCCCCGATTCCACTACAGGTGAGTATTCTAATCAAGTGTCAATTTTATTAAAACCAGAAAGAACAAGTCCTGAAGAAGCTAAATTAATTGATAACTTTAATGTCTCATTATCTTACTTCCAACTATTAAGCCAAAATGGACAGTGTCCAGGCAGCCAATACTAGTTTTCAAATAGATGAGCAAAAATAACCATTGTCCAGTTAGTCAACAGTTTTCAAATAAATTAAACCAAAATGACCATTGTCTTAGACGGCAGCCAACAGTTTTCAAATAATTAAGCCAAAATGACCCATGTACAAGCCAGCAGTTTAGAAATATTTAATTAAGACTAAATGAAGTAAAACGACCACAGTCTAAGAATATTAAATTCCGACACAGCACTGCAGAAATATTGGTTAATAAATATCAATACACATAACAGTTTCACTCAGTTCAATGAACAAGTAACAAATTCCCATCAATTTTCTCTGTACGGAACATTCATTACTATCACCTTATAACAAAACTGACCTTAGGGGGGCTCGACATGAGTTCATTTAAGAAAACGAGTCCCCCCTAAACCCAATATATTACTATCAATCATTCTCATCTATATTCCCCGAAAATCAATTCCTCGTTGGCGGCGTTAATTCTCTGACAATATTTGCTCGCCGAGACAAAAACATCAATACTCTGTGTGGGGTATGAAAATGAAGATTGTGTTGTGTTATGTGGGTAAAGGAAAATCGGGAAAAAAGTGTTTTGTTGGGTTTTTTAGTATAATTAAAAACATACATAATATAAGACTTTAAAGTTGCAAAATATAAACTTGATGAACTTGTTTCATGATGGAAGACCCTCACTTTTCCCAGAGTTGATGGATTTAATATCTATTTGGACTTTTAACTAAAAGTGTGTGCATATGTGTTTGTGTGTGTGTGTGTGTGTGTGTGTGTGTGTGTGTGCATATGTGTGTGTGTGTGTGTGTGTGTTTTCTTGTTTTGTATGGCTGTTTTATTACACAGTCAAACCTGTGTTAAATGCCACCTCTATACAAGGACCACCTGCTTTTAAAGGCCAACACAATATTATCCCAGTTGTTCTTTATTCATGTTACATCATAACCTGTCTATAAAGACCACCTGCCCATAAAGGTCATGTTTACTGGATCCCTAGGGTGACCTTTATAGACAGGTTTGTCTGTATTTGTATTATGTCATGTTCTTAGTTACTTTTGATGTTAACAAGTTCAACAAAAAAATTTCTGTTGCAAATTTTTTCTTCAATCTGATTTTATAGAGAAAATTTTAAAAATAAAATTGAATAATTATAAATCTTCCTTGATGCAAGCAAGGCCTGCTTTGAAAGCATGTGCCAAATGATTTAATTATGCTTTAGAGTAGTGTACCAAAAGATTTCACTGGAAATGGTCAAAGTTGGATTTTGGTGGTGGAAATTTTGAAAGCCAAAGTGGCAACAAATAGTTAAACAATGGTAGCAAAATCAAAGTTTTAGTGACCATGGCACCTATTTTAGTTGCAACTTTGAGTCTGAGAGTACAGCCCTCAAAGTTGGTTTCAAAACTAAGTGGCCAGCTGGCCACCAATTTAAATTTTCAGGTGGCCATTGGAAATTCCAAGTGGAGGAAATTACTTACATACATCAGTGTTATTAATAACAATAATGATGATGTAAAGTGTCCATTATATTGCTTGAAATTGTAACAGTATTCTGAACATTCTGTAACACAGAAATAATATTTGTTTTCTGGTCACAAAAGTTCAAATTTAAAGTGGACAAGATGGCCACCATTTACAAATTTTAGGTCGCCAGACACAATTTCAGGTCAATTTGGCCACCATTTTAGTAGACAAAATTTAAGGCTGTGGTGCCTATTTTAGTCGCAACTTTGAGTTTGAGCCCTGTCTAGAGTAGCACAATATCAGTATCACTACAAATATGAAATAAATTAAGAAAGAAAAAAGAACCGAGACAAATTTTCTTCTTGATGCCGTTAGCGTCGGTAAAAAGAAAAACAGTTTATTTATTGCAATACCAGTCAGCTGCTTTCTCAGATACCAAGATACGAATCAAAACACAATATCGAGATAACACTGCTTTATACGACTTGATCATTATTGGAATTTCGTTTACAGCGAGATGGTAAATATTGAGAATGAGAGCAATCGCCGAAGAACATCCTTAACAATTATGGCATTGATTCTGAAGACTTCTCTAAAATACTTTGCAGCAGATATTTTTCATGACTGCAAGACTTTGCAGAAGATATTTTTCAATGATTTCAAGACTTTGCAGCAGATATGTTTCATAATTTAAAGAATCCTCTTAAATATTTTGCAGTGGATATTTTTCATGATTTAAGGAATTCTCTAAAATACTTTCTAGATTGATATTTTTCATTATTTATTTTCTTATTTAATCAAGTAAATTTTATTTATTTTGTTTTATATACATAACAAATAACAAAAAGTTATTAAGATCATTCTTCCAAGATCAATTCTTTAATGATTACTATGGCGATACCGGTGCTTTTAAGTTCTGAATATTGGTGGGTTGTTTTTAAAATTTACATTGGGATAAATATTTGTTTACTGATTTTATTTACTTATTTATTTCATAGGCAAACAAAACTGACCTGGCAGCTTGACATAATATTTTGATTTGTGAATGGGGCAGAATATCAGCTGCAAAACCATCCCAGCGAGAGCCTTGAATTGCAAGATGATGTTATAACCAGACACCGTGCAATCATTATCTAACATATACAATCTGAAATCGGCGTGAAATAAGATTTTAGATATATTTTCCACACTTAATCAGATTTCAACAGTAAAATACAAATAAAATTAAATTAAAATTGATAAAATATGTTGCATAAGTATTTTTTGTTTCATTTTAATTGCTTACTTATCAAATGCAGTTATCGGTAAAAAATCAATCAAGACCACATAAATCTATTGAATAAATTCTTACAGGACATGTTTGTATCGTAAACTTTCTTTATCAGGAACAGCTGATCAACGGATTGACTCATTAGAATTTTGCCTGAAGGTTAATTTATTACACAATACTTGATAAAAGAAGAAAGAATCTGACCAATGGATTAATGTAAATTTTGTTAAATGTTGCTTATAGTCGCATCAGCTATTTTTCAGCTATTCGCCACGAGAACTACTTTATCAATCTCTATGGATTAATCTATGATTCGCGATGAGAACTTCTTTATCAATTTCTATGGATTAATCTATGAACAAGTCCCTGAATGCATGTGAAGTGCGAGTGTTTTTATGGTCTGCCTTGTACCAGCGTGCATTCAGGACGACTTTAAGGTGCTAGGTCACCAAATCAGTATGCTGCAGACAAGCGTACCACTCCTCAAGTCACATTATACTGACACCGGGTGAAAGGCCAACGGCAAGGAATATTCACTTATCCACATGTGGTCCGAGCAGGACTCAAACTCACAGTGGTGAGATACCATGGATGTGTAGACTGACCTCTTATCCATTTGGCCACCATGGCCAGCCAATGGACTGATGGATTAATTGGCTGAGTGATTAAAAATTGATTTTAATATTGAGCAGAATAGAGTAATGGGTGTTCTACTCACTAGCCAACGTTCTTCCATTTATAAAGAGGCTTTCCTTTCTTCGATGGTGGAGGAAAATAGATTTCCCAGAGAAAGCAAACTGAGTGAGTGAGTGTTTAAAGCCGCATCAGCAATATTGCAGCTATTCGTGGCTAGTACAACACAGTTAACTCGGGCAGAAAACACCGTTATTCCATTGATACTAAGTCTGTCACTTATTGGATAGTGAATAAACTGCTGCCTGTAGAAAACTACCCACCTTTTGGAAAGCAAACTGACAAACGCTCACACATTAGAATCCTGCATAAATGTTATGGGCCATTATTATGTGGTACGCTGGTAAACACTATTATAATACATGTATTGCCAATTTAAATTATTTAGCATGATTAGAAAGAAAAATATGTATTCAATGATTTTAAGATCTTTTCAAAATCCATTTAGAGTTGAAATTTCCTGGAAAAGCTCTCATTAGAGAAAGAATTACTATGATATGTTTGCAAAACAAACACACTGGTATAAATAATTCACTAGCGTATTACTGTAACATTTCCTAAGCTTTATTTGTTCAAATAGTACATTATTTATTTATTAGTAAATCATGCAGAGCATGACAAATCCAAAATAAAATCCTATTTTCTGCTGAATAGCTCTTATTCAAGTAACAAGATCAGGGAGAGTTCATTATTACCGTAATGCAATGGGTAGTGCACATCTTAATGAGAAACCCTAACAGATTATCCCCAAAGGGGAATTCGTACATTTCAATTTCCTTCAAAGATTCCATTGATGACATATCGGTTTATTTGGTATTCACCAAAACTTGGAGGAAAAAACACTTAATTACATCTTATTTAACGACTCCTGGTACAAAAAAAACATGATGATTTTTTTTCACATTTTTACAACTGATTTCTGTAATAATATTGATTCCAATATCTAATCACTCTTGTCTACATAATAATTCTGTCGGTGTTACTGTACCTGTAATACTCTATCTATAACAGGGCCTCAGCAGCCAACAAGTGGCCTAAAAAGAGCTTACGGATCACATAGCGCTTCTAGCAGCCTTCGCTTGAATCCCAATTGGGATAGATCATTGTGTGAGAACGTTTGTCAATCAGCTTGCTGAAGGTCAATGGTTTTCTAAGGGCACTGCTGTTTCCTCCAATATTCCTGAACTGAACTCCTCGTTATTAGTAAATTAATATCTAATAATTCTGTCTATGTTACTTTGTAATTCTCTATCTACGGAACCACTGCGGTAGCTCAGTTGGTAGAGTGCTCGCTCCGTAAGTGGAAGGTTGTGGGTTCGAACCCCGGCCTCGTCTGACCCAAGACTTAAAAGTGGGTAGTGACTGTTTTTTCGCCAAGCACTCGGCATTACGAAATGAAAGTCACGGTTCTTTCGAATGGGAACTTAAAATAAACGAGGTCCCGTGTCTTGGTAGGCTTGGCACGATAAAGAACCCTGCTGTAAAATGCCATCAGCGCAACGCACAGGCAAAATTTCTGCACCTTCGCCTATAGCTGGCGACGTCTCGATATAAGTGAAATATTCTTGACTGAGACGTTAAACACCATTACTCACTCACTCACTCACTCTATCTACGGCAGAGCCTAAGTGGCCGATTGGATTAAAGCACGTTAACTTACGGAGCACAGCCTCTCTCACTTCCTACGTTCTTCACATTACTCGTAGTCAAAGTTCAATCTTGTAATATTTTCCCATCTAAAACTAGCACTATTTTTATTTTTTTACTATCAAGCATCCATTTTCTTTACCATATTACTTCAGACAGTGGCCGTAATAATCGGCTCATCTTACAACAAGTAATTTTAACATCGTTGTTTAATTATACACTCATATCGGCATAAAAGAAAATGGAAGTCGCTGCGGAATGACCCCTCTCAAATGTCAGTCAGCGAATTTTATGGTTCTTGGTATCAGTAATGACCTTGTTCTTCGGGAAAATTAATTTGACAGAAAACACTTTCGCTACATGCGTTGTTTTATGACCATTCCGCGCCTGACCACAAGACAAATTTTATGGATTAATCAAATGATGAGCCAATTGATTTCTCATCAAAATCTAATAAATATATTCCTTACTTATGATAAAGAAACCAAAAATGATGGAAGAGTTTTATCAATAAACATCAAAACCTCATTATAATGCAGTGGTGAACCCAGAAGAGGGATTCTGGGGGTCTGAACTTATATATATATATTTTTATTTCTGTCCTGTGCCCCTCCACTAATTGCCCATATACAGCAAAACCTTGTTATATTGTCTCTTAATAACTTTGCTACCTCTATTGTTTCCACATTGCAGGAAAATCTCAATACAATACCCTTGTATAAATGCCACCTCACTTTTTTGCCTTAGTACAGTATAATCTTGTTATAATTATATGGTTTCTTTTAATGCTGTAAATGTATTTAATACCCGTGTATTTATTTTCGCGGTATAAGAAATTTAGACATATCTGCGTAGTTAAATTTTCACGTTTTTGAAATGTGCACTTAAACACAATGAGCAAAATAAATTTCCACTCGCTATCAATTTTCATGTAAAACAAGCGACCACGAAATAAGCGAAAATTGGTACACCGCGAAAATAAATATGTTTATAGTAACTCTGCCATATCATTTATTGCCACACTATTTTTAAAAGTTTTTCATGGTTTTTCTTTTAAACCTCCCTCAATTTATCGCTAAACCGTTTTGCAACTGTTGTTGTATAAAGTCTTTTGGCAACAAATCAAGGAAGGAAAATCAAGATAAACATTGAACAAATGAATTTTTGGACTTCAAAATAGTGTGGCAATATGCAAGGTAGCACATTAAATGAACATCTTGAAAAAAAACAAAATTTATTTTATTCAGATTTTAAATTTGTCAGAATAAAGCTAGAGAAATCTTCAGTGAGAAATAATTGTGAAACGGGTCTGGATAGTAAAATTTTAAAGACTTATTGAATATTCTTAGCCTCAATTGTCACTCTTTGGCAGTGCATGACGTAAATCAGAAGCCTTGGATCTGCTACCTGAAGGTTTCTACCAAACACTAAACAGAGTAGAGTATAAAAAGTTCCAGTCAAGATTATTTCTGATTTACATCAAAGTGGCCAGTTCTGAGATGGTTGAGTAAACTGGAATACCCCGAAAAAATGCCAACTTTAGCAAGCAAACTAACAAACTTTCTCATACAGGGTCTGCCTAAGTAGGAATCAATCTTATAGATAGTGAAGATAAGATATATGTTAAAACCACTTGGCAGAAATGACATAGCATTCACTCAGGCTAGCAAACAAAATTTCACTCAGTGAAAACTATATTCTTCAAAGGAAGTAGAGGACATAAACGGCCATAAAGACACATTTTTGTATTGCATACTGTCATGATTTTTATCTATGACAAATTGTCACGTTAAAACATCGCAACTTGAAAATGCAGCTATTTATGCAGCCCTGAAAAAACCCACAAAATTCATCAAGAAAACTGATAACTTTTTGACACCAAGGTTTGTCCGAGTAATGTTCAAACTATAAATTGTCAGAGGAGCTGCGTTACCTAAGCTATAAGCTTTGCACCAATTGGCAGCAATGGCCGATAGCATTCGCTCAAGTTGATGAAAAAAATTCAACCAGCAAAAGCAATATACTTCAAAGGAAGTGGAGGACATAAACGGCCATAAAGACACATTTGTGAATTGCACACTGCCATGACTTTTATCTACGACAAGTTGTCACGTCAAAACATCGTAACTTAAAAATTTTAACATTTCATGCTGGAGTACCCTGAAAAAACACAAACTTCAACAAGAAAACTGATAACTTCTCACACCAGAGTTTGTCAGAAAAATATTCAAACCATGAGAGGTGCTGCATTCCATAGACCATTCGTGTTGGACCACTTGGCAGCAATGGCTGATGGCATTTGCTCCAGCTGATAAAAAATTCAACCAACAAAAGCAATATTCTTCAAAGGAAGTGGAAGACAAATCTGTAAAGGGGATTATTTTCACGGGGTGAAAAATTCGCAATTTCTGAAATCTGGCATTTTGCGTGGGTGTAATATATTATGATATATTAATCTGCATGGTAGACATTTTCACATGGATAAAATTGTCGTGGTAATTTCTGTAGCGAGAAACAAGCAAAAAATTGTACCCACATGGAAATTCCCCCCCCCTTTACAGTACACATTTGTGTATATGCAACATTGAGTGAGTGAGTAATGGTGTTTAACGTCCCAGTCAAGAATATTTCACTTATATCGAGACATCGCCAGCTATAGGCGAAAGTGCAGAAATTTTGCCTGTGCGTTGCGCTTATGACATTATACAGCAGGGTTCTTTAGCGTGCCAAGCCCACCGTGACCTTGTTTATTTTAAGTTCCCATCCGAAAGAACCGTGACTTTCATTTCGTAACGCCGAGTGCTTGGCGAAAGAACAGTCACTACCCACTTTCAAGTCTTGGGTCAGACCTGGCTGGGGTTCGAACCCATGACCTTCCACTTACTGAGCGAGCACTCTACCATCTGAGCTACCGCAGTGGTTGTATATGCAACATTGCTCTGACTATCAACAAATTTCAACCAGCGAAAGCAATATTCTTCAAAGGAAGTAGAGGACAAAAGGGCCATAAAGACACATTTGTGTATTGCATACTGCCATGATTTTTATCTATGACAAGTTGTCATGTCAAAAGGTCGTAACTTGAAAATGCAATTAATGAAAGACTGGTACCATCAAAGACAAAATATATTTATGTTACAAGCAAATAACAAGTGATCTGCAAGATCGACACTACGACAGAAAAACGACCGCTGACCAACTTAATACAACAAATGGGTTTTACATGATTATGATCTACCAGATGTATTAATGGAAAAACGTCATCGTCACTTCAAAAACGCGGAAAATGCATCAAAATCCATTTCAAAATTACTCTATTTAAATTTTTAACACCATTAAGATAACTAGCATAAAAAACGTATTTTCACATAAAATTCTAAAATTGGTCCATTTGAATTTTCATGTTATTAAGATAACAAGAGGAAAAAAATGGCTGTTTTATGCAAAAAATTTTCTAAATTGGTTTTGTTTTAAATCAATAATGCTGAAAATCAACGTTGATAACGAGCTTGTTTTAGCGATACATAATAAAAATAAGTATTATCGGCCATAATTGCCTCCATAAGGGCAATTCTAATCCCATTATTAAAATCAAAATCGTTTTTTTAATTTCTTGTTAAAACGATTCATTCTGAAAAGGTTATAAAATGGACACGTGAAAGCGGTGTAAATTTTACTCCGTTGGGACCGAAACTAATACAAGCTTCAGAGTATTTGATGACCGTTTTACTCGTTCCAGGGCCAATAAAGTGAATTTTTATTTCTTTTATAGTACCAGAGATGACAACTATTCTTCAACAACAAGAGTAATTTGTTTCATTTAATAGTTAATTTAAGTGAAGCAAAACCCTTTGTTTGATTTTATAAACAAGTGATATTTTTATAAGATTTTTTTTTATAAAAAAACAGATTTAGTAAAAACTTGTTACAATGCCCTTTAGATAATTTTCTCATCTCACTTATCGCCACAATATTTTAAAATTTCAAGCGAATTTCATTAATGTTTTTTCTTTACAAATCTACATCAATATATCACCAAACACCTTTAACCAAAATCTGAACAAACTACAGTGATTTTGTTTGCTTAAAATTACTACTGAATAAAGGTAGTTTCCCCTGGGAATAAATGACTAAATTTTCCCAATTTGAACACTAAAATCCCCAAACAACAGTGATATACTAGATATTTTCACAATATAACATCTTTGCAGTGAGGCTTCTAAGCTATTGCAAGCAGGTCACTATGCAGTTAACTATATTTCAGAGCTTCAAATATGCAATGGTGTGCTTATTCAAATTTATGATACTCAGTGGTAAAGTAAAATTAAGGTGGTAAAGTAAAATTAAGGTGGTAAATTGATTTAAAGCACAAAATTATGGAACACAGCACCTCTCACTACTAAAGTGCAAATTCCACTCAGTTAGATTCTATCTAATTAGAAAGTTTGTCAGTTTGCTTAATAAAGGTCAATGATTGTCTCTGGTATCTTGAATGTATTTGTGAATGCATTTTGACTTTAACAACAGAGACAAGATGCTTTCACTTAAATCAAGGCAGTCAATTTTATCAGGATGAAAACTAGAGTACCTAGAAAATATCTTTGGTAAGTGAACTCACAAACTTCCTCCACTAACTCTGGTTTCCCTCAGTTTCAGAACTGACACCTCAATTATTGAGTTAATTAGCTTTAGTGATTCTTAAACATCATTCGTTTACCATTGTGGTAGCTCAGATGGGAGTGCTCGCTCTGTAAGTGGGAGGTCAAGGGTTGGAAGTAGGTAGTGACTGTTCTTTCGCCAAGCACACAGCATTAAGAATGAAAGCCATGGTTCTTTTGGATTAGAACTTAAAATAAACAAGGTCCCATGTCACGGTGTGCTTGGCACCTGCTGCATAATGGTATCAGCGCAATGTACAAGCAAAATTTTTGCATCTTGGCCTATAATTGGTGACATCTCGATATAAGTAAAATATTCTTGACCGGGAGGTAAAACACCATTACTCAACTCAACTCTCAAACATCATTCCATTATCTGTCGACAATATACAACAGGACATATTTCAAAAAAGGAAAACCCTCACCGAGTTTCCATGAAGTCAAAGCAAGACAGTATAACTTTGATATAGCTGGGGACATCTGATTGAAATCATATTATGATATTAAAACTCAGTTTATGCAATCAGACTGAATGAACTTCACATATAACTAAACAATTTTAATTTTCTTAATGTTCTAATTATAACTAAGTCATAGCATAAAATAAATCTGCCAGCGATATTTCACCGCAGAAATCCGCTTTGAGGTATACCATAAATTCAGAATCGTTGAAGTTATTTATAGCCTGCCATGTTACAAACAACCAATACTAATCCAGTACAAATTTTACGACAATCATAAATATGTATCAAAATTTTACGATCACCAAGATGTTGCGATATGACGCACGGGAAGCGTTTGTCCCAAGACAGTT
The DNA here is from genome assembly GCA_021292105.1 of Anadara kagoshimensis. Classification (NCBI taxonomy): domain Eukaryota; kingdom Metazoa; phylum Mollusca; class Bivalvia; order Arcoida; family Arcidae; genus Anadara; species Anadara kagoshimensis. The sequence goes on from CM037866.1 coordinate 24,503,376, forward strand.
AGCGTCCCGATTTTTTATATTAAAAATCAATAATTCTTATATCAAAAGACAACATAATTGAATTAAGTGTCAAACTAAATTATGAAAAGAACGACTCGTAATTACTGTTTTATATGTTGTCGGTCAATACGAGCGTTTATATCGGTATGAAATATACGTCAACAGTTTGTTGATTTCATTTTATATTTAAAACATGCAATAAATGACTGCAACAAGTCAGTTATCTTTTTATAAAACATCTTAGATTACAAGGAGAAAAATGCTGACGTTTTCCGCATCAAATCTTTACAGTATTTTAACATTACTGTAAACATCTTTCGTGCTGTACTAATTTATGTTTATTTCGTGGTTTTTTGTTTCGCGTGAAAAATTAATACCAAGCGAAAACTCTATTATGCTTATAGTGTTATAGTGCATATTTCAAAAAGACTAAAATTGAACTACACAGATATGTCTAAATTACCTATACCGCAAAAATAAATACACACGAAATTGAATACGTTTACAGTATTTGAATTCAATGACAGAAGGGGCCCTTGAGCCATTGGCCCCAAAATAAAAATTACTGTCCCCTACAATACTGTCTAAGGGTCAATCATGACCCATCAATTTAGTGAAGATTTCCACATAAAATCTTTACACTATTTTACCATTATCTAAATTAAACGACAGAAAGGACTATTGAGCCATTGGCCCCAAAATAAGAATAAAAAAGTCCCCAATACTGTCTTATAATGGCCCAATCAGAACCAGTTGTTTTAGTGATATACAACAATAAGTAAGTTATCCTTGAAACAAACATCATAAGATTATTAGGAGAAAACTTGTAAAGTTTGCACATCAACCTTCAGTGTTTTACTGGTAAAGTTTGCACATCAACTTCCACAATATTTTGCCATCATTTAAATAAATGAGTCAATTGTGTACATCTACACTGTAAGCTTGTTGTTACATGACGCAAAATGATACAAACAGCCTACTAAACATTTAAATCAAATTGTTTTAAAATTCCAGAATTGATTAGATTTAACAACTTTAAATTTTATTGATTTCAATTTGACAAATGTCTAAAATATTTTTCCTATATATTATCGGAGCAAGTAATCAAATGAACTTCATCACTGTTTTAAAGATCTTCTAGTAAGGAAAGTCAGTGAATCGGAGTAAATGAGTTATACAGTAATTCAAGATTTCTTCACTGATATTAAAGTGGTCAGTTCTGATATAGTGGAGGAAACTGGAGTGCCATGGAGAAAAACCACTAATCTTAAGCAAGAGAACTGACCAACTTTCTCATGCTAAGATCTGCCCTAGCAGGTTAATAGAACAAAGCACACCTTTGAGTAACACTGTGATTCAAAGGTAGACTTTGGACCACTCGGCCACTAAGGCCCAGAAATTGCAATTTCACCCGAATCACATGACAAGACTTATACACTCTATGTTACATGACTAAAAATAACTCCAAATTGATACAAGTCCCTTATTTCATTATAGTTGGAATAAGTTTAAGGTCAATTTTATCATTACAACATTTTTATCATTCAAAAAAAATACAGAAAATTATTTTTAGACACAGCAGAACAGTATAGACCCCTTTTAATTCAGTTATATCCCTTTGTTTGTAGCAGACATCCAATCTTTAAAACATTTAATGTGCTGAGTCACTTCTTTCAAACAAAAGAAAAATGCTAAAGTTTGATAAAAGTAATGTTTTTTATCAATTTTTGTTGTTCGTTTTTTTTCAAAACTTGTAAATTTCAAATCCTGAATCTAAAGATGGGTCTCGGTAGCCAAGTGGTCAAAAGCGTGTCCTTACTGATGGATCGCAATACCTCTCATTGCCTTGGGTTCAAATCCAATTTTGGACAGTGTCTTGTGAGAAGTTTGTAGGTTAGCTTGTTGATATGTGGTTTTTCTGGTACTTTGATTTCCTCCACTGTCCTAGAAAACAGACTGCTTTGATATAAGTGAAAGAATCTTGACTGGGTATAAAATCTCCATTAACCCATTCCACTGTGAATCTAAAGGATGAGAATAACAAATTGTCATTATCTCCAATACTCTGGTTTCCTCCATCATCAAAGAAATGACTGCCTCAATATAAGTGAAAGAATCTTGGCTTGGGCAAAACAGTGCACTTCCCTCATAAATTTAAGCCAAGAGAATATCAAATTGTCATTATCTCCAGGCACTCTGGTTTCCTCCACCATCCAACATATGACTGCCTCAATATAAGTGAATGAATCTTGGCTGGGGAAAAAACTTCCAATTAGTGCACTCCTCTCATAAATCTAAGGCAAGTGAATATCAAATTGTCATTATCTTCAGGCACTCTGGTTTCCTCCACCATCCAATAAGTGACCATCTTGATATAAATGACAGAATCTTGACTAGGGCATAAAACTCCACAATTCCCCTCAAAACTGGTAAATCTAAAGCAAGAGAATATCAAATTGTCATTATTATTGAAAATTTAAATAGCGAAACAAACCATTCATGTATTCACTATTGTAGACTTTTATATCCAACATGAATATTAGATTTTAAATGATACTGTCAGAAAATCAATGGTCTAAAATTGGATCATAATTCAACAAACAAATATAACAATAAAACAATATATACAAAAGTTATAGTACAAACAAGAAATAAATTACGAAAAAAATTGTCTTTTTTTCTCAATACAAAACCCCCAAAAACAACTTGATGCCAAACTAAGCAAGATGATTCATCCTTGTTGTATATCTAAATCAAATTTCCCGTCGATAATTCCAACGAGAATAGGGTGATCAGAGAAATTCACAGACAGGATATCACGTAAATTGTTTACTAACGATACAACTGAATTAGATTACGTATTGTTACGGACGCATATTGAATAACGAAAAACTTCAAACGGTGATTGTTTAACATTTAAATAAAAAATATTTGATTAATATCAAAATTGGTTTTAACTGAATTTATATGTACAAGTAAATATCTATGAAGAAGTCAACCTCCCACGTGAGCCCTCCATTGTAATGTTTTCATTGGTCAGCATCTGGGATATCTCAAACCTTATTACGAAATATGGAACAAAATATATATGATTTGTTGATTTGAAAACTGATCACTTTGGCTAAATTGTCGGTGCAAGTTTGGTTTACCTTGTAGCTTTTGTTTGTTTTTTTCTTGTTTTTTTTCTTAAGATTGATTGATTCAATGGGGTTTTATATCCTGACCAATAATATTTCACTTATATCAAGGTATCACCAACTATAAGAGAAGTGGCAGAAAGCTTAATCTTTGCAGTATCCTCAGAGCAAAGTGCAGGGAGGGTTTGCTAATGTGAAACACCTAATGTGACAAAGAGCATTGGTTTTTAAGGTCGCTTCCATAGGACCCTGTGACTTATATTTCCAAACCAGGGATTTATCAGGGTCTTTTGGGAAAAGGCCCTAAACTAAAAATTGAGAAAAAGTTTCAACTGTTTGCTCATTTTGGGAAAACTTCCGACATTATGTCAGAAGTCAGTTTACTCACGACCTCAGAAGCCTTTGATGTAGAAGCGGGATCTTGCGTTGCAAATGTTGTTTTCAGATAATCTAGAATCTTTAACTTGATTTTGCTGATTGGGGGGCTTTCACAAAATTTACTTTTGTTTTCATTTAAAAACAACACAATTTCCTACTTGGCAATTTTCTCAGCTGATTTTGGGAAAAAATTAACGTTTTTTTCATTGGGAATGGGGCCGAATTTCGGCCCTAAATAGGCCCTTGATGAATCCCTGCAAATACTGACTTATTATATTTCTAAATGCCGAGTGCTTGGCAGACGAACAGTAACTTCCTATTATACAGTCTTGGTCAGACCCCAACTAGGTTTGACACAGAGTATCGATTTTTAAGATCTCTTTCAAATGACTCAATGACTGCTTTTTCTTGATGTCATGTGTTTAGCAAAGGAATATTCACTACTACCTATTTTCAAGTCTTGGTCAGCACCCGCCCAGCTTTGAACCCCCAACTCCCACATGCAGTGTGAGCACTTTACCAACTAAGCTACCAAAGTGATTTCTTTCCTTAAAAGTTTTAGCTTGTACTTGAAACCCTTGGTTTGCATTTTTTGTATAGCATTAAGTCTCTAAAACTGGAAACCATTACATAATTTTATGACATCTGGAAAATTTCAAACTTTGTTTTGTATTACCGATATAAAAATTGTATACATGTTGAGTCATAACACAATTGCTATTCTAGATCTGGCAAAATTCAAATTTGTTGCAGTTCCAATTGTTTATTATTTGTTTTCAACAGTTTTTGGCTGCAATGGAAACCTTTGGGGCTAATTGTGCTTTGTAATGTTTTATGATGTCTGGAAATTTTGAAACTCATAAACCTTCATTCATGAAATTGTTTTGGCATTAAGATGAAATTTGCACCAAGCCTAAAGATTCATTAGATCAATGTTTAACCAAACCTCAATAATGGGACTGAGTTGAGGGGAGAAATGACTTTTTATGTCATACTAAAGACTCTTTACCTTTTATTGAGAAAAGCAATTCAGTGAAGAAAACCAGAGTGCCCATAGAAAACCAATAAACTTTTGAAAGCAAACTAATAATTTTTCTCTCACAACAATATCTGCCCAAAGTAGGATTCAAAAGACTCAGCCACAGAGGTAGCAATTTTACACCCTAGTCAATATCACTTATTTACTTATATCAAGATGGTTCTAGAATAGTGGAAGGTTCCGAAAGACCCAGAGAAACTGCAAACCTTTAGTATCTGCCAATAGTGGAATTGACCTATCGCCGGCCAAGCCCACAATGTTCCGAAACTTGCCGCCATCACGGTGCCAAAGCAGCGTCAAGGCAACTAATGACGTTCTAGTGTCAGTGATGTCATTAAATCGCACAATTAAGGCCAAGTTTTCATTCTTTTTCCATGTAATTCAAGCATGTCGACTCTTTGTCGGAACATTGTAGGCATGGCTGGCTATCCGTCAATTGAACTGAGACAGTGAGAGCCACTGTACTGTAATCTGTACTCTTCCACCAATGTTGAGTTATATATGATATTAGATAAAAAACAAGCATACCAATCCATGTCAAAATTACACAATCCCAAAGCAAAGTAAAAACTACGAGACAAGCAAATTAATTAAAAAAGTTATCTTCTTCCAGGGAAAGAAGGCTGGGTGCTCCAGAAGGGTAAGAAATTACAGAAATAAAATACTCAAGTCATCACAGTTTTACTCTATCAGAAAATCAAAAAGGACACTTACCTTATCTCATGGATAAAAATTCAGAATTTAACTGTTCCAATTTGTCAACGCTATTTATATACGGCTATTCAATACCCTCATTTAATGTAACAAAAATAAACGGTTTAAATTTTAATATTTATTAATTACAGATAGTGGGAGAAAACACTGAAATATCACACCTGAATGACTTGTCTGCATTGTTACATAAAAACAGGATAGGTATAATGCAATTTACCTATAAAATTCACAGGTGATATATTTTTAATTAAAATTTTTATTCTGAAAGATTAAAAAATTAAGGACTTAAGAAAATATTAATACTAATGCAATTTACCTATAAAATTCAGAGGTGATAGGTTTTAAATTCAAATTTTTATTTCAGAAAAAAAATATTAACACTACCCATGTATTGTGTGGATTCTCTTATATGAAATTTACAAATAAAAGGTCAAGTGGACAGGCCAATGTTGTTTGCCTATACCAAGTTTTAAGAAGATGGGTATTGTGTTGTAGTTAGGTTTTGACTCGCTAAGAGATTGAACATTAAAACTTTAATTAAAAATTAAACATTCAAATTACCGAAATCAATATTTTATAATGACAGTGGTACTGTTTTTACATGTTTGAAACAAAATTCAAAGAAATTTGATCTGTCAATCAAATATGAATGGAATCAAATTTCATTATCAACTACCTTGTAACTTATACAAGATTTCGGTATATAGACTTTAAAATTTATGTTTCGACTTGCTAGAAAAAAATAAAAACTACAGGGTATTTGATTTTGGTTCAAAACAAAATTTTTTATTTTGAAGATTTAAATTTCACAATCTTAATTCAAGTTCATACAGTTTCATATGTATTAATTTCAAATGTGAGCACATTACAAAATTAGATATACTAAATTTTATAAACCTTATATTGAGATGTCACCAGCCAAAGAGGGAGGAAGTTAAAGATATATGTCTATATGTTACTGTAGATTTTTATGAGAATTTTCATTTTAAGTTATCTGGTATTTCTTTATAAGCCAGTCTCCATTTATTTCCATACCCTTTTATTTCTGACTGAACAAATAGTAGTAAAGGATGTGAAGTTTTTACCGTATTTGACCTTGACCTTTCATTATCTGTGCTGCATAATCCATCTACACTGAGTGCTAAAAAAACCAAAAACTTGTCAAGGGTAATCCAAACAATTCTAGGGTGGTTCGTCTACTGAATTTAGGACAAAAATTTTAGTAAAAAATTTTCCAATAATGTCAATTTTACATTTTCATTAGCTTTTATCCCTTAAATAGGACAAAATGATGTTTTCCCCTAATTCCATACTTCCAGTACCAAAAACAGCCCTATATTCAGTCCAGTGGGAGGTCAGTTAAAACAGGTTTTACTTTACACCCCCTCAGTCTCTATCGTTTAAATCGACAAGCCAAGACCTCATAAATTTTAATTCACAAAACTGTGTTATATCATGAATCCACTCTCGACAATAAAAACCAGAGATAACCTTTATCTCAATTAATAAACGCCTCTCCGCGTTTATAAATTTTTAATTTTAACGGTTGACATCGGCGATTGAGTTCATCAGTTTTACCGAGATACAAATCATTTCGAGATAAGTGCATTTCAAGTCACGAACATGGTTCAGCGGGCTGTCTTCTCCGCTGTGCGATTCTTTGTATCAATAATGCAAGAGACGTGTTCTCGATGTTTTGGATCAGTGATCTTAATCAACAATGTTATTACAAAATAGGTTTATTACGTTTCACCTGCACCAGCATGTATCAGGTAAATAAAGGTATATTAAAAACATAAAAAAATTAAAAAACAAGAGCTGCCGGAAGAATGATGCACCATGCCTATTGTCAGAATCACTGTTTTTGTGACAGTGAATTATGCTTTATTATCTTCTTAGAAAATCCAATAAATCTTGAATAATGCTTGATATTGTTCACATGTAACTGAAAATCAGTATGTGCACCCACGTTTGCCATAAAAAATTCTGTAGAAAGAAAAATGTTGGTGCTATTGGGATTTTACATGGCAAAATGGCGATGTTTATACCAGAAGTGATGTCCTTGGGGATGTTTTACATCATCAGCATGTAAAATCTCCATAGCGCCAACATTTTACATTTGTTGATCACAGATTGGCATACAGATTTCCTGTTACAACTAGGTACAATAAAGTGAAACAAAATATAGATCTTTTTTTTCAAGTTTATTTAATATTCTATGAGGGGAAAAAAAGTGTAATTCACCCTCACAAACAGAGTGACTTGAACAGTAGATATCTGGACAAAAACCAAATAAATATCTAACAAAGAAAACTGATGCTGATGTTTGATGATTGTTTATTTCTTAACTGAAATATTTTTAAACTGATTATCATAAAAAAGTCAAAAAATTTCCTTGGTGTGTAAACAAAAAACACCATCACTCCATTCTTCAGTCCCAAAAAAAAAACATTTGCTGTAAAACACACATTTTTATTCTTGGCCTCATTGCAATTTAACCCAGGCCTAGATGGCCAAGTGCTCTAAAGCCCCTTTAACTGTCTAGGTTTGAATTCCACTCAAGCAGGTCCCGGGTTCACAATCATTCCTTAGCTAAGAATTTCCTTAACTTAAATCATGCAAAATTTCAAATCCTTATAATTTTGTTGATTTTCAAGGTATTCGGGAATTTAAGGTGTCAGTATAAAGATTGCATCTAGATTAAAACATCTGCATTTACTTTTGACAAAAATATTTATCAGTAGTTCCAAAAGGAGATGATTAAAATTTGTTAAATTTAAGTTAAGGAAAATCTTAGTTAAGAAATGATTGTGAAACTGGGACCAGATCCTAGAGCAAGAAAGTTTGTCAGTATCCCTTGCTGAAGGTTGGTAGTTTTCTTCAAGTACTTAAGTTTCCCCCAACATTCCAGAACTAACCATCTCAATATAAGTGGAAAGGTAAACACCATTATTCCACATCATTATTTAATCATATTAAATTGATCAGCAATAAATTCTAAGAACTGGCAATTCCCGTAACAGAATTCCAACATTATAAGTACATATTCATTAAAAATTAAAAATTGTAATTTTAGAAATTGTCACATTGTCTTATAATTGGTCAATATTTTAATAATTTATACTGTGCTTAGAGCAAAGTTTCAATATGATATCCAGTGATTTTGCTTTGCTAAATTTACTACAGAATAAAGGTAGTTTCACATAGGGAAAAATGACTAAAAATTCCCAATTTAACCATTAAAATTCCCAAATGATTGCGATATACTAGCATACTACATTATTTGACCTTACCCTCAAAATAAATTCAAATATTGTCACAATACAGCGTCTTTGCCTTGAGGAACCTAGCTATTACAAGCATGTCATAATGTGGTTTGCTATATTTTGGAACTTCAATTTTCCCACTCTTAAAAGCTGAAGGCAGTTTTTTTTTTTAAGTAACAGAATCAACGATATCTTTCACAAGAGCAGCTGTAAGAATGATCGATGCACCCTACATAAGACATCTAGCCCTTTATAAACCTTAAAAAATGTCTAACATGGAATACTGATGCTGAATACAAACCAAATGGTAATTATTATAAAACTAATCCACAAATCCACCAACCTATCTGTAAGCAATAATTTTATCCCATATAAAGGTGGGTCTTGAGAATGTAAATTTATAAATTTCACAATAAAATATATCTGGCAAAACAACAAACATGTTTTTATGGATAAAACATTATTCATTTATAAATTTTACCTATAAAATAATTATTAATCAAGACACCCGTTTCACAAAAAAAAATTATATTTGAAGGTAACAATTCATTGGAGATAAAATAAATTGTAACACATCCACTGCACCATCATCTATAACACAATATAAATTTCTTGGAGATGTTCGATTCATAAGACTATAGTATAGCTGTAGTCATTGAACTACATTTGCTATTTATATACAGCTAAATTATTAATAATACACAAATGTGCCAGTATGTACCGGGTACATTACACAATGCACCATGAAAAAATTGTTAAAAAATAAATAAATAAATGAAAAATAATAAAAGTTTTACCTTTAAAATAAAAAATACAGATCCTAAATCTTCAGGTGTTAAACATGCTAATATACCTTTAGTACTACGGTATGTATATATCATTTCTATAGTAACCACATAACCTATATCACAATTTCTCTTTTTATTAAATAAACACAGATAAATGCATTTCCTGGTTTCTATGCAATATTTAAAGAAAAACCTTTATTTAAACAAAATGTAAACATTCTATTTTTAAATATTTATGAATATTCATATTCCAGGTGTTTTCCCCCCAACCTATTATATAAAATTTTGGCGGCAGTCAGCTGTTTGATAGTGTTGTACCAAGTTTTTGAGGCTTAGTATAAAATATTGACTGGATTTCAATGTTGGACTAGAATGGGAGGGTAGGTTAGGTGTTTAAGGCTACTATCTGAATCGGTGTACAAAATTTGGTTGAAAATTACAGCTGCTTAGAATCTCCCAATGATTTACTGATTCCCAATGAGATATGCAAAAAAATCACATGTTACAAATCTGACTGAAAATTTACAAGACTGGCATGAAGATTTCTAACCCTGTGGAGTGGAATAAGATGGAGTAATGCTGTTTAACACTACAGTTAAAATTCTTTCACCTATATGATACTCCTCAGTTCTGGGATGGTGTTAGAAACAAACTCAACCAGAGAAAATCAAGACTTTTGGTAAGAAAAATTACACCTTCTCAGCCTAGAAAATGACCAAATTAGAACTTTAATTTACTGAGATCCTTAAATTTCGGAATATGAATGGCAAGATCCATCCAGCTAATATTTTTCATGCTGAATTCAATCCAACAGTCAAGTTCATCATTTTTAGTGGAAGGTACATTATGGATGTCTTTTACAAATTCAATAGTCCAACCATGTCGACATTTTACACTTTGCCTGATTAAAGGGGGACCGCTAACTGGGAGGAGGACAGGTGTAACATGTGGTCACACAAAACAATGGCACACTTCTGTCATGCTTGACTTACCTTAAATCCTTAAATAATGGCAATCTGTTCAGGCCTTAAATTATCTCTGAAAAAGTAGAAAATTATGTCTGAAAAAGTAGAAGATTATTATCATAAAAGCATTTATCCAACACTTGATATTTTTAACTACAGTTTTATGTGTTAAAATAGGAGTAATTTCCCTCCAAAAATTATTTTATAACCCTCATTTTGACAACCAATAACTTCATTTTTAGGTGTTACAGAAAATATAAAAATCTAATTTTATCCATCCATTTTGTGTGGACAGAATTACTACATTTCACACTTTCTTTTTGCAGAAAAAAAAATTATTTCCGCTTAAACTCTTAAAATAATTAGAGTCTGTAGGTAGGCATTTAAAAAAAAATCTATATCAACCATTATGAGCAAGGATGACAACGTTATATTTATGATAGCACAAACTTTTCACTTATATCTCAATGTCGCCAATTATAGATGATGATGTAGAAATTTTGCCTGTGTGTTGTCCTGATGGCATTATACAGCAGGGTTCTTTATCGTGTCATGCTTACCGTGACCTGGGACCTCGTTTATTTTAAACTCACATCCGAAAGAACCATGACTTTAAATTCGTAATGCCGAGTGCTTGGTAAAAGAACAGTTACTACCCACTTTCAAGTCTTTGGGCAGACCCGGTAAGGGTAGTCTACCACAAGTGGTCGCACCATAAATAAAGTGAAAGTAGCTCAGCTGATAAAACGCTGGTCTATAGGATGCATGTATCCAAGTTTGCTCAGTGTTAAAAACCAACCTACCTTTTTTCCTCTAGTACATGTACAAGCCTTATTCTAAAGAATAATAAACATTTTCTTTCAATTTATAATAGAAGTTTTAATTTCAAATCAATTAAACACATTCAATAAAATAAACCTAACAAAAAAATATTTTCCCATGCAAAATCTAAAAATAAAAATTACAAGACAAGTGTTTTAAAATTTGACACTTAACTAAATGACCCTATAAATAAACATTTAGAATTAAAATACAAACTTTTTGTTAAAATTCACAAGGTTTTTACTTTCAGTTAAATATAAACTACCTGTAATTAATTTTATGTTTTTAAATAATTTGCTTTTTTTTAAATCTAATACCTCATTAAGTGCCTGTAAAAAATAAAGTCTGTCTAAATTATTCAATTAAATACAACTTGATTACATTTTCACAATTCACTTTTAAAATTGAATCAATCTAAACAATTTTGTATGACAGGTTCACATGACCCAATTCAGTTACACTTAGCCACATGGTTGGTTAAAAGTTGTTTTATCAGGGGTTCAAAATACCCCAGGTCCAAGGTTTGGGACCTATTGATTTTACATTGGGGATTTGGGACCTGATATTCATACTGTAAAAGTCTGACAAACTTACTAATTTTTACAAGGATAATTTTTCTATATGATAACATAGACCCAATTTCAGTGTTGATAATTGACTTTCAGAACTTTATGTGGGACCTGCCGTAAATAAAGGCAAAAGGTCCTGGACCTTCCTTTAAAAACAGGATTTTGAACTCCTGCAGTGGTCTAAATTCCCTGGGTCCAAGTTCTGGGACCTATTTATTTTAGATTGGGACCCATGATATTCATCTTGTGAGTCTGAAAGATCTGTCATTTTTCACCAGGATAACAATACTAGTACTTTTTTTACAAAAAGATTATTTGACATTGGCCTTTCAATGATGATATTGGACTTTCAAAACTTTAAGTGGGACCTGCAAAAAATAGACAAATGGTCCTGGATCTTCCATTACAAAACATAATATTAAACCTCTGGTTTTAGGCCATATCAGCAATTTTTTTAGCTGTTTGTGATAAGACATTTTCCTTTTTGATCTCAATGAGTAATCTAAGCAAACTCTCAAAATTTCTCACTAGGACTAGGGCAATGTGAAATGCAGCAATTATGCCTAGATAATGGATGTTTATATTTCCTAGATGTCTATTTCTCCAAAAACAACGGATAGATTCTATTATTCCCACATAAGACCAACCAAAGTCTAACTCACAGTGGAGTGACAGCATGGGTTTGAAGGCTAAGATCAAAACGAAAACCCCACAATAGCCTATATCAGAACAAAACGTTATACATGAATTTTGTAGTGTGCTCAGAGTAATGTGCATGCTTGCTGTGGCACTTAACATCAGTTTTTAAGGTCTCTTCTGAAGGATCCTAACTTTTGTTTTTAAATGCTGTGTGCTTGGGGAAAAACAGTTAGAATCTATTTTCAGGTCTTAATCACACCCCAGCTGTGGATTGAATCCACGACCTCCAACATAATAAGTTTATAAGGATTTTGACACAACCCTTTCCAATCTTTTAATCTTATGGATAAATTCAATATTCAGACTCTACTAAACATGATTTTCTTTCGATTTTCAGACAAGAGTAAATTTAAAATGAAAAGTCAACATTTAAATTTTTAATTTTCTTACATTACTCAATGTTTTTATTGATATCTTACTTAGCAGTTAACATACAGTACAGGCCTGTCAGAAAGTTTAACACCAAGCTATCAAAATTGTATGGAATCAACAGCTATCTTCGTCCGCCATTACAAATACTGTGAAAGTATTTAATTTCACGTGTATTTATTTTCGCGATATAGAAAATTTAGACATATCAGCATAGTTAAATTTTCGTGTTTTTTGAAATATACACTATAACACAATAAGTATAATACCATTTTCGCTTGGTATTAATTTTCGCACAAAAAACAAAAAACAAAATAAGCGAAAATTAGTACAGTTTTCGCACAAAACAAACAAAATAAGCGAAAATTAGTACACCACGAAAATAAGTAAGTCTACAGTATTTAGACAACTTTTCCTCAGATGCTATTCTATCTCTTGGCAGCTTTTTTTGGGGAAATAGCTATCCATTTTTCTCCACCCCTCAGCAGCTATGTATCAACTCCTTTTCAATACGTTAGTGTTAAACTTTCGACAGGTCTGTACTGTATTTCCCAGTAGCTTTTTGGTCAACTGCTATCCCTATCTCGGTCATTCAGTAGCCTAGCTTGACACTCACTGTTAAACCTTACCATAGGTCTGTATACTGTATCTCTCAGCAGCTTTTAAGCCATGGCTTTCTACTCAATTACCCAGCAGCAGTGTATCAACTCCTTTTTGTTAGCCGTATGTGGGAGGGCGTGGGTTCGATCCCCAGCCGGATCTGACCCAAGACTTGAAAGTGGGTAGTGACTGTTCTTTCGCCAAGCACGAAATGAAAGTCACGGTTCTTTTGGATGGGAACTTAAAATAAACAAGGTCCCGTGTCACGATGGGCTTGGCACATTAAAGAACCCTGCTGTATAATGCCATCAGCGCAACGCACAGGCAAAATTTCTGCATCTTCGCCTATAGCTGGAGACGTCTCGATATAAGTGAAATATTCTTGACTGGGACGTAAAACACCATTACTCACTCACTCACTCATTTTCGTTAGCTCAGTGTTAAACTTTTGACAGGTCTGTGCTGTATTTTAATTTTTCAATTTTCTTACTAAAATCAATTTTACTCACCACGGAGTCAACATTTAAATTTTTAATCAGCTGACTGCATTTAGTCTGAACTTTTTAGTTTATTATTCAAGGCTTTATTTTCTCCCCAACATATGATCATTTTCCCAAACTTTATTAAGAAAACAGGACAAACAAACTCTGTTTACATTGTTGACTTTACTTCATCAATAAACTGTTTTTGTAAATAGAAGAAACAGCTATTTAAATTTGTTTAAAGAAATTAAAAGTGTCCCCAGCTGGCGAAGTATAAAAGTTCTGAAAGAGTTGTATCATTATTATTGACTAGCCTCATACTTCATAAAAATTGGTTATTTAACTCTGTCCAGTATACAAACAAATTTTAGGGACCTCCAGGACTGGCTGCTGGTCAACTGAGAGCTTATAAACTGGACCATACTTCATAGAGATGTTATTTAAATGTGTCCATTTTAAAAAAAAATCACCAAATTTTAGAGACCTTCAGGACTGGCTACTGGTCAACTGAGAGCTTATAAAATGGACCATACTTCATAGAAATGTTTATTTAACTGTCCATTATAAAGCAGACCTTTTTATGGACCTCCTGGACCATTGATCCTATTCCAAGGAAATGTCCCTTTTAAATGGTTTTTGTATGTAAGGGTGCTCATTTTTCATATTTTTCATATACTGTATTATAAGAAAAGATATGAGCGGTAGGAAACTTTCGCCATTTTGACTTTCTTAACTACTTCGTCGTTAGAAATTTTAATGGTTCCGACTGTACTAAAAATAACTGAATGAAATAAATAATTTTCGCCAAGAAGATATATTCGCGGTAAAAGCGTCACCATGAAAATCGCTAATATTTCTTCCTCGCTAATGTTTCTTCTTATAATACAGTATAACAGTGTTGTTTTAGATCTATTAAGATGGAGTTGTTAATCTTTTTCAAAGACATGTGCATTTCTACACTAAGGAATGCTAAATATAAATAAATAAATAAATAAATAAATAAATAGTACAAATTTTTATCACGATGATATTAATTTGAATACCAATTTGAATTCCAGGCAGATACAGAAATAATTTTCAAAAGGTCGGACACAGCTTCCAAATAAAGCCAAATTGATTGATTGAATGGATTTACATACCAGCAAAGAATATTTCACTTATATTGAGGTGTCGCCAAAGGACCCTGTGACTTTCATTTCTTAATGAGGAGTGCTTGGTGAAAGAACAGTCTCAATTTTCAAGCCTTGGTCACACCTGGCAGGTGTTTGAACCCACAACCTCCAACATACAAGTAAGCACTGTACCAACAGAGCTACCGTAGTGGTTCAAATAAAACCTGACATTACCTTAATGATGTATATCAGTCCCCTTGTCACAATATATCCAAAAATGATGTAACAACACTCATAATTCATTTAAAATACAAGAATTAGCAAAACATTATGCAGTCAAAACTCAAAACGGTAATTTCATTATTAGTACCACTGGTATCCAAAATAAACAATCCAGTGAAGAAAATCTAAAAAAAAAAAAAAAAAAAAAAAAAAAAAAAAACCCAAAAAACAGACAAACACCACTACACATATATGATGACATCGGAAAAAAATTTAGGGCTCTCTTACTACTTCAGACAATAAATTGATGACAGTCAAAACATTTCCCTTTACTTACTGTTTATTTATTTAAAACAGAGGAAATTTAAAAAAAAAGATTAATTAAAAATTCAATATTTACTTACAGTGCAGGCTTATAAAAAACAAATTAGTACCAGCTGATATCCATAATAAATATTCCAATAAAAAAAGTCACCATAAAAAACTTGACATAAAGTTAATTACTGGTATACATTGTATATATACCCTCTTCACAATATACACCCAGTAATAATACACAACCAACACACAGTCATTTCCTATTCATCTCAAAATTGATTTTAAACAACTGTTATTTAAATATCACAAAACACTAGCATCAAATTCTACGAACAAAAAAATCCTCATCAAATTCTAATGATCATATTCAGATGCACTCAAGCCTATCATCACAGTTAGCGATTAGCGATTAACGAAATTTTCTATCCTACAGTAAATCTCGAAACGCTGATCAATAGTATCATCCCATTAGTGGGCAGTTCTTTTTTTTTGTCCATACCACTATGGTAGCTCAGTTGGCAGTGTCCTCACTCTGTATTTGACGGTAGCTCGGTTGGCAGAATTCCCACTCCTGGCTCTGTATGAAGGTGGTGGTTCGACACCTGGCTGTGGTCTGACCAAGACTTGAAAATTGTAAGTGACTGTTTTTTCACCAAGCAATATGCATTTAAAAATTAAAGTTTTGGGGTTTTTCGGAAACCTTAAAAACCAATTATTGCGTTCAAGAACCCTACCTCCACAGTTTTAGTGCACTGCAAATATAAGAATTTCAGCCACTTCACTTATAGCTGGCGAAATATTGATATTAGTAAAATATTCTTGACTGGGAAGTAAAATCCTTTTCAATCAATCAATCAATCAATCAATCAATCAATCAACCCTTTTTTTTGTTTAATATCTTTTTTAAAGACAAAAAATCAAAACCTCCCCAACATATATACATGCCATCCATAAACAATGTTTGCCATAGCCATAGGTTTACATTATAATCACCATACCAAATTTCATTCTTAGAATTGAAATATTTAAATTTTTGCATTATTTAAGAAATATCTAATATTTTTTTATTTAAATATGTGCAACAAAGTTGTTTTCTCTTGAAAATCAATTTTCTCAGATTTGAATTATCATTGGGGGGGGGGGGGGGGGGAGAGAGATATAAAAACAATACTGTAAGTACAACCTGTCCGACATTGGAGGTTCCAGACAATGATATCTAGCACCCTTGTTTTGTTGAAATATATTTTCCAAGGTCCAAGAATATTATAACTGGTATACTCATGCACTGAAGCTTATCAGGGCATACAAGAGATGACAAACATACCACCAACTTGAAGTTAATGATCAGTTGATGGAGTGTCAGTCCATCCTCTTCATTGTCCAGTCCACTTATTAAATTTAAACACAATTAAGGACAATGTACCCATTCACAGACAACATAGAGATTGAGCTGAAGAGCTGATCAATAGCATAGACTGTTTACCCGCCCATCACTTATCTACCAGTAGGGGATTCTTCATAATTGAGAGCTGTCCTTAAAAGGTGTTGAATAAATGTGTTGGCCATTAAAGGAGGATCAGACTTATTTGACAAGTTTTAAGGGCAGCCCTTTAATTAAGACTTTCAGAGTTTTTCCTCTCAGGCAGGCATGCAGTAAGCTAACCACAAGGAGAAATTGACAAAATTCTGTAAGCATGTACATGTATCATATTCATCATCACTGGAATTTCAGACCTGACTGATTATCTGACATACTTCAGACACCAGTTAAAGACAAACACACTTATTCTGACACCTTTTAAGGACAGTTCTTTAATTAGGAAGTTTTGAGTCATTCTTCTCTTGCAGGTAGGCACAGAGCATGATAACCACAAGGAGAAATTGATAAAATTCCAGGGTTCGTACAGACATTTGGACTCCAAATTTAAGGAGTTTTTAGGGTCCTTTCGAGGTCTTATTTGCAAATTTAAGGCATAATCAGAGGGACAATTTTAGCAAAAAATATTGATGTAAAGGCAATTAAATCAATAAAACAATTGCTTAAGTGTCCATAGTAACGACACTTGAAGTGGAGGTTGAAGTTTGGCATTTGGTTGGGCCAGGTACCTTTAAATTGCCCATTTCAACATAACTTATTTATTAATTTATTTATATCAGTCTATTTGAAACCACTTAATATCGAAATACAGACATCCAACTGGCCAAATTCAAGGGCTTTTAAGGGCCATCAAGATAAATTCAAGGGCTTTTTGGGGTCAGATTTGTTTTTAGGGTCTTTTTAGGGCAAACCTCAAAATTTAAGGACCTTTCCAGGCCTGTCGGAACCCTGAATTCTGTAAACATGTACATGTATCAGCTTCATCACTAGAATTCAGACCCAACTTATTGTCCAACATACTTCAAATCCAACACACTTGTTTTGACACCTTTTAAGTGTGGTTCTTTAATTTAGAGGATTTAGGTGTCTTTCTTCTAAGGCAGGCAAGGAGTGGGCTAACCACAAGGGAGAAATTGACAACAAGTACATTTATCTACACGTAGTTCATCATCACAGCTGGACCTCAGACCCAACCTAATGACCAACACACTTATTTTATCCAGCACTTTGGATCTGCCATATTGTCCAACACACTTCTGACCCTGCCTTAATGACCAACACACTTCATAACTGTCTTAATGACAGACACACTTCAGACCTGCATTAATGACCAACACACTTATTCGACACCTTATAAGGACAGCTCTCCAATTATGAAGAATTGTCCTGAGTAGCCATTCTCACCTGTATGCATGTTAGTCGTATGTTTCATTGTCAAACTACTATGAAATAAATCCAGGCTGACAAAAATCACGGACTTAAATGTACATTTTATTGTTATGAGTAAAATAGTGCCAAACCTGGTTGTCCTAACACACACATTTGATACTTTTGAAGGACAACAGTATAATTAAGATGCATTGCCTTGAGTAGTTTTTCTCACCTGCATGCATGTTAGTCGCATGTTCTGTCAAGAATCTGCGGAAAAGTTAATTAATGATTTATGCAAAGAGCATTTTTATAGACATTTATTTGATTAATAAGATTCTTGGTACATAGCTTGAGGTTTCAAGGTGTGACAAGAAACGCTGGTTATTAATTTAAACCTGCAGGGGTCTTGGGATAACAGAAGCCAAGAATATTCATTTAAGACCACAGCACAGGTTCTAATGATTGGCGATTTTCCTTAAAAGAAAAAATATCCAATTAAAATCATCTATAAATATATATCAAAATTGAATTCCTTGTATGATTTATGCTATTATTTTAATTAATTAATTAATTAATTATTAATTTTACAGAATTTCTTTTTTGTGAATGATACTTCAGAAAAATCCCAAAAGATTGGAGTTTTAATGTTTAATGCCCCGGTCAAAGAGTACTTGACATATATATTGGGGTAATCAGTTCAAGGATGTTGAAGAAAACTGGAGTATCCCCACACACACACACACACCACACACACACACACACACACCCAAAAACAAGAGGCCCATGGGCCTGATATGCTCACCTGATAACTAATGGCTAGCTGATAGATTTAAAGAAAACATAAATACTAAACCCCAATGACTTTTTTCTATACATCAAAATGATTGTTGTATCAATACCTACAACATTCTAATATACAAGCCTATACAAAAAGTTTATAGTTTTAGAGATAATTAACCATGTCGGTATTGTTTCACATCTGTGACCTTGAACTTTGAACCCATGACCTTTTTCTATAAATCAAAATGACTGTTGTATCGATACCTACAACATTCTAATATACATGCCTATACAAAAAGTTTATAGTTTTCGAGATAATTAAACATTTCGGTATTGTTTTGCATCTGTGACGTTGATCTTTAAACCAATAACCTTTTTCTATACATCAAAATGATTGTTGTATCAATACCTACAACATTCTAATATACAAGCCTGTACAAAAAGTTTATAGTTTTCAAGATAATTAACCATTTCGGTATTGTTTTGCATCTGTGACCTTGACCTTTGAACCCATGACCTTTTTCTATAGATCAAAATGATCGTTGTATCAATACCTACAACATTCTAATATACATGCCTATACAAAAAGTTTATAGTTTTCGAGATAATTAACCATTTTGGTTTTGTTTCACATCTGTGACCTTGACCTTTGAACCCATGACCTTTTTCTATACATCAAAATAATGGTTGTTTCAATACCTACAACATTCTAATATACATGCCTATACAAAAAGTTTATAGATTTCGAGATAATTAACCATTTCGGTATTGTTTCACATCTGTGACCTTGACCTTTGAACCCATGACCTTTTTCTATACATCAAAATGATCAATATACCAATACCTACAACATTCTAATATATATGCCTAAACAAAAAGTTTATAGTTTTCGAGATAATTAACCATTTCGGTATTGTTTCGCATCTGTGACCTTGACCTTTGAACCCATGACCTTTATCTATACATCAAAATGATCGTTGTATCAATACCTACAACATTCTAATATACATGCCTATACAAAATGTTTATAGTTTTCGAGATAATTAACCATTTTCGTATTGTTTCGCATCTGTGACCTTGACCTTTGAACCCATGACCTTTTTCTATACATCAAAATGACCGTTGTATCGATACCTTCAACATTCTAATATATATGCCTATACAAAATGTTTATAGTTTTCGAGATAATTAACCATTTTGGAATTGTTTCGCATCTGTGACCTTGACCTTAGAACCCATGACCTTTTTCTATACATCAAAATGATCGTTGTATCGATACCTACAACATTCTAATATACATGCCTATACAAAAAGTTTATAGTAGATAATAATTATAATCAGAGGTAAAAAAATTAGGTCACGACCTTCACAATTGACCTTGACCTCATTTTGAAGATACTAACAAGAAGATGTCAAAACTGAAAACCCCATGTCATTATCTGGTCAAATAGTCAAGTTATAACAATTTGAAGCTATTTTACGATTTTTTCAAAATTAAACGCAAAAACGCGTAACCTATTTTTTATCCGAATTTCACAAAATGAACAAACTATAGGCTTAAGACCCTAGAGAAGCCAAATACATCAGATTTTTCTCTCAATCAGTACTTTCGGAGAAGAAGATTTTTTAAGATTTTTGCACCCCTAGGTCATGTTGACCTAGTTTTGGTAGCCATAGCAACGCCACGAACAAATCTGAATTGCACCGGCCCATATTTACTTCTGACAAAGTTTCATTAAAAACTGTCCAGTAGTTTCAGAGGAGAAGTCGAAATAGGTGTTAACGACGCACACACGCACATACACACGCTGCGCTATGCCATAAGCTCACATGACCTTCGGTCAGGTGAGCTAAAAACTGACCTTTGGCAAGTGACAAACTTCCTTACCATTACCTGAATGGGAGTCACATATAGGCAGTGAGATATACTGTGATGATATGAAAGCACAGATGACGAGATAGATGGCAATGGCTCAGGTGAGCTAAAAAGGTTTTTTTTAAGATTTATTAAAAATACACTAATTGTAGTAATTTTCTCCTTAAGGACCTTTCGATTCATCCCTTTGGGGCCCACGACACAGCTTTGTGCAAATTTGAAACTAGGTGTTCTAAGAATGTTATATGAAACACATCTAAGGTATATCCATAAGAGAACTTTATCAATTTCAAATTTTTACAATTTCCCTCTACATACATATATATATTCTTTATTCATATAAGTATATTGAGCTCGAGGCTCATGTTACAATCATTTAATAATAAATACAATTTTTGCATGTGTAATTTCCCTCTACATCATACCCCAAGGGGACACAATTCCTCTGAAAGCCCTTCAAACAAGCATGATACAGCCCAACCTGCCTTAAAGGCCACCTCCATATAATGGTCACCTGCTCATAAAGACCACTAGAATTGTATCCATATTATTTATATTATTTAAACCTGTATATAAAGGTCACCTGCCTATTAAGACCAATTTTACTGGTTCCCTTGGGTGGCTTTTATGGACAGGTCTGACTGTAAATATAATCAAATTTGGTCTGGGATTTTTGGAGATGTAAAATGTTAATACACATCTTGCAAAAACCAGCTTACAAAAAATCCATCTGTCTTTCCTTCCCCCCCCCCCCCCCTATCTCACAAAACCCACATCTCTCCACCCACTCTCATACAAAATCCACCCATCATACAAAACCAATCTGTCTTATACCCTACCTATCTCACAAAACCCACCTGTCTTACAAAAAAATCCATCTGTCTTTCAAGACAAACCCCTATCTCACAAAATATACCCCACCTATCTTACAAAAACCACCTGTCTCACAAAAAAATCCATCTGTCTTTCAAGACAAACCCCTATCTCAAAAAACTCACTTATCATACATACAAAATCCACCCATCATACAAAAACAATCTGTCTTATATCCCACCTATCTTACAAAAACCACCTGTCTTATAACACCCACCTGTCTTACAAGAACCAACTGTCTTACAAAACCAACCTGTCTGATAACACCCACCTGTCTTACATAACCACCTGTCTTACAAAACCAATCTGTCCTATAGCCTATCTATCTTACAAAACACACCTGTCTTATAACACCCACCTGTCTTACAAGAACCAACTGTCTTACAAAACCAACCTGTCTTATAACACCCACCTGTCTTACAAAAACCAACTGTCTTATAAAACCCACTTGTCTTATGATACCCACTTGTCTTATAACACCCACCTGTCTTACAACAACCACCTGTCTTATAAAACCACCTATCTTACAAAAACCACCAGTCCTGTCTTACAAAAAACAACTGTCTTACAAAAACCACCTGTCTTATAACACCCATCTGTTTTATAACACCCACCTGTCTTTCAAAAACCACCTGTCTTATAACACTCACCTGTCTTGTAAAAACCACCTGTCTTATAAAATATAACAGAAAGTAATCTATAAGACCATTTTGGTGGTTAAATAAATTATACAGGTGTTACTATGTTGATATTAATCTGTTAAAATTGTACAGTTAGATCAAAAGTTTATCAAACTTGGTGAGCACATTTCAGGTCTCATAACTAAATACCTACAGGCCTTCTAGCAGGACCATTATACACTTACAAACAAAAAGTTCTATTTTGATTCTGATTGGCTCACTTAATCTAACCTGAAATAATATTGGTTCAATTTTGAAAATTCTTTGTTTGTTTTATTTTTCTGAAGGAATTTGTCAGTGTATGTGTGTACAGAGCTAAAGATAGATATTCTGCCTATTTTGGACAAAGATTTGAAAAGCTCAAAGAAAGAAATAAAAAGGTAAGAGTATTTTTCTATATCAGAGATTTAGAAATTTCTGTATAAAATTGTTTTTTGTCAAGTTTGAAAAAAAAGAGATGGGGGGGGGGGGGGGGGGGGGGGGTTGGAGGGGGGTTGGGATTGGGTTGGTTGACTGTGAGATTAGAAACTTGAAAGGGGGGGGGGGGTGTTGTGTTATTTAAAAAATTTGCCTAATTTAAATTCTAGATTTATATTGTATAGTTGATGTAAATTATCATCTAAGTGTAGTTGACCAAGCTCCATAGGTGTCTGGGAAGCCATGTGTAGTTGACCAAGCTCCATATGTGTCTGGGTAGCTATGTGTAGTTGACCAAGCTCCATATGTGTCTGGGTAGCTATGGGTAGTTGACCAAGCGCCGTAGGTGTCTGGTAGCTATGTGTAGTTGACCAAGCTCCATAAGTGGCAGGGTAGCTATGGGTAGTTGACCAAGCTCCATAGGTGTCTGGGTAGCTATGTGTAGTTGACCAAGCTCCATAGGTGGCAGGGTAGCTATGTGTAGTTTACCATGCTTCAGAGATGGTTGGGTAGTTAAGTCAGTAGAGCATCCAACTAGTATTGTGAAGTGCGAGTGTGTTTTATGGTCTGCCTTGTATTATCGCACACTCAGGGCGACTTTAAGGTGCTAGCTCACTGAGTCAGTAAGCCACAGACAAGCGTACCACTCCCCCAGTCCATTACACTGATACCAGGTAAACCAGTAGTGGCCAACGGCAAGGGAAAATCACTTTCCCACATGTAGTCTGAGCAGGACTCAAACTCACAGCTGTGAGAGACCCTGGATTTGTAGACTGATGTCTTATCCATTAGGACACTTTGGCTAGTTAGTTTTGATTCCAGCTAGTTGGAAAAAAGGGGAAGATTGTGGCAGACTATGATGGATAGAAGACTGGTTAGGCCAGTGGGTAGAGCATTCCACTAATATTGGGAAGGTCCTAGGTTAAAGTCCTGGATCAAATTGTTTGAAGCTTGATTCATTAAATCAGTGATTAGCGCGAATTTAAAACACCAATAAACTTAACATATCATTATTAAATTAAAAGTTTTAAGACATTTTGTTTCAATTTGATGAAATTCTATTCACTTTCTGTGTTTTAAACAAAAAATTCACAAAATAGTTTGATATAATGCAAAAAGCAAATTTTGACTAATCAATTGATTAAACTAATCAAGCTTTGAGCAACTGGACACTGGTTTTGGCTGCTAATTAGTTTTATTTCCTGCTTCTTATCTTATTTAAGGAAATATTTAGGCCATACCAAAAATTACTATAACAATGTTAGGTTATTTTTGTGTTTTTGAGTTAAGGTTGATATCAGCACACTCCTCAGGCTTTAATTTTATATATTTAGTCTAGTGTTTTGATTATATTGGTTATTGGTTTTATAATGTAAAACTATAGATCACTTTTATTTCGTGAGAGATTTATTTTCGGGTAAATTGGCGACTCATCCCATTCACGAATTCAAATATCACATGAACATTTCCAGCACACAGATATTTCTATGTTGACAAACATATGTTGTATTCAATAAGATTCCAAACCCGAATTCAAATATTTGCTAATAAGGCCAACATGGTCTTGACGAAATTTTCTACTTGTAAAAAATAAGTATCTACAGTGATAACTTGACTCCTAGTTTTAAAAAGTCTAGACATTTGCTGCTTATGTCAAAGTCTAAGACCCTATAGAACCACTGGCCTCAGTTTCACAATCATTTCTCAACTAAGATTTTCTAGAAAAATTGGAACTATGGATAAACATTTTGCATAAAACTAATACAAATGTTATAATCTTGGAATTGATCTTTAAAATAAGACCTTAAATTCCTTAATATCTTAACAATTAACAAAATTATTATGGTATAAAATTTACCAGATTTAAATTAAAGAAAATCTTTGTTAAGAAACAATTGTATAACTGGCCCCAGTTTCACAATAAATCTTGCAAATTTTCAAATCTTAATAATTTTGTTAATTTTCAAGATATTAAGGAATTTAAGGTGTCATTTTTAATATCACTTCTAGATTAAAACATTTGCATTTAGTTTTGACAAAAATATTCATCAGTAGTTTCAAAAAGAGATTACAAAAATTTGCTAAATCTAAATTAAAGAAAATCTTAGTTAAGGAATGATTGTGAAACTGGGATCAAAAATCATAAAGAGAGAACTTATAAATCTAACAGTATTGTTAACACAGTCACATCAAGACCCAGTTGTTCCAAGCTTGATTAGCTTAATCAATAATAAACACAGATTTAAAATATCAATAAAATCACCATATCATCATTAAACCTATAGATGTGCTTCAATTTGTTTAAATCTTATTAATTTACGACATTTTCAACATTAATTTAACAACAGATTTGAAATTATGCGTTACAGTCAAACCTGTCTATAAAGGCCACCCAAGGGAACCAGTTAAATTGACTTTGTGGACAGGAGGCTTTTATATACAGGTTCAAATAATATGAATACAGCACAAGTTGGATACGATTTCACTGGCCTCTTTAAGCAGGTGGCCCTTATATAGTGGTGGCCTTTAAGGCAGGTTGGACTGTATTTAAATTTTGACTAATCAATTGATTAAACTATTCAGTATCGGGCTTCGACCAACTAACCCCTGGTCTCTTTCCAGTCTTGATTTGTTTGATAAAGTGCAGAGATGTGATTAGTAGTTATGTCTGGCTTATTTCATTTTTTCCGTGTTATTTGTACTTGGTCATTTACACCAAATCACAACTACTGCATACACATAATTTTAATACCATGATTTTTGTTTATTTAGGTTACCACAAGACAACACAACCATGTATTGGTTCAATCACTTTCAGAAAGTTGGGCAGATATATCCACCAGGTAATGGGATAAAATATTCCTGAGATTAACAATGTGAAAACACAGGGACCACAGACACAAAGGTATACAGTTATACAAACTAATTTTTACCATCCCCACTTAAGGACAGACCAAGTACACTTGAGCTTTTTTAACTTCTATGTTAATCTCATAGAAGAGTCCCATGACCTTCATACACTTATAAGATTACATTTCTATAATACAGTCCATCCTGCTTTAAAAGCCAACTCTTATACGGATCATCTGTAAAAAAAATTATACCATTGCTCTTATTCATTTTAACCTGTATATATGTAGGGCTCTCTCTTTCTCACACATTTGTGAATGGCCAAAATTGTGAAAAATGTGATAGGAAACTCCAAATATACTGGCTTTACAGCTGAAATTTTCAAAATTGTGAAAATTGCCAAAGTGATTGTGAAAAAACCATAAGAATTGAATTGTGAAGGGGCAGAATATCGACCCCAAAAGTGGCCCAGGGAAAGCTCTGATATGCGGCACATGTCCATAAAATCCACTTTTACTTGTTCTCTTTGTGTGGCTTTTAAAGACAGATTTGACTGCATTAAATAAATTGTACTGAAATTAATGGATTTTACAGATGAAAATTCTCTACAGAAACAAATCCATCAGTCTTAATAAAACAAATCCATCTGGCTTACTGAAAGAAATCCATCAGTCTTACTTATGAAAAAACCCAAGTGTATCAAATGTTCTCGAGATGTCAGTTTGTTGGCTGAAGGTCAGTGGTACACTCTGGTTTCCTCCACTATCTCAGAGATGAGCATCATTAATACAAGTGTAATTTCCTTGACTAGGGCGTAAAACATCATTGCTTCACTCCACTTAAAATGGACACTAATACTGTACTTGAGGATCCAGTTATTTTCACAGACTTTTACTTTCACAAATTTGTTGCAGTATTATGACATATTATTTTAACTTTGAATTCACGTTTCAATCAACGAACCACTGCGGTAGCTCAGTTCGCTCCGTAAGTGGGAGGTTGTGGGTTCGAACCCCGGTCGGGTCTGACCCAAGACTTGAAAGTGGGTAGTAACTGTTCTTTTGCCAAGGACTTGGCATTACGAAATGAAAGTCAGTTCTTTCGGATGGGAACTTAAAATAACTGAGGACCCGTGTCACGGTGGGCTTGGCACGCTAAAGAACCCTGCTGTATAATGCCATCAGTGCAATGCACAGGCAAAATTTCTGCACTTTCGCCTACAGCTGGCGATGTCTCAATATAAGTGAACTATTCTTGACTGGGACATTAAACACATTACTCAACTCAACCCAACTCAATGTTTCAATCAACCAAAATTATATAGCATAGAAAAAATATATAGAAAAGAATGGTTATCTGTTGCTCAAGTGAAACTTTAATTTGAGCTGGAATTAAATTGTGATTTAATGCATAACTACATTTTCACTAATATAGCTGGATCTAGAGTATAATAAGAAAATGATATTTAGTGGTCTAAGTACTTTTTTACAGTACCATGCAAATATACAATAACATTGTCAAGGTCAGATTCAGAGACTTTCACTTTATGAAATCGGATTCTATTACTGTATGAGAAGAAACATTGGGGAGGGAAAAATATCGCGATTTTCACGGTGACACTTATACCGGGAATCTATCTTCACGGGAAAATTATTGATTTTCCTTGATTCACTTTCCCTACAGTTGGAACCATGAAAATGTCTTACCTTGAAAAAGTTTAGAAGATTATAACCAGTGATTTTGTTACAGTTTTTAAAAACTACCTTCTGCCTTTTAAATTTGAAAAATTTGAAATACATCGAACTGCATAATGACATGCTTGCAATAGCTTAAGATCCTCATTGCAAAGATTTTACAGTCAAACCTGTCTATAAAGGCCACCCGAGGGAACCAGTAAAAGTGCCCTTTATAGACAGGTGGCCTTTATATACAGGTTCAAATAATATGTATATAGCAATTGGGATTCAATTCTACTAGCCTTTATAAGCAGGTGACCCTTATATAGAGGTGGCTTTTAAGGCAGGTTGGACTGTATATTGTAACATTGTGAGCAAGGACAACTAGATTTAATTTGCTAGAATATCATTGTTGTTTTGGGGACTTGGTCCAATTGGAAAAATTTGGTCTTTTTTCCCCAGGGGAAATTACCTTTATATGGTAGTAATTTTAGGCAAACAAAATCACTGATAACCGCGGAAGTTTTCCACTGCTAATATTTCTTGTTATACAGTGGCACAAACACATTACAATATAATATGAACTATGTATTGTGATAATCAATCAGAAACCCAGTGAAGCAGTTTTATTTGTATATTGTTACACCTCTAGTTCTTATACAATTTTCTTAATTTATACATCATATTAACTAGAAAAAACTGCAGATTGTATTTACTTTATTTCCAAGCTGATATTTATATACCTTGGTAACTTTTTGAAATACTCAAAGTTGAAAACATGAAATATTTTAACCCAGGTAGATACAATCCCTTCAAGATGGCTGTCTAAGGTTAAACTTGTCTACAAGCAGCCTTGTGAATACTTGTACTATCTACAGATGGTATTTAAAAATTGACAAAGATCAAAGTCTTGAAAAGTATGACATCTTAGGACGTATGGGTGGTAATAATAAAGATTGGGATTAACGAAGACACATATTGTGTCCAAGTCCCGGAGAGTATGGCATGAGGTATGAATAGTAATAAAGATTGGGATAGACGAAGACACAAATTGTGTCCAAGTCCCAGAGTGTATGACATGAAGTATAAATGGTAATAAAGATTGGGATAAACGAAGACACGAATTGTGTCCGAGTCCTGAAGAGTATGACATGAGGTATGAATGGTAATAAAGATTGGGATTGACAAAGACACAAATTGTGTCCAAGTCCCGGAGAGTATGACATGAGGTATGAATGGTAATAAAGATTGGGATTAACAAAGACACAAATTGTGTCCAAGTCCCGGAGAGTATGAAATAAAGAACGGGATTAAACCCATCAATAATTTTGGGTCCCTGGTAGAATGAAATTAGTTTTGCAGTGTGAGTATATAGACAATTCCCAACTGTGATGTGCTCTATAAAGAGACATTCAGAGTAAAAGGTTCCTGTTTCACAATTCCAGCTAACACAGATTTTCTTTAATATTACTGAATTGTGGCCATCTAAGTTCATGGTACTTCATATTAAAACAGCCAAAAAAGTTAAATAAAATACACTAATCAGTATTTTTGATTAAGATCAGTTTTCACTCCTATTCAAACCACAAATTAAACTTCAATTGAAACTTTATTTTACAAAACATTTTTTGGAGCCAAGGGCTTCTATTAACAACATGTATATTCATATTTAAGGAAATCTTACTATAAAAGGCAAGATTGTGAAACTGGGACAAATTTCAAAATTCTTGATTAAAGATTTTGAAGAAGTGTACATTCCCTTCAAACAAACTTTGGCCTAGGTGGCTAAGTGGTTTATTATATTGGCCCACAAATTGCAGTGCCTCTTCTCTTCTCGGATTAAGTCAAACCCACCCTTTCAGGCACACAGTATTTGAGGGCTAATGTCTAAACCACTCATTCACTCTGGTCACCTAAAAAAGTACCTACACAAGCTACTAGAATGGGAGATGAACAATACAGTAAAACCAGCCATAACAACCACACCCATATTAAGACCACCTTCCATATTTCCCCTGGATGGTCTTTATATTTAGATTTTACTGTACATTGACACCCCCACCCCCCACCTCGATGGTCTTTATATACACAGATTTCAATGAACTATGATCAATATCCAAGGAAACTGAAAAATTAAAGTTCTTATATGAAGGTTTTGGTGATATACCTATTTTATTTAACACTGTGAACTTTTTTTAAACTTGTGGACTCATGGGATTGTAAATTTGTGGCTGTTAATTTTAAAGCTTATCTGCACATAGTGAAGAGAATATTAAGGTCATTTTTTTTAATTTTCAAGGTCATAGCAACTGCATTAAAAACTTTCAATAAAAGGATTTTTTTAGATTATTTCGAAGGAATTTCATCAGACTCAACTTAAAAATATACATAGCTTATCAATAACAGTCAAGGTCATTTACAACTGTACACTTGATTGGTAAAAGTCACATTTGATTGACAAAAGTCAAGGTCATTTAGAACTATACAGTTGATTGATAAGGGTCAAGGTAATTTAGAACTACATAGTTGATTGATAAAAACCAAAGTCATTGAGAAATCTACACTACACAGTTGATTGACAAAAGTCAAGGTCATTTAGAACTGTACAGTTGATTGACAAAAGTCAAGGTCATTTGGAACTGTATGGTTGATTGACAAAAGTCAAGGTCATTTAGAACTGTACATTTGATTGATAAAGTTCAAGGTCATTTGTATAATTTTGGTGAACTATATGTGCAGATGATGTTTTTTTAGTAAATTGTATACATCAAAATGAATTATCTCTATTGTATTGTAGGTCTTATTATTTTTGTGAAGACTTTCAATTCATTGTCTAAAATAAAATTGTTTTTGTTTTTGCTAAAAGTTTCAAATTTTGGTCAATTAATAGGTCTGAGACCCTTTACCATTCAACTGAACATGTACAATTTGTAAAATGGAAAACATTTTTTTGATCTTGGAATTTTCCTCAAATCGTACAATGGAATTGCTAATCTACCGAAGGCATATTTTCTTAAATGTTTGATGAATTCCCCATTCCATATAAGTGAAATAATTTTGATTGGCCCAAGTTACACAATCATTCCTTAAATAAGATTTTCCTTAACTTAAAAATGGCACAATTTCAATTTTTTACTTTGTTATATTTCGGAATTTAAGGTGTCATTTTGTAGAACACTTCTAGCTTAAAACACTAGTGTTTAGTTTTGTCAAAAATATTCATTAGTAGTCTTAAAAAAAGATTACAAAAAATCAAATTTAAGGAATGTCTTAGTTAAGGAATGATTGTGAACTGGAGCCTGGGACAAAAATTCTAAAATTTCATTAAATCCTAGTTAAGAATAATTCACTTATATTGAGATATTACCAGCTATAACAATCACATACTTAAATGATTTGATATCTGTGAAAAGGTTATTCACTTACATCGAAAAGTCACCAGCTAAGCAATTTCACATAAGTGTAATACACTTACACTGAGATGCTACCAGCTAAATCAAGACAGCATGTTGCAATAAAGATAATTCAGCTGAAATGCCACCAGCCACAACAAAGGTAAGTTCTGACAAAGGGGTGGAACAGGGTAGGGTTGGGAAGGGTGGAGGAAGGGGGAAGGTAGGGAAATGGGGGGTAAGGGAACGGGGTAGGGGTAAGGGAACAGGGGTAGGGAAAGGGAGGGGTAGGGGAAGGGAGGGAATAGGGGAAGGGAGGGGACGGGGGTAAGGGGAGGGGAGGGAATGGGGGTGAGGGAAGGGGGAGGGGGAAAGGGAGGGGGAAAGGGAGGGGGAGGGAATAGGGGAAGGGAGGGAACAGGGGGTAGGGGTAAAGGGGAGGGGAGGGAAGGGAAAGGGAGGGAATGGGGTAGGGAAAGGGAGGGAACGGGGTAGGGAAAGGGGGTAATGGGAAGGGAGGGATCAGGAAGGGAGGGAACAAAGGGGTAAGAGGGAGGGAATGGGGGGAAGGAAAGGTGAGAAAGGAGGGAGTGAAAGGAGGTAAGGGAGGGAACAGGGGGTAAGGGAAAGGGAGGGAAGGGGGAAGGGAGGAAAAGGGGGTAAGGAAAGGGGAGGGGAAGGGAGAGAGGGAGGGAAAGGGGGTAAGGGAGGAAGCAGGGGTAAGGGGAAGGAACAGGGGGTAAGGGAAAGGGAGGGAACAGGAGGTAAGGGGAAGGGAAAGGGAGGAAACAGGGGTAAGTGGAATGGAGGAAAAGGGGGTAAGGGGAATGGAGAGAATGGGGGTAAGAAAAAGGGAGGGAACAGGGTAAGGGTAAGGGAGGGAAAGGGGAAAGAGGGAAATAGGGTAAGGGAGGGAAAGGGGCTTTGGGAAATTGGGGAAAAGGAAGGGAGTGGAAGGGTAGGAAATGCCTTAAAATGAAGGGGTAAGGGTAAGAGAGGGAAAGAGGTGAAGGCATGGGAAGGGGAAAGGAAGGAAAAGTGAAGGGAGGGGGAGGGGTAAAATAGAGGAAGGGAAATTGGGCAAGGAAAAAGGAGGGAAGGGGAGGAAAAGGGGTAAGGGTAGTTTGGGGAGTCGAATTGGGAGTCATAGGTGTTAAGGGGGATTAAGAATTGTTTAAGGTGAGTTATTGGAGATAAACAGAGGGTCAATTGGTGTTAGAGGTGGTTAAGGGGCATAATGAGGGTTAAAGAAGTTAAGGTGTGTTACAGAAATTATAGGGAGTTAATGAGGTTAATAGGAGTTGTGGGGTTAAGAGAAGTTATGGGAGTTAATGAATGTAAGGGAAGTTACAGGGAGTCAAGGGGAGTTAAAGATAATTGATGGGAGTTATTGGGGTTAAAGAGGAGTCAAGGGGATTAAGGAACTAAGGAAGCTAAGGAGAGTTAAGGAGAGTTATGGAAATTATGGGGAGTTATTGGAGAAATGATAGGATTAACTTCAGTTGTTGGGATAAGGGAAGTTATGGGGTTAAAGAAAGTTATGGGGAGTTGAGGGTGTTTAGGGGTTAAAGATAATTAATGGGGATAAGTTGAAATATGACTGTTGAGGTTGGGAATTAAGGGAGTGTTTGTTAATCTAAATGCTGTAAATGTATTTATTTTAATGTGTGTAATTTAGCACATTATAATTTGAGTGAATTCATGTGAACTTGAATTGGCCATAATTTCGTAGATCACCTTGTGCCCTATGAATGAATTTTGGTGGTAGATTTAATCAGTGCTACATATTACCACAGAAATTGCAAATATTAGTTCAGTAATCATAAAAATTTAAGTTGAATATTCATAATTTTTTTCAGTTTAAAATGATTATCATAATTTGAACTTCATTCACAATTTCCACCAGTGTTGCATATTTCAATAGAGATTTAAAAGTAGGGGTGGGTATCACAGAAAAAGCATGATATGATATGTATCACGATACAAGGGTCACGATACAATACGTATCACAATATTTCACAGTCATAAAAAATCAGGTTATACTTCCCGTGATTAGTGAAAGACAACTGGAGACAAGTCTGGAAGAGCAGTTTTATCTTTGTATTTTTCAGTTGCTAGAAACTTAAAGCAGGTTAAGCAATATTAATTTTTAAAGACAAGGTAGGTATACATCCGGATGGTGCTGCTAAATGTGCTGAATATATGTTGTATTACCGTAAAGTCTCCAATATAAGGCTACTCAGGGGAGGGATTTCCTGTCATTTTAAACGATTCCGGGCGATCCCACACCTATAAGACGACCATAATTTTCAATCAAGACCATTCCGAAAACGGTATTTGAAGCTACCAATCAGACTAAATTTTCTCAAGAATTTCAACAATGGAAAAGCAAAATAATGCCAGAGAGTGGCTTTAAAATTGGAAGGTACATTTACCAATTTAAATTCTGAGTCGGTCATGATTTTTTACTTCAATAAAGAGTTCCTTCAAAAAGAAATAACTCCATTTTATCAAAACGATGTATCCTGATCCTGATCACGTTTGCCCATGTATCATATTGTCTACATAACGATGGGATTCACTGGTGCATCAGTGAATCATCTCACCACTACCCCTACATCACCTTGACCTACCGGTAGTTATGGTAACCATGGCAATGACATGGAAAAATCTAAATTGCACAGGCCCATATAAACTTTTGACCAGGTTTCATTGAAATCTGTCTGGTAGTTTCAGAGGAGAATTTTGAAAATAGGTGTTAACAACGCTCACATGCATGCACAAAAATGCACACACACATGCACACACACACAAGTACACATGCTGCGCTATGCCATAAGCTCAAATAACCTTCAGTCAGGTGAGCTTAAAATGTTTTCCAAAACAATCCACACAAACATAAAGGGGTATTGATCATGTGGTACACTTGTGAACCTCATTTTACTTAAGAGTAACCAAGAAAATAATTACATAAATTTCCTGCAAACTTTAAACGAAAAATTAAAACAATAGCACCAACTCTCAAACAGATGTCATTAATAAGCATTTCAAAAGTCATCAGGAAAATAAAGCAGCTTGCCTGAAGTTTTTATTTAAGCAAAAACTTTTTATTTAACAATTGGCACCAGGCCCCGATTTCACAATCACTCCTTAGCTAAGATTTTCCTTAACTTAAATCTGGCAAAATTTCAAATCTATATAATTTTGCTGATTTTCAAGATATGCAGGAAATGAATGTGTCATTTTCAAGATCACCATTTGCATTTAGTTTTGACAAAAATATTCATCAGTATTTTCAAAAAGAGATTACCAAAATTTTCCAGATTTAAGTTAAGGAAAATCTTAACCAATGAGTGATTGTGAAACCATGGTCAGCACTCCCACTTAAGGAGTAATGGCATCAGCGTTCCTGTATTTCAAACGAGCAGTTTTAAAAAAAAATAGATTTACTAAAATTGCACCCAACTGTGAACTTGTACCAAAAAAGTATGTACTGAACGTGTACCAAAATATAATGTACTGAACGCATCAGAAAATAATATACTGAAATTGTACCAAAAGTAGTATGTACTGAAATTGTACCAAAATATGTACTGGAGAACTTGTACCAAAAGTAGTATGTACTGAAATTTTACCAAAATATAACATACTGAAATTGCACCAAAATATTATGTACTGAACATACCAAAATATAATGTACTGAAATTGTAGAACAATTTGTACCGGTGAACTTGTACCAAAATATAATGTACTGAACATACCAAAATATAATGTACTGAAATTGTAGAACAATTTGTACCGGTGAACTTGTACCAAAATATAATGTACTGAACATACCAAAATATAATGTACTGAAATTGTAGAACAATTTGTACCGGTGAACTTGTACCAAAAATATAATGTACTGAACGTACCAAAATATAATGTACTGAAATTGTAGAACAATTTGTACCGGTGAACTTGTACCAAAATATAATGTACTGAACATACCAAAATATAATGTACTGAAATTGTAGAACAATTTGTACCGGGGAACTTGTACCAAAATATAATGTACTGAACGTACCAAAATATAATGTACTGAAATTGTAGAACAATTTGTACCGGGGAACTTGTACCAAAATATAATGTACTGAACGTACCAAAATATAATAAACTGGACACACTAAAAGTATATATGTACACTGAAATTGTACCAAAATATACATGTATACCGAAAATATGTACTGAAATTACACCAAAATATTATGCACTGAACACTATATAAATGTGAGTAAACTTACCAAAATGAGGATATTGCATGTTGACAGCTTCCCAGACACAGAAAAATTAATGAAGAATCTGTAATTACTTGATCAATAACTCAAATACAACTAGCCTGCTTTGAGGATCAATGAATTCTAATTCTTCAAAACTTCCTAAAAAAATTCTGTCAAAGTTAGCTAATTAAAATGATATTCGAAATTAGCTGATTAAAATATCCCAAAATAGGCACTATTAAAACTTAATATGAAAATGTCTTTTACATAGCTATGTATCCCGGAATCTTTGATCTTGTATGAGATCTCAACGACCCGCGACCGAAAACGTCAATATACAAGCATGTGAAATAAACATTTGCTGTGATCAGCCAGTACACTAATGAGGGTGTACTCAGAATGTTTATATCAATAAAACTGTTAATATCCCATACAAAAAAGGTATTAATATTTTGTCTTCAACATGTGTATATAATATAAAATTATCTACCAAACAGAGTCTAAAATATTAACTATAAATTCATTACTCTTCGTTATTTGTTGTTCGGCAGTATGAAAACGGTCATTATCGAGACACCGGCCATTATTCATTATCGACGCATCGTTTTTGGAAATGAGTTGAGTATTAATTAACACTGCTTTTATAATCACGCTCGACTTCATTGATTAATTATTTATTTCCCAGAGACCGTATTCTGAAATCATTAACACTCCATTTTTACGTTTTTCAGTCAATATTGACTCCTTATATTTTCTATATTTTCAAACGTCATTATTTTTTAATTTGTGTATTTGCACATAAAATTAATGAAATTATCTTTATTATTTCAATAAATTACATAATTAACTTTTTTCAAATCTTATTTTTTTATTGTGTAAAGTAAACTTTCATTACTGTTGTCCGATGTTAATATTTATCATGTTCAATATAGCCTAATAGACGTTCAGCTGGTTTATTTTGATGATTTGTTTGAAAATTAATTAAGAGTTTTAATATTCGAATAAAAACTCTTCTTTTTTTAAACATAGGTCTTTTTTGAGTGATATTAGCAAATCTGCAACCTCCAAGTCAAATTAGTTGTGTGATGGTGTTTTACCTATACCAAGATGGTTAATTTGCAATCATCCCCTAGATAGAAGAGAAAATCAGTGCCTGCAGAAACCACCAAACTTTAGAAAACTAACACACTTTCTCTCAAATAGAGCCACTTAATGTGTTTTAAAACCAGAACAGTGGCATGTGCTGTTTTCCACAAAAAGCACATTTCACCACTTTTAATAGGATCCTGAAAAGAGAAAGGGAGGTTGGGTTGGGTGAGGGAGGGTGGGTCCCTTTCTCCATAGAAGAAGAACAGAAATGTCCAAATATTAAAATCACCCCTTGCAGTTAAGAAATGCTCTATGCTTACTTTCTTTTTACCACAGCTCCCACACCTCTGAGGAGGTAACCACCACTGCGGTAACTGAGTTGGTAGAGTACTCGCTCTGTATATGGAAAGTCGTGGGTTCGAACCCCAACCATGTCTGACCCAAGACTCGAAAGTGGGTAGTGATTGTTCTTTCGCAAAGCACTAAGCATTACGAAATGAAAGTCACGGTTCTTTCGAATGGGAACTTAAAATAAATGAGGTCCCCTGTTACCCTGCTGTATAATGCCACAAGCACAACACACAGACAAAATTTTCTGCACCTTCCTCTATAGCTGGCAACGCCTTGATATCAGTGAAATATTCTTGATTGGGATCTTAAACACCATTACTCAACTCAACTCTGAGGAGGTAACCTAAATACTGTTTATACCTTTGAAAAATTGTTTTAAAGAGTTTAATCTACAAATTTCTAGAAGGTGCCATTTTCAAAACCTTTTGTCTAAAACACCATAAGATCATACTTTTTTCCCTTGAAGTAATGTTAAATATGGCAAACTAAGACCTTAATAATGGGGTCATTTGGCAAAATAAAGGATCAATGGACCTCATGGCTCCTTCTAGAATGAACACTGATTTGCATTTTTCCCCTAAGGAATAGTAGTTTTCAAGACTCAACTTCTACATCCAGTGAGTGGTGCATGGTCATAAACTGACCCTGTCAAAAACAAATTCAACATCCATCAACGGAAGTTCATAAAATACAATATTTTTCCTCATTTTACTGACAATACTCCATCATTGGAATTTTTATGTGATTACTCTCGCAGTTTGAGCTGCAACTGATCAGTCCATTAACACTATTAATATGGCCGACGATATTAAATAGCAAAACACTAATGAAGTGATAACACATTCTCTTCCAATTCAAACACCTAAATCAAAACCTCAAAAGGACATTGATGCAACTGTGAGCAAATAAATCAAATCAATGTTTGAAAAAGTGTCCCGTCTTGGCTCAAAACAAAGAAACAAAAGACCTTCAGGGTCTCCCATATCCCTGGAAGCAGACGGCAAAATTAAACCAATTCACACCACACAAACAATTATTACGCCAAAACTATCAGATTGCTACAAATTCAAATCAAAGGAATTCGTCTGGAATCCCTGGTGAAGAAACACAATCGGACATTCTTTAATGTTCCGATTTTTTTCTTTCTCAATGTTCAGAATACACAATACAACAGATGGGATCTTTTTTGTCATCCATTATCAAATTTGAATTTTTTTCCAATTAAGCAACAAATACATGCAAAATTTTTGTACAAATATTGAAGTACATTAATTAATTGTTTCATTTTTCTATGAAATACAATACAAACATTTAACAGTTCACAATTAGGGATTAATTGAAAATAAATTATGGCCAACTTCAAAAATGGACAGCCATATTGGACAACAAATTTTGCTCAAATGGAAAAATTCTGTTAGCGATTTTCTTGATATTGAATATCGCCCAATAATTAAAAATGGAAAAAAATGGCCAGAGTGTTCAAGAAATTTGATCAAGTGGTTATTCCTGATAGCATTCTTTTGAAAAACTATGGCCGACACTTTAAATGGCACTGGAGGGCCATGCTGAACAACAGATTTTGATCAAATATTCTTATTTCTTTTGAAATCTGACCAGCAATATTTTTAAATGTCCTGAATGAAATATGATACACCATTTATAGCCCATTTGTAGAGCGAGCTAGCTGTCAAAATGGCTTTTAATTAACTAAATTAATCTGAACTAATTAATAATTCTGCATCTGTTTCTTTTCATAACATATCCGTCTGTATCCAGGACAATAGGCCTGCATGTAAAATGTTGGTTAAAATTCAAAGTCCCTCCTGACCCTAAAGGACCTCGTTGGTCCTTCAATATTCAATCTAGGATTTTTCCGAAAGGAAAATTTTCAAAAACTTTCGTCAAAAATGCCATAAAAGCTATATTTTTGCATTTGAATGTGTTATGTTAAATATGCCTCACTAAGGCCTTAGCAATGGGGTCATTTGGGAAAATAAGGGCTCAATAGCACCAATGGTTCCTTCTTGAATGAACATGTGTTCAAGTCCCCTCCAGTCCCTAAAGGACCTGGTCCCCAGTTTTACAATCATTTTTAACTAAGATTTTATGTTTGTTAAAATTCAAAGTTCTTTTAGACCCAAAAGAACCTGGCCCTGGTTTCACAATCATTTTTTAACCAAGACTTTTTTTAACTTAAATCTGGCAAAATCCAAACTTTAATAGTTTGTAAATTATTTGTGTTTGGGAGTTTAAATCGTTTACCAGTACATATTAATTTCTTGCAAATGGGAAATTTTGTGCTTAAAGTCCCTTAGATGGATTTTAATATGGCCAAACAATTGACAGTCCATCAATGCAAAAGGCCTAAATGGCCATAAAACAGTGAAAGGAAGTGAAACAATTTGAGGTTGGACCAGGTATGGATGGAACCCAAGACCTCCCACACTTTAAGAGTGCTCTACAAACTGAGCTACTGGATACACATCATATATAATCATCATTTTTCAAACAATTAACAAAAGGGGAAGAAACAAGCAAATTTAGTTATCAAGACCCCCCTACCAGTGGCTACTTTTTGTGATTTGCACTTATGTTCAAAAGGCCATATATCCCAGGAAAATGATCAAACCAACTCTGGTTAATGATATGGGGAATTTCTATCAATGATGATACTTTAAATGAAGTTTTGTAAAATAGTGTTTCATAGTTTTGGAGAATTACAAGTAATGTTTGGATAGTCCTTGAAACGGAGGGACTATAGTTTAATATATTCCCCTTTCTTTGAAAGGTGGGGGATCAAAGGAGGAGGAAATGTGCAGGGTCTGACAGAATGAAACAAAACACAGGAACTCCAGCACTATAAGAGAGTGCTGTACCAACTGAGATACTTAAACACTACAAATGTGATTATAATTTGTAAAGCACAATGCATTACTTAATCAAGAGATTTCATTGATTTTTGAGCTTTCACCAAGTAAGAAAAAACAGGAGAATGCCAATTTATTTTGACAAAATAATGACCGTAGACAATTTTATGTTGACAAATATTTGAGTAATTTTTAGATTAGAAGCCATTTTATGCAGTAGTAAGCTATTTCAAATCAATTCTCCGTAGTATAATTTCATCAAGTTTGGAGAAAAATAATTAAAACTAACAGGGAAATTTGATGAAAATGTATACATGTGGCTGGGTTTTTGCGAGAAATTATACCTCCATTACTAGCAGTGATTTTGTTATGTTATATAATTTATAAATACAGTGAAACTTCATTATAATGCCCCTCCATAACTACAGAGCTCCAGATAAGAATTTGACATGAGGGGTCATTACCCCTTCTTTTTTTCTAAAGGGTATCCTGTAAAATCTAAAGAGTA
This sequence comes from Anadara kagoshimensis, assembly GCA_021292105.1. Classification (NCBI taxonomy): domain Eukaryota; kingdom Metazoa; phylum Mollusca; class Bivalvia; order Arcoida; family Arcidae; genus Anadara; species Anadara kagoshimensis. The sequence goes on from CM037866.1 coordinate 24,543,223, forward strand.
TTGACACTGATCCTTAAATATGTAAATTTAAAGCCATCTATTTAAAAAAGTATAACTTCTAACAATAATACAGTAACAGCATCTTCATTGTGATAATGGCATTTCACAGGTACTTGGGTCAGGAGTTCAACCCCCATAGCAGGCTCTTACTGTTATAAGAATTGTAAAGGGTAATGAGAATTTTCAAAGGGTTTGGACACCCTTACATTTACAATTTAAAGAGTATTTTCCGAAAAATTAAAGGATATTTACACAAATACTCCTCTTATCTGGAACTCTGCTTTAACAATACCATATCACTAATCGCAATAGTATATTGAAATTTCAAAAACTAATGCTTGTTTTCACCAAATCCTTTGTAAATGATTCCACTTCAATGAAGAACAAGAAATCTGTGAGGTACTGCTTACTTAGTACACACCCGCTTTTAACTTCAACCATTGATTGTAATGTCAAAAAATAAACTACCGGCAGGAAGTAGATGTATGGCAGAATTGAAATCAGTACTTGTGGCATGGAATCTTATACTGGACTCGCAAACAAAATGTCTAGACTAGTAGTTGCTGAGAAAATTGTTATGGAAATTTTTGTTTCGGAAAGAAGGACAGAGGTAAACCAGTATACCCCCTCTTCTTGAAGCAGGGATGTCAAACACTTGTGAAAGGTAGGCCCTTCAAAGAAAGGATATTGTGAAGATACTTTTGGTTGAGGAGTGTTGGACAACTGTGCTTATTCATGTAAATATTTTGATCTTGCTCAGTGGTAGAGTACTCATTTCGAATGTGGGAGGTCCTGTGTTCAAACCCCACCCAGGGCAGGTCTGACCAAGACTTGAAAATAGGTAGTGACTGTTCTTTCATCAATCACTCAGCATTTAAAAATAAAAGTCATGAGGGTCTATGGAAAGTGATGTTAAAAACCGATGTCCCATGTCATGGCAGGTGTAGTACATTAGGGAACCCTCCCTGCACATTGCCCTAAGCACACTGCAAAGGTCAAAACTTCTGCCACTTCACCTATGTATACCTGGTGACATCTCAATATAAGTGAAATATTTGTGAATGGGACATAAAACCCCATTTAATCAATCAATCAATCAATCATTGTTTTGGGAATTTCAGGTGACCAAGGTGGGAAATTTTAGTTTTAGTTGCTGTTATCCAAGGGGAAACTACCTAGTTGAAGCAGGGACATTTTTTTTAAATCGGCTAATGACTTTACCGACACAAGTTTTCGTTTTGGTGAGAAGTGATTTTTACTTTTTTGTTTAAATGGCACTAGGTTAAAATACTTCAGCCAAATAATTGGCCAAGAATAAATAAAATATTACAGGCAAATGAATGACAAAAATAAAATAAAATGGCCAAATGATTCAGATTGACAAAAATAAATGAATGGATAGATGTAACAGCAGGTGTAAAAATTTACTAATTAGTACAAAATGACTCTATTTTAGAAGCCCTGTACTAATTATTTAGAAAAATTGTCAACTTCAATGATTATTATAAAGTTGATTTACATTATAACTATATTGGAACCCCCATGGGAGGGGAGAATATTGGGTAGCTAAATATACCTCAGAAAATATGGAAACAGATAAAATCTGGACAGGTCAGCAGTATTAACTGGTCAGATGATAGTTGACTTTATGGTCAAGAAGTAGTGGGAGGCTGGGTGCGGATTGTTCAATTACATTTGCCCAGACCAGAAAAAAATCAAAATGGGACAAGCCTGCATTTATTTATTTATTTATATATTCATTTTTTGTCATAGTGACAAGTTGACCTTTTCCCTGTACATAAGGGTGCAAGTTAAAAATATAGCAGATATTGGATAAATAGTTACTTCAAAAAAAGAATGCAAGAGCCTTTTTGCCCAAGTGAGCCAAAAAGTGGGATATCATAGCTTTAGTCTCATGAAAAAACCAATGTGGTAGCTCAGTTGGTAGAGTGCTCGCTCCGTAAGTGAAGGTCTTGGGTTCAAGCCCCAACCTGGTCTGACCCAAAACTTGAAAGTAGGTAGTGACTGTTCTTTCCCCAAGCACTCTGCATTAAAAAATGAAAGTCATGGTTCTTTCGGATGGAAACTTAAAATAAATGACAAGGTCCCATGTAAAAAAAGGCTTGGCACGATAAAGAACCATGCTCTACAATGCCATCATCGCAACACACAGGCAAAATTTCTTCACCTTCGCTTATAGCTGGCGACATTTTGATATAAGTGAAATATTTTTCAATGGGACGTTTAACACCATTACTCAACTCAACTCAACTGTTATGAAAAATATTATAAACATTTTATTTATATTTACATTTACATACCTATGATCTCATTCTACTACATTTTATTGGAAAAAATGGTTTTAAGACTTAATACTGGGCAAAACAAAAATATTGACTATACATGTTCCGAAAACAACACTGACCTGTCTGTTTGACCTTTAACTAAATATTTTTTACGGACCAGAACATGTATAAGAGTTGAGTTGAGTAATAGTGTTTAACATCCCAGTCAAGAATATTTCACTTATATCAAGACATCACCAGCTATAGACGATGGTGCAGAAATTTTGCCTGTGTGTTGCGCTGATGGCATTATACTTAAGGGTTCTTTAGCGTGCCAAGTCCACCATGACATGGGATCTCGTTTATTTTAAGTTCCCATCCAAAAGATCTGTGACTTTCATTTTTGTAATGCCACGTGCTTGGAGAAAGAACAGTCACTACCAAGTCTTGGGTCAGACTACATGTCCCATGTTTTAAGTGGATCATCGTACATGTATATGAATATTTCCAATGAAAGGTCAAGTGAACAGGTCAATGTTGTTTGCCTCTGACATTGCATCTTTATCTGATTGATAAAGGCAGTTTATGACATATTAAAGCAGACATCGGAAACTCTCCAGGGCAGACAAATCTAATCGTTTTTTTATCCAATATAATGGTATCTTACAATCATCGTGGTAGAATATTAAAATATATATACAGTATAGACAATCTTAAATAAACAAACAACATCAAGAGAGAAAAAAAACACAACAATTGTTAAGATGTTTTTGTCCGACGACATACAGTCATGGATTTTTTTTATTATTTCATCTATTTTATTGGCAGAAAGCCATTGTTGTCAAATCGGGGGAAAAAATTATCCATACAATAGAAAAATTGGCAAAAGACGCAGATGTCCTTTGTAACTTGAGTTTTAGAAATAAAAACCATGGTGTCTTTCAGAAGACCTTAAAAACGGATGCCCAATATCACGGTAGGCATGACATATTTAAAGAATCCTGCCTGCACATTGCCCTGAGAGCACTACAGGGGTCAAAATCTCTGCCACTACACCTATAGCAATTTCTGACATGGATGTAACACCCCATTTAATAACTCAATCAATTAATTCTCTAGTCATCAGTGTTGGTGAATTACTTGTACTTCTTGAAGCATTTCTGACTTTTTTCTGGAGTTTATATAAAACATAAGTGTTCAGAAAAGCTTGTGTAACAGAAGAGAGGAAAAATGCAGCAGCCAAACCAGGACTCCAACCCAGGACCTTCCCATTACTAGCAGGGGGCTCTAACGATTGAGCTTACTACCACTTGTCGAGTCTGGCCCCGCCACATTCCTTCCTTCCTTTTTTCAATTCAACTCCCTTGAATTGAAACCACCAGGTTCCACCCTTGGTTCAGCCTGCTACTTGGCCACTTTCCAGGGTCAGACAAGCCCCCTAAAGTAACAGGGAAGGGAAAAATGTAGCAGCCAAACAGGGACTTAAACCTGGGACCTTCCCAATATAAACAGGACACTCTATCAATTGAGCTTATCAGCCACCTGTTGATCCCGGCTCGACATACTTGGCATCTTCCAGAATTTTTTTCATATTTTTGGCCAACATTTCTGTTTTTCTATCAAGGAGTTGAGATATGTTGTCTCATCAGTTCAGGGAGTAACTGCGGAAAACCATGACCTTTAGCAACCAAAGTGACAAACTTTCTTGCACTATGATTTATTTGCCAGTGTTAAATTCAAATTGAGAAAGTGAGAGACATGGTGATCGAAAAGCCCAGAATTTTGGACAACTCCCACAGAGGTCTTTTCTAACCAGGCTAAGAGGTGAAGCCAATTATTATATAAACATTCAAAATAGTGACTAACCGGACTAATTCTAGTAAGCCTTTTGGATTATAATTATGAAAGTTACAAAACATTTTCCAATTCCATTTTACAAAATTTTGATGATCTAATGAAGTACAATAAACACAGCACAATTAAATTTCAGATTGTAATAGAATAATGGTTGGTGTTTTACATCCCAGTCAAGATTTTTTTGATTTGCATAAAGATAATTAATTTTGGATAGTGGGGAAAACTGGATTGTCCAAAAATAATCATTAACATTTAGCATGTGAACTGACTAGGATCTTCTGCAAGTGGGATTCAAACCGAGGTGGTGACAGAAACTGATCTTTAGCTGCTGCTTATAAATCCATAACCAAAGGAACAGATTCAAATGTTTTGCTCTGAGAGATTAATGAAAATTTTGGCTAATTACAGAAAGCTGAAAAGTTGTAGATACAAAGGTAAACAACATGTAACCAATCACACAGTGAAACAATGATAATTTAAAATACATTTAATACTTAGTTATGTGAGATATAAATGCAACCTTGATTTTATCAAAGAAAATCTTAAAACCACAAATAATAAACTGATGATTTATTATTTGTGGTTTTAAAACCATCATCAGTTTATTTCACTGGTTACTTTGCAGCTTGACATCTTTATTTAAAGGTATAAACTATTTTAAATCTCTTTTTTACCTGTCAATCTACCTATTGATTAAGATAATCCATTAAGACAGGTAACATAAGGTTTTATACCTGTAATATAATTGTGTAGCCGATAAAAATTCAGCGATAAAAATCAGCCATCTAGCCGGATGTTTTGATCCCAGAATTTTAGTACCAATATATCGAAACAGTTCTCTCTTTATTAAACCACCTAAATGTTTTATTGCTAGTAACAACAAATTTTTACTTTCTATTTTCCATGTCCTAAATGTTGTAGTACCATTATAACAAAACTTTCACTCTTTACCTAAGGCCAAACAAAATAATATGTGTGTTTCAGGTTTCATTTTAAAAAAAAACAAGGGTCAGTAGGTATTTTACATCTATTATTTCTAAAATGTTTTGCTCATTGGCAAGGCAAATACTTTGCAAACTGAGAGGAAATAACGAAAGAGAAAAGTACATGTACTGTAAACTTATCAATTTTCAGTGTACTGATTTTTGCTTATTTTGCGGTCGTTTGTTTTGCGCAAAAATTAATACTAAGCGAAAATTATATTATGCTTATTGTTTTATAGTGCATATTTAAAAAAAGGCAAAAAATTTAACTAAGCGGATATGTCTAAATTTTCTAAACTGCGAAAATAAATACTCATGAAATCAAATAAGTTTACAGTAATACAAGATCTACTAACACTCATATACATGTAAGAACTTATCCTAAATATCTTTATAATTGTTGTGTTGATGCATACTTTTTACAGAAATGTTCTGTTGTATATTAAAGATGAAACAGGAAATTTGTCAAAATGATGAGGGGGAAAAAAATTAAGGGTCGGCTTAACTTAAATACGGTTGGTCAGGAAACCAAAACAAACATTTTTTTGTTTGGCCTAAGCATTGTAAATGGGTGAGGTGAATTTAAAGATTCCGATCAATTTTTTTGTCAATTTTTGAGATTTATTGTTGCTGACGACAACGTTAAACAAACCGATTACAGATCATATCTTTTCGCAGTTTATGCTATTATGTCAATTAAACTTTTGCTTGGTCTGTAAGTTTACTTTCTCTTGTAGCTGCCCTTGAATTGATTTCCGATATCCACCTGTCATGAATTGATTCCCGATATCCACTTCACGTCAAGATAACAGTAAATCGTTGGTTTATGGATAAATTTTATTTGCACCTGCTTGTCCTGATTTTTTAAAAAAATTCTCTTATTTCATAAGTTGCAGTAAATTTACTACATTTTCAGAAATGCTATATAAGAAAACTTTCACAGTAGACTTTCGCCGTTTTTATCTTCTAAACTATTTCGCAGTAGGGGAAAGTGTACTTGCTCACCACCCAGAAGACAAGGTTGGATCATCAGTCCAGGCACTCTTTGAGGAAGTTTATGCTTTCCAAGTATTTCCTCTCTTCACTCACAGTGAATCTTGAGCCTACACATAAAACAGAACACAAACAGCAAGCAACACACATCTCACTACTGCCTTGCAGACGTGAACCCAGGAACTTTGGAAATGGGGGGAGGGGGTAATTTTATTCCTGGTAGTAGAAGAATGTGCTCAGGAATCAAGGGCCATACTTCCAAGAAAATTTTCAAAATGTAGCATAACATCCTGCAATTTCCTCTTATCTGTGCAAGTGATACATACAAAATATCATGGAGAGAAATAAAGGGAAGGGATTCCAACCCCTGAATCCCCCACCCCACCATGAAAAAAAACAAGATTCCAATGTTCAATTAGACAAATATCAGCCTAAAACTACTCATCAAATAACAATAAAGAAACGTCCATATTTCAAGAAAATCACTTTAACGAACTCCTGTCTCAATGGATTTCAAGCCATTAGCTCAGCCATCGACATATTGTAGTTGCCTTGTTAACTTATAGCCCAGAAGGTTGGGTTCAATTTCAGTCTGAAAACTCAATGAAAAAAGAATATTATTTTGTAGGGTTTTCTTCCTACTTTTACAGTTTCAACTAAGCAAGTATCATCCCACCATCATGAACAAAGTTGTCTTAAAAAATCAGATTTTTTCTTAATTTTGGACATTTCTACATTTTCTACATAATGAATTCAGATATTTGGGCCTACAACAGCAACACAAAAACAGCAAGCATCACACCCAACTCTCATGAAAAAAGTTGTCTTAAATTTTTTCTTAATTTTGGACCTTTCAGAGAATTTTCAGACAAAATTCAGAATACAATAAAAGTGTTCAGAAAAAATACAGACACTTGTTTTTAGTGTAAGAAAATTCAGAATGATTTCAGATATATTAAGACAAAATTCAGAATTTGTGTTTCATGAAGATATTCACTACCTGAATCTTGTCTAGGTAATCCCTAAACCTCCTCCCACCCCCCTCATGGCACAAGACAAAAAAAGAGATTCCAATGTTCAATTAGCCAATATCGAAGTATTTCAGCCTGAAACTACTCATCAAATAACAATGAAGAAACTGCCATATTTCAAGAAAATCACTTTAACGAACTCCTGTCTCAATGGATCTCGAGCCATTAGCTCAGGCCATCAACATAACGTAGTAATGCACAATTAATTAAGACCTGGGATTCAACTCTCGGTTAATTGCCGGCATCACAAATTAGCTATGTTTTTGTAGAATGACAAATTTCAGTAAATAGAAAGTGTAGTAATGACACTGAAACAGTTATTACTGAAAGAAAAAATCTTCCATAATTGATTTTTTACGAGAACACGGATAAAAAAACGCTGGTAGGGGCTAATAAAAATCGTCAACAAAGGGATGTGATGGGTTTCTGTTTTATCAAATTATTTTTAACAGGCATGTGGAATTGATGGGTACACTGAAATCAAAATCTATGAGGTTGTGATTCATTTTTCAATTTGTCGGGGAAAAAACGATCGCAATTTAAATTGACTGCATCTGGTGTCAGTTTGGACAAAAAAGCCGGATTTCTGTACATAAGATCAATAAATCGTCATTATATCTTAGAAATTGAAGTTTTGAATACAAGAAAAATGATATGATTTTAGAAAACAGGGAATTTGATCGAGAAAATTTCCGTTTATGACAAGTGATATGATCTATGATTAATTATATTGCCTGTCTTATAGTTTTTTTTATATGTGTCAATTTCACTGGACACTCAAGATCACTATTTGAAATCTTGACATATTTTTATCAACTTGGGATGATTAAGAAATAGACTGGTATAAATGTATAGATTTATTTCATAAACAGTGATTTTGTTTGCCTAAAATTACTACCAAAAAAAGATAGTTTCCCCTGGGGAAAAATGACTAAATTCACTAAAATTCCCAAAACAACAGTGATTTACTAGATATTGTCACAATATAACATCTTTGCAGTGAGGATCCTAAGCTATTGCAGGGATTTATCAGGGTCTATTGGGAAAGGGCACTAAACTAAAAATTGGGAAAAACTATCAACTTTTTGCTCATTTTGGGAAAACTTCAACATCATCACATTTTGCCGGTTTACTTTTAATCTCTATATCAGAAGTCGGTTTACTTACGGTCTCGGAAGCCTTTGATGTAGAAGCAGTATTTTCATCTTGCTTTGTAGATGTTGTTTTAAAATAATCTAAAATCTTTTTACTTGATTTTGCATCCTCCGTCTTATAAGGCGCTTTGTGTAATTCTTGCTATAATGTGATTGGAGGGCTTTTACAAAATTTACTTTCGTTTTCGTTTAAAAACAACACAATTTTCTGATTGGGAATTTTCTCAGACGACTTTGGGAAAAAATCAATGTTTTTTCCATTGGGAATGGGGCCGAATTTCGGCCCTAAATAGGCCCTTGATAAATCCCTGTATTGCAAGCATGTCATTATGCAGTTTACTGTTTATCAGAACTTCAAATTTTCCCAAATGAAAAGGCAGAAGAAGGTAGTTTTTAAAAATGTAACAAAATCACTGATTAAAAAAGCAAACCATTACATCAAAAACTAAATAACAACCATTATCAACAAATTTGTGTCAGTTCCATGAAGGGTTTCATTCTTCGCTTTGTATTTTACAATTACAATACTGTCAATAAATGTACTATCCCCTGGATAACTGAACTGGTTTTCTATCTGTGATGTCACTATGTGAAATCTTGATATATCAAATTTAAGAGGGATGATTAACAAATAGACTGATAAAAATATATTTATACTTTGCTATAGCAGTAAACTTATTATTATTCCTAGTTGTATACACAGAGTTAACTCTTTTTGAATTTTACACTGGAATAAGTACTGCATTTTTTACATTTTAAATAAATATTTTTTTGCCACTGTAGGGGCTCAAACGCACACCCTTCGACACCAACTCGCCTAGCATAAGACATCATTTGAGCAAGTGTTTTTAGACTTGTCTCTGATGCGCAATTGGTTAGGTCGTGGGTCATTCTTATGCTAGTTGAGTTGGTAAAATTATATGCATTTATTTTATAACTTAAAGCTAAGCAATATATGTGTATATCAGAAACTAAAGAATAAACATTATTGACAAATTTGTAATAGATTAGTCTTCCAAATAAGCACTGGACTGTCCTATAGTCCGAGGCCTGGGTATACTTGCTTGTCTTGGTTTTTTGCATGTGTCAATTTCACCAAACACTCAAGTCACTATTCAAAATAGTTACATGACAAATTTGTCAAACTGATTTACAAACTGACTGGTAAAAATATGGGTATTTACTTTATAATAAAAGCACCACATATATATGTGTGTGTGTATATCAGATCCTAAAGAATTTCAGGGATTTTCTGGCTGTTTTTGAGAAAAGGACCTTAGAATGGAATTGGATAAAATCAACAAACAAATCAACATTTTGCAAAAAAAAAAGAAAAAATAAGATTCTATGAGTTACTCATTTTGACCTCTTTTCATAATACATGTGTACATATGAAAATATGGTGCGATTTTGTCACTTTTTTCCTTATTTCTATGCAGAATCAATTTGGGGAGTTTTACCTACAAAACTGGGGAAAATTGCACTTTTAGTCATTAGGAATGGTACCGTTTTACTGAAACCTGTTAGTGGCCAGAAAAATCCCTGAATTTGTGTCAGTTCCATGAAAGGTCTCATTATACACTTTGTATTTTAAATTACAACACTAGTCAACAATTATGCTTCTATGAAAAATCACTATTATAGCTCAGCCCATTGCTGGCTCCAGAGAGGGCGCGGTGGTCTAATGGATAAGACGTCAGTCTTCAAATCCAGGGTCTCTCACCGCTGTGAGTTCGAGTCCCGCTCGGACCACATGTGGGAAAGTGAATTTTTCCTTACCGTTGGCTTTTACCGATTCACCTGGTATCAGTATAATGGACTGGGGGAGTGGTATGCTTGTCTGCGGTGTACTGACTCTGTGAGCTAGCACGGTAAAGTCGCCCTGAGTGCGCGCTAGTACAAGGCAGACCATACAACACACTCGCACTTCACATGCATACACAAAAATTGTTCATAGATTAATCCATAGAGATTAATTAAATAGTTCTCGTCGCGAATAGCTGAAAAATTGCTGATGCGACGTTAAGCAACATTCAACCAACCAACCATTGCTGGCTCCATATGTGGGTTGCCAGGGTTCTTTCACCGAGCACTCGCCATTTAGAAATAAAAGTCACAAGTTCCTTCAGAGGAGACCTTAAAATTGATGTCCCCAATCATGGTATGAGTTGAACACTCCCTACATATTGATGTGAGCATACTGCAAAAGTAAAAAAAATTCTGCCACTTCACCTATAACTGGTAGCGTCTTGACATAAATGAAATATTCTGAACTAGGATGTAAAATTCCATCCAATCAATCAATCAATCAATCAATCTAAAAAAAATTTGACTTTCATTAAGCAACTGGATTTGTCTATCTGCAGTGACCATTAAAATTCCCAAAACAGCTGTGATATACTAGCAATTTAGATTTAGTTGTCCTTACCCTCAAAATGCTAGATATTGTTTCAATATAACATGTTTGCAATGAGGATCCCAAAATACTGCAAACATGTCATTATGCATTATTGATATATTTCAGAACTTCAAATTTTCCCAGTTTAAAAGGCAGAAGATGGTTTTTTTTTTAAATGTACCAAAGTCACTGAACTGTGATGTCATAATCAGTCATTCCAGAAGTAGTTTTTAGGGTCTGTCACTTATTAAAAAGATGCTTTGTCAGTTCAAACAACATTTGGAAATTGCTTGAGAGTAATTAAAGCAAAGGTTGGGTGGAATTTTGTTTAAACTAGCACTAGAGACAAGTAGGAACACTGGTCTGCCACAAAAGCAGAGACAAAACATCAACTATGTTTAAGGATGTATATAACATCCAATCAATCAATCAATTAATCAATCAATACAAAACATTTAGACTTCCATCAAGCAACTGGATATGTCTATGATGTCATGATCAGTCATTCCAGAAATATTTCGTGATCAGTCATTCCAGAAGTAGTTTTTAAAGGTCTGTTACTTAATAAAAAGATGCTTTATCAGTTCAAACAACATTTGAACATTTGGAAAAGAGTAATTAAAGCATAGACTGGATTGAATCTTGCTTTACACCAGCAGTAGAATGAAGTGGGAACACTTGGTCTGCCACAAAAACCAAACGCAAAACAACACCTATGTTTTAAATAAATCTCATCTTAATGATAAATGATCTTCTCTACTAAACACAGATTGAAGAGAACCTCGCATGTCTAAGCTTAGTAGTTATAAAGCTTAATCAATGACTAGTTAAGAACTGACATGTTATAAGACTTCCTACATAGTGAAAGATGAATCTATACAAATTACTTTTTTTTAAAAGTGGTTACAGCCATTGGGAATACTGGTTCACCTGGTGTCAGTATAATGTAACTGGAGGAGTGGTACACTTGTCTGTGGCGTACTGACTTGGTGAGCTGGCATCTTAAAGTTGCTCTGAGTGCAAGTTAGTACACAACAGACCATACAACACACTCGCACATCATATGCATACATGAACTTGTTTTATAGATTAATCCATAGAGATAAATAAATATTTCTCATAGCAAATAGCTGAAAAATTGCTGATGCAACGTTAAACAACATCTAACCAGCCAACCTAACTCAAGGGTAGAAAGAGTCCTGAATCTACACATTTTCAACTTACTTTTTATGGATTGTTTGATTAAATTGGGTTTTACCGATTTTAGTTAAGAATATTTCACTTGATTAAGAGACATTACCATCTATAGGTGGTGGTAGAAATTTTTACCTTTGTAGCACTCAAGGCGATGTGCATAGAGGGGGTTTTAACATGCCACACCTGCCATGACTCAGGACATTAGTTTAAGGTCCATCGTGAAGGACCCAGTGACTTTCGTTTCTAAATGCAGATTGCTTTTCAAAAGAACAGTCACTACCCATTTTCAAGTCTTGGTCAGACCAGGTTGGGGTTCAAACCCATGACCCTCCCCTTTCAAAGCAAGCATTCTACCAACTGAGCTACTGCAGTGGTGATTTATATAGAGACATCACCATCTATAAGTGAAATGGCAGAAATTTTAACCTTCCAGGGATTTATCAAGAGCCTATTTAGGGCCGAAATTCGGCCCCATTCCCAATGGAAAAAACATTAATTTTTCCCCAAAATGGGCTGAGAAAATTCCCAATTAGAAAATCGTACCAGATACATAGCTGAATCAACTCAATACACTAAAAGCATTAGATTTAATCATTAATGGCATCAAAAATGATGTCAAAGTTTTCCCAAAATAAGCAAAAAGTTGATAGTTTTTTCCCAATTTTTAGTTTAGGGCCTTTTCCCAAAAGACCCTGATAAATCCCTGCCTTCACAGTGCACTCAAGGCAATATGCAGGGAGGGTTCATTAATGTACCACGTTTGCTGTGACTTGAGGCATAGGTTTAAAGGTCTATTCTGATCTTATAAAGGACCCCATGATTTTCATTTCGAAATGGCAAGTACTTGACAAAAGAACAATAACTATCTATTTTCTAGTCTTGGTCTGACCCTGGCTGGGGTGTAAACCCACAAACACCTACATACGAGCACTCTACTGGCTTAGCCATGGCAGCAGTACTTTTATAAAGGTTGACTGTAGTGAACAATTAATAGCTAAATTACATGACCTTAATGACCTCAAGCTGAATTGAAGGATGTCAGTTTCAAAATGGTTTAAAGCGTTAGCTTAGATCACATCACCTTTCAACTACCAAGGTTCAAAGCCTACATTGGCAGTTCCTAGTTTGATGGTTTTCTCTCAGTACTTGAGTTCCCTCGGCCATCTTAGAACTAAATGTCTCAATATTTATAAAAGATTTTTGTCATGCATTGAAACACTATCTATTCCATTTTAATTTCGGCAAATATACATTTTATCCTCAACATCATAGCATTTATTCAACTATTACACTGTTGTATTTTTTCCCAAAATGGATATCAAGTTTTTTGGGACAATTTTCTTTCTGATTTTATCTCAAGGTCTTTTTTCAAATAAGGTCAGGAAGAAAAAAATCAGAAAAGAGACATATACATTAAGAGATATGCTTTATTTGACAATTCAGAAAGAAGCTTCTCGGCATAGCATGATTTACTTCAGTTTAAAATTAAAACACTAGACAAAATAACATAGAGACAAATAACTTTTGTGAAAACAAAATGAAAATTGGTCAGACAGCATTTAATATCAAAAAACAAAAACAATACCAACATAAATATTGTTATCCTTTCCCAGACACTCCAAAAATAAACCATTTTAATAGACAGTCCAAAAATAAACCCTTAAACAAACCCATTTATCATCAATAACTTTCCTTTTTTTCAGAAAAGAAACTTAATTTTTGTAAAAGAATATCTTCAAAAGCAAGCCATTAGCCTGAAGATTAAAAAAATATCGTCTCTATGACGATAGCCAAAATGGCTACCACTGGTCAATCAAAGAAATGGAAAATTATTAATAAATCAGATTATTCTGTCAGACCCAATCACCGGCCTCCGACAAATTCCCAGGATAAGGTGTCAGAGTTAAGCGAAATTTTGATGATTTGCACTTTTTTAATTTTCAGTCAGCAGATGTCATACAATTTGCTGGAAGTATTATGTTTCCATGAAAGACAAAACCAAGGCAATACCAATTTAAATCTTTTGTTTATTTTTTTGTCCTCTGTTAAAAAGTAGAATGGAGTAATGATATTTCATGCCCTCACTGAATAAATCTATTATCTCAGAAAAGTCTTAATTGAGGTTCAAAGCAACTACAGTCAAACCTGTGTTAAAGGCCACCTCTATATAAGGACCACCTGCTTATAAAGACCAGTAAATTTTGATCCCAATTGCTCTTTATTCATATATTTTGTATCTATTTATAAGGGCCACCTACCACTTTTACTATCTCCTTTGGGTGATTGACTATACTGTGATCCCTTGACTTTGAAATCCAGCGACTGAACCACTTGGTTATGCACTATAAGATCAATCCTTAATTTTATAATCCTAACTTTAAGATTCTAAGCTCTTAACCAAAAATTGGATGGAATTGCCCAAATATTGGGCTTATTTTTTAAAATGAAAAACAAGCCTATACCTTTGTCTGGCCTGAGTCTTCAGTCAACAAACCAATGACATTTAATTAACTTTATCCTATGTTTAATCTTAAGCCTAATCTTCATGACCAAAGCTTGAAGGAAATTCACTGACAGTAATCAGAAAAACAATTCTATACATTTGTTTGCCCTGAGCCACTGTAGTCAATGAAGATCAGATCGGCTGCCACTATTTCAATTATCCCTTCATTTAATCTTTAGTTCAACTAAACTTGTGACTCAAGATAATATTCTCATGAAAAACAAGTCTATACCTTTGTTTGCCCTTAGCCACTGGTCAATAAAGATCACGTAGGCTGCATTTATTTTAATTATCCCTGAGTTTAATCTTTAGTCCCGCTAAACTTGTGACCAAAGATTGCAGGAAATTCCCCATGAAAAACAAGTCTATACCTATGTTTGCTCTTAGCCACTGGTCAATAAAGATCACATTGGCTGCATTTATTTTTAATTATCCCTGCGTTTAATCTTTAGTCCCGCTAAACTTGTGACCAAAGATTGCAGGAAATTAAAAAGTCAATCAACCTGCATTGACGACAAAATTTACTTTTTCCTTTCCTGTCGACAGCGAACTGATGGAGTATACCGCACACAAAACTGACATAAACCGAGGATTTTACATCGTAATATCATTAATACCTGCTTTGGAACAAATACTATACCAGTGCAAACTTCCCGAGATTTACTTAATGAAAAACAACGAAAACAAAACTTACAAGCAAATATCCTATGTTCATTGAGAAAATTCAGCGATTTTTTCAATTATTTATTTATATTAAGTTTTATGGAACTAAATATCTCTGTTGGTAAAATGCTTATTTGTTCATTACATTTTTATTTATACATTTTCAGTATAAATAAAAAATCTGTGAACTACTGCTAACTTAGTATTCCCGTTTTTAACTTCAACCATTGACCGTAAATATCGAAAAATAAACCGAGTCAGTAAACAGGAAGTAGATATCTAACAGACTTGATATTGGTACTTGGAGCATGGGACCTCATACTGAAGTCGTATACAAAATTTAAAGTGACTGTGTTTAGTAGTTGCTGAGAAAACTAATGAAAATGTTTGTTGTGGAAGGACAGACGGATGGAGGGATGGGGGTAAACCAGTATACCCCTTTTTATTTCGAAGCAGGGGTATAAAAGTCAAAAGTTCTCAATCATTGCAACTCAGTGATTTTGTTGCATTTTTTTTAAAAAAAAAGCTACCTTTTGCCTTTTAAATTGGGCAAATTTGAAATTCTGAAATACATCAGACTACATTATGATGTGTTTGTAATAAATAGGTTCCTCAATGCAAAGATGTTACATCATGATATTATGGCAAATTTGAAATTTATTTTGTTGGAAAGGTCAACTGATTTAATTTGCTAGTGTATCACTGTTGTTTTGGGAATTTAATTTTAATGATGAAATTGGGAAATTTTACTAATTTTTCACCAAGGGAAACTACTTGTATTCGATAGCAATTTTAGGCAAACAAAATCACTGTCTTGAATATTGTAGAATTACAGGTAAGATTATTTAAGAAATGACATTGTTTTGGGGTCACTTCATACTAGTATGATACCGGGTGTTCCGGGTACAAATTTAACATGAAGAACAGTCTACCGCATCTCAATGAAGGATGATGTCACTGGTGAGTGGGATGACAAATGACCCTGCCTACTTTCATTGATACTACCGCATCTCAATGAAGAATGACGTCACTGGTGAGTGGGATGACAAGTGACCCCGCCTACTTTCATTGATACTACCGCATCTCAATGAAGAATGACGTCACTGGTGAGTGGGATGACAAATGACCCCGCCTACTTTCATTGATACTACTGCATCACAATGAAGGATGATGTCACTGGTGAGTGGGATGACAAGTAACCCCGCCTACTTTCATTGATACTACTGCATCACAATGAAGGATGATGTCACTGGTGAGTGGGATGACAAGTGACCCCGCCTACTTTCATTGATACTACTGCATCACAATGAAGGATGATGTCATCGATGTGTGGGATGACAGGCAGGGATTTATCAAGGGTCTACTTAGGGCCGAAATTCCTTTCCCAAAGGAAAAACATTGATTTTTTCCCAAAACTGGCTGAGAAAATTCCCAATTAGAAAATTCTGTTGTTTTTAAATGAAAACGAAAGTAAATTAAGCACTGATAAACACTAAGCGGCAGAAAAAGATTATTCTGATTCAACAAGTGATCATGAGAATTATAAATTCCCAGTGGCTGAAAGTAACAATTCCAGTTCTGGGGATGAAGAGGTCAGTGATTTAATCATTAATGGCATCAAAAATGATGTCGAAGTTTTCCCAAAATGAGCCAAAAATTGATAGTTTTTCCCAATTTTTAGTTTAGGGCCTTTTCCCAAAAGACCCTGATAAATCCCTGACAGGTGACTCTGCCTACTTCCACTGATGACAAAATCATCAGTTCAAAAAGGTCAAACATGTATGAAGCAAATTTATGATAATTTTGAGAAATAGCTTTCATAGATGGAAAAAGGGTGCTATTGTAAATAAAATTGAATGATTGGTTAGCGTAGCAAGAGGAAGAAAAAAGCAGGATTTGATTCTTTTTATTCTTTGATGGATGAGAAAACCAGAATAACTTAAAGAAAGCCAACCACCAATGGCAAGTGAATAGGCAAACTCTCCAACAGTGGCGACATAGATATGCAGAGTGGTGTTGGAACCAAGCTGAAAATACGCTGTTAGCTCTTTAGAAAATAGATCAAGTCACTAGTAAATAAGTACACACAACACAAAACTCTGCAGTAGTGTTCAAACCAAGTTGTAAATATGTTTTGACCTGTTATGTCTTTAGAAAATAGACCAAGTCACTAGTAACAATGTATGCACTCATCAGTCATTTTATCAACAATGTGCAGCATGATTGACTAAAGACTAAAATAAACAGTTCATGTCCCAAAACATACTGTCAGGAGGACAACTTACTAGAAATATATGTCCTGATACACTGAAAGAACACCTCCAATAGAAACGGGAAATGCATAGTTAGTTGATCAAACATTTTTCAGAACACATTTATTTCAATTTTTTTCTATTGTCAATTTTCTTTTTCTATGCAGCAATATAACTGCTTTTCCTGCCTATGGTGTATTTGTTTAAGATTTGAAACATTGTGGTAGAGCATGTTCCAACTACGAGACCTTTATACGATGAAGCAATCTGCTTACAAAAATCATTGACACATGGATATTGCAAGACTTGGCTTATCTAGGCCCTAAAAAGTTATGGCCATCGACACAATATCTTTAATAAGTACGTATCTGTATCCAAAATAAAGATAAATATGACGTCACATACCGCCATGTTGCTTTCATTCCCAATTTGATTACACACGTGGCGGCTGTACCTAAAAAGGAGGTGCTAACCTTCCACGGTCACCCGGCCTCACTTTCCTGGTGGTAGTTCACGTGTTAGTTTCAAAATTTTTACTTTACTTTGGGATTATGATTTGGACATGGATTAGTGTGTTTTGTTGTTGTTTTTTTTTTTTTTTGCTTTACTTTGGGATCTAAATTTGGACATGGATTAGTATGTTTGTCTTTTCGATCTGCACTTACCTTTCATCAGATCTGCCAAACAACACGCTCGTCCAAATGCATATTTATGCACATACGACTCAGAATTGACAGCGATGGCTCACATGTTTTTTTCCCGGGCACCTACTACTTCCGGTTTAAATTTCACTCGCTTTGATTGGGTAGTGGGTATTCACGATGGGCAACCTGTGTATTCACAGTTCTTCTTCGTTGAATAGGATTTTATTTGTTCATTTCGTTCAACGGCTACTTGGTTTTGAAAAATATCTATAAATGAACCAAAATAAGTCAGGCCCAATGCCAGTTTTACAATCGTTTCTTAATTAAGATTTTCCTTAATTGGAATTTAGATTATTTTGACAATATCTTTTGGAACTAATAATTAATATTTTGACAAAAAATAATATAAATGCTATACGCTTGAAGAGATCTTCAAGATGACACTCTTAATTCCCAAATATTTTAATAATTAACAATTTTTAAGATTTGAAATTTGCCAGATTTTAGTTAAGGAAAATCTTAGTTAAGAAATGATTGTGAAACCGGGACCAGAATCATTATGAAATAAGTTTTCTTTTTGAATTTTCAATAAACATGCATATAATGCTAAATCATGGCATAAACGTACTTTGTTAAAATGCAACCCTGTTAAATAATGAAAGACTTCAGGTTTATTCGCATTTATTGCATCCTGAGAATATATTTCGTCAGAAACGCGTAGTTGGTAACTGTGATTGAACCATGACACTGCGCCACCACAACAAAAGGGAATAATTAATGCTGTTTACAATGTTGTTTGAAGTGGCATCAGCAATTTTTCAGCTATTCGTTGTAGGAATAAAGTAAGAGTAAAGAATGAGTTACTACGGTGAGTGTCGGAGATGTGAGAGTGTGTTTGTGGTCTGTGTTGTACTCAGGGAAAGTATTATCACTGGTTTTCAAAACGAAGGGGATATGTGTCCAAACCTCGGGACTTGGCAATTTTCTGTGGGTAATTTGCATCTCTTTTCCATTATGAAGCTGTAACATCAAATGTATGTTATGCCAGAAATGAAGAGAGTGGGATAAACGTATAATTTACTCAACAGTAAAGATTTTTTCACTTATATCGAGGCGGTTAGTGCCAGGTTTTGGATCATCCGAAAGACAATTTTAGTATTTTGATATTTTAACAGCTAAGGGCCTTCGGTGTAAATAGGAGGAAAAATCATCTCAGAAAGTTTCTAAAGTCCCGACATGCGTGATTAATAGGATTAAATGACACTGGTTTTATAGACAAGTGTCCGTTATAAAGAGTTTGCCTGTAAGACAGGTGGTTATTATAAAAACAATGCTTGTCGGCAAAACAGATTTAATATTTGGCATCTGGCTCCAGTTTCACAATCATTCCTTGGCTAAGATTTTCCTTAACTTAAATTCTTGAATTTAAGGTGCCATTTTGAAGCTCGCTGCTAGATTAAAACATTAGCAGTTAGTTTCTTACAAAAATAATTATAAGTAGTTCCAAAAATTAATCTATAAAATTTGCTAAAATAAATTAAGGAAAATCTTAGCTAAAGAACGGTTGTGAAACTGGGGCCTGTAGTGTCTAAAGTATGATTTAGTTTCTATAAGGAAACTATACCAAGAGAGGTAACTCGTCTTGATTGCGGTAAACTGTTGCATAGCTGAGCCACGAAGAAAAAACATGCTCCAATCTTTCTTCTTTCTTTTTTTTATTTTTTTTTAATTTTTTTTTTATTTTATTTTTTTAAGTATCAAGCATCAGTTTCACAATCATTATTTTCCTATCTTTAATATCTGAAAAAATATAGGACGGTTTTCTTTAAGGTATCATTTTTGACAATCTTTTCTGTACTCTAGTTTTGTCAAACATTTTTATTAGTTTTTCTTTCTTTTTTCTTTTCGTTAATATATGAATATGGAATACAAACGTCCAAAACTGAATAATACATAATATCAAAACATGGATATATAAATAGATTTTAAAAAATCACATGACGGTGCCTTATAGACTGAATAAAATACATGATGTAATCGCAAAACTTCATTTAGGAATGGAATCGTTTTGGGCAAACTGAATACCAAACGCTTAACGTTCGCTAGGGCAAACAGGAAACAAAGCACTAAAAGTTCGTCAGCCTGTGGCAAACTAACAAAAATGCTAACTGTTGGCTCAGGAAAACTAAAAAGAAAACGTTAAATGTACTTCATGACAAACAGAAAATAAAACATAAAACGCAAATGTCTGCCAGTGAAAAACAGAAAACGAATCGCTAAATGTTCCCTATGGCAAAAAGAAAACGAATCATTAAACATTGCCATGGCAAAATGAAAAAACAATGCCACTAAATGTTCGCTAGGGCAAAAAGAAAACGAATCATTAAACATTGTCATGGCAAAATGAAAAAAAATGCCACTAAATGTTCGCTAGGGCAAAATGAATACGAAACGCTAAATGTTCGCTAGAACAAACTGAAAACAAAACACTAAATGTTCATCAGAACAAACTGAAACAAAATTTAAATGTTTATCAGAACAAACATAAAAAAACACCAAATGTTCAATGGGACAAACCGAAAAAAACCACCAAATGTTCACCGGGGCAAATTGAACATAAAATACTAAATGATCACCAGGACAAACTGAAAACATAACACTAAATGTACACCAGGGCAAACAGAAAACTACCAAATGTTCATCAGTACAAACCGAAAACAAACCACTAAATGTTCACTGTGGCAAACTGAAAACAAAACACTAAATATTCAGCAAGGCAAACAGAAAAATCACCAAATGTTCATCAGAACAAACCAAAAACAAAACACTAAATGTTCACTCGGACAAACAGAAAGCAAAATGCTAAATGTTCACTTGGACAAACAGAGAATAACACTAAATGTTCAACGGGGCAAACTGAAAACTTAATATTAAATGTTCACTCGGGCAAACTGAAAACAAAACTATAAATTTCGCCGGGGCAAACAGGAAACAAAACGGTAAATTTTCGCTTGGGCAAACTGAAAACAAAACGTGAAATATTCGCTTGGGCAAATTGAAAACAAAACGTGAAATATTCGCTTGGGCAAACTGAAAATAAGACGTTAAATGTTCACTAAGGCAAACTTAAAACAAAACGTGAAATTTTCAATAAGGCAAAGTGAAAACAAAACGTAAAATATTCGGCTGGGACAAACAGAAAACAAAACACTAAATGTTCATCAGGCCAAACAGAAAAACAAAACTCCAAATTCTTGCTAGGGCAAACCGAATACATATCCTTAAATTTTCGCTGGGGCAAACACAATGCAAAACGTTTAATGTTCGCTATGACAAATTGAATACAAAACGCTTAATTCTCGAAATGGCAAACTGCAACCAAAACATTAAATTTTCGCTGTGGCAAAGAGAATCCAAATCATGAAATATTTGCTATGACAAATGCACAATATCCACTAAAGGAAATTTATACGATAATTGATCATTTTGATGAAACAGTAATCACGCCATAATTTGATAGTATAAGGGAGATAACCTATGTATACTTACCGTATACTTATGTATATCAACTTTTTATTTCAATGTGTTAACATTTTTTGTATTTCATTTCCCGAGGCGAAACTCTTTGCCTTCACCATAAACTTCTGGTCCAAAATACTTACATTGCAGAGCCAGATTCATTATAAAATTAAAAAAATAAATTACTAAATTTAAAATTAAATTGAAAAAAAATATCTGTCTTTATAAAAAGTAATTAATTTTAATTTGTAATGAATTTGGCCTATGTATTTATTGGGACCCTGCAATACTACTTCACCTTACCACTGGAAACCAATAGGACATTGTAATCAACATTCGATAGCCGTCCAAAGTTAGTAGTTTTGTAACCTTTGGTCGCAATATCGGTATTCTTATCTAGTTTGTTGGTGGTTTCATGTTCTGGGTTATTGGAAAGTTCTTTCTTACTTTAATTCCATCACGAGTAACCTCAATACGTATACAACTTGTACTACATGGATATAAAGGCCACCTGCTCATAAAGACCACTTTTACTGGTTCCCTTGGCTGACCTTTTTAGACATGTTGACTGTATAAAGGCAACCACTTTCACTGGTTCCCTTGGGTGGTCTTTTAGACAGGTTTAGCTGTATATAAAGGCCACCTGCTCATATAGACCACTTTTACTGGTTCCCTTGGTGGCCTTTTGGACAGTTTTGGCTGTATATAAAGGCCACCTGCTCATAAAGACCATTTTACTGGTTCCCTTGGGTCGCCTTTTTAGACAGGTTTGACTGTATATAAAGGCCACCTGCTCATAAAGACCACTTTTACTGGTTCCCTTGGGTCGCCTTTTTAGACAGGTTTGACTGTATATAAAGGCCACCTGCTCTTAAAGACCACTTTTACTGGTTCCCTTGGGTCGCCTTTTTAGACAGGTTTGACTGTAGTTAGTATCTAGTTTGCTTCTTATAACACCAGCGTTCGTTTGATTGTGGTTTGACCGAAGCATCGGAGGTCGAGTGATCTAAAGCGCCGGAATACGTACCACCGTGTAGGTTCGAATCCAACTAAGGGTAAATCCTTGTGTAAGACAGTTTGTCAATTCGCTTACGATGGATGGTTTTTCCACTCCGATTTCCTCCACAATCTCGAACTAATTATTCCGATATAAGCAAAAACTAATATGCAGGCGTAACTATTGGATTACCGGTAATCACAATATAGTAGACGTCCAATACTGAAACATTCTACGCCACTTTGAATACGTGGTTTACTGATCATTGCAGTTGCTCAGTTGGTAGAGTGCTTGCATCCAACCAGAGACATATATGTCTCTGGTCGTCTCTGGTCCAATGTAGGAGGATTTGGGTTCGAACCGAGACCAAGGTCTGATCAAAATTAAGAAAAAATAGATAGCGACTGTTTCGCCATGCACTCATCATTTTAAAATAGAAGTCACTGGGTCCTTCTGAAGAGACCTTAAAACCCCCTGTGATGGTAGACGTAGAACTTAACTTGAAAAACCCTCCGTGCACATCTTCCGGCCTATGCACACTTCAAAGGTAAAAATTCCTGACACTTCTCCTATAGCTGCCTGGTGACGTCTCGATATCACTCATAAGTTAAATATTCTGGACTGGGATGATGACCCACATTCAATCAATAATTCAATCAATCAATCAATCAAAGGTAAACATTTCTGCCACTTCTAATCAATCAATCAATCAATCAATCAAATCAATCAAATCAATCAATAAATCAATCAATCCGGCAAATTGTGACCACAGGGGAGGAATATAGCGATCCGGTTGCTCAGTTAGGAGAGCACTGATCTGTAGTTCGGGTGAAAGGTCCTGGTTTCGAAACCTGGTTCGATCCTGCATTTTCTTACTCCCGGCTTCCCGTAAGTGTAACAAAGTTGACTTTTTCTGAATATGAAAAAAATAAACAGTAAATACTTTTTAAACAAAAATTATGCCAATGGAAACAAAGTAATTTTCAAAATGTCATTTCACCAAAAGATACAGCGCTGAGTGCTCCTGAAGGTTACTCTAGCACACGCGGATTTCAAAACAGAGCGCTGCCCAAACTTTTTAACCATGTTCCGAGCAAGCATAATGTTTTGTCTAAATTTGCTATAATTATGCTAAATAATGGTCTCATTATCATAATGATTTTATTTTGACGAAAGAAAAATAACCGTTATCTTTAAAAATTTACCTGTAGCCGAGATTTTACAAATGCAAATATGCGAAGCGAAAAATTGCTCATCCGTGTCCTACTAACTAAGGTAAATCAAAACCATAAACTTTCTCACGCGATCACTCAAGGTGGCGTGCTGTCAACACACTTACCACGAGTGCGATATATGGATATTTGACATATACGCATGGGAAGCTTATTTACGGAATAATAATAATACACAAAATTTATTTATACTGTGTACAGTAGTGATAATTCAAAAGAAGATCGTTTGAACTCCTGTTTTCAAGTCAAATTGTGAACTGTGAAGTGAAAGTTGAAACTGAAAAAAAGAAGTTGCAGTTCGAACTCGCAGTTTCGGGTAAGAGATGCCACAATATTATTTTTTTCGTTAATTATGAAGATGAATTTAAAATAATTTATTTTGAATTTAAACAGCTACAAAGATTTTAAACTGTTAAAGTTGAACTGCAAAAATCGAGGTCAGGTTGGTGTTTATTTCAGTGAAAAAAGTACATTGATCACTGATGCACTTGACTGATCAGCCTCCAGTAATGCAGTATCTGTATTGCTCTCTCTCTCTCTCTCTCTCTCATACAAGTTCCAGCACAAATTTAGTTTATCCGTTGGATATGCAATGGAAAAACCATTTGTGGCTTGCTTTTGGCCCAGAAAAATGCATAATTTTATGGTCATGATTGAGTGATGAAAAAAAAATCTGGATCATCAGTGGATGAATAATTTAACCAACAGTATTGCTGGTCCTTTGTTTTGTTAATCAATATACATCATATTTTTCTCATATTCTGACAAATTCTTCAAATTTTATTTGATTAAAAAAATTTGCAATAGGCCAATATTGCATAAAAAACAACCAAAAGCTTAAATGTAAATCAGCAGCAAACATGACCACTCCACAGAGTTGGTCAGATTTTACTCAATGGAATGGAATGGCATGGAATGTGTCCAGCTTGATTAAAAAGTGCTAAGTAATCTTCTCATTAAAATAGATTTATTTAATGATTTTGACAGTACTTTCTGAACAAATTAACAAGATAATGATTGGATATTGGTGTTTTATAAAGGAAACACTGTTATTAGACCCATTCTTATCTGATCGGATTACACAGATTTTCACTTTGCCATAAAAAGGGAATTTATCCTAAAGTAAACAGTTTATTTAAAAGTGATTAGAGCCATTGCCTTAAGCCCAGATTGGCCTTTTTATTTAGAAATCTTAATGTTTTCAAATCAAAATGTTGTGGTTAGGATTATGTATTATATATTTCAATATTTTCAGTATAAACAGTGATTTTTATCAAATTTTATGTGATCATTTGATTGGAAATATTTATATATCTTTACGAGTATGTCAATAATGGAAAAAGTGCCCCAAAGGTATATGAGCCTACAACGTGACGTCTTCATTTACAGTGTAACATACCTGTAAACCAATCAACCCACTTATCCCGTTTCTGATTTCAAGCCATCCACAGTGCTGGCCAGTCTCCTCCACCAACCCGCCCACCGACCCACTGGTTCTCTTGATCCCTGTATACTACACTGCTAGATTCAAATTTGATACAGTTCTTTTGCAAGCAATCTTAACACCCGCAAGGGTGTATGCCTTCTCAGTTGATGATACAGATCTGCTCTGACACCCACATAAAAACTGTCTTGATTCTAAGCTTGGATACTTCTGAAATATCAGAAGCATCTTGATCAAGAGTGGGTGGAGTAATGGTGGATATGCCAGTGGTTTTTTGCCCAGTCCAGTAATTTTAATTTCACATATTTTGAGAAAGTCAGTTCAGGGATGATGGAGGAAACTGGGGTGCCTGGAGGAAAAATACCAAGTGAACTGACAAACTTCCTCACACTAGGATCTGCCAGATTGGGATTGGAGCCTAGGCAATGAGAGGGGCTGTGATCTGTAAGTGTGCATCTTAAACTCTGTGGCCGCTGAGCCACCTAACCACCTTGTATTTTGCAAACCTTCTCATTCCTCTCCACCTCAACTTGTGACAGGCTTTAATTCTTAGCTCTGATACAAATATGTAACAAATATCAATATCTGGATAACCACTTAGTAGATATTTACATTCATCCATAAAATAACAGAAATGTTGACTGGACCACCTGTTAGGATGCATTATGCAAGCCTTCTATTTCTCCCCCACCACAACTTGTGACATGCTTTGATTCTTATCTCTGACAAAAATATGTGACAAAAAAATCTGGATAAAAACTTAAATATTTACATAAATTTATCTATGAAATATCAGTGTGATGTCAATAAATCTTCTATAGATGTACATGTATATATAGATTTCTTTTCTTCTTTCTGCCTTAGTGGCCATAAAGTAAATTAAATTTGCACTCGAGTGTGTGGTGGATCAACAATAACGCTTTTAGTGGAGGGTGAAATCGACATCACCATAAACATGAAATTGATGAAAAAGAAATTACTTGGTTGGAAAGTAATCAATGATTTAGTAAATTCCCTGGACTTATAATCAGTTCATTAGGCTATGAGTTTAGTTAAAAGTGTAAATTGATTAAATGTATATATAAATTTTATTTATGCATTTATATAGTTTATACACGATATGTGTGATATTTTTATCGATAATGCTAAATAGAAAGTGGTTAAGTTTCAACATGATATTATAATAGAGATTTTAATTTTTAACAGCATGTTGAATGATTTTTTTTAATATTTAAATAGTTTGAAAAGGGAAAATATGCTACTTATTTCAGGGATTCATCAAGGGCCTATTTAGGGCCGGAATTCGGCCCTATTCCCAATGGAAAAAACATTGATTTTTTCCCAAAATTAGCTGAGAAAATTCCCAATTTGAAAATTGTGTTGGTTTTTAAACAAAAAAGGAAGGTAAATTTTGTGAAAGCCCCCCAACCAGCAAAATCAAGTAAAGGATTCTAGATTATTTTAAAACAACAGCTGCAATGGAAGATGAAAATACCGATTCTACATCAAAGGCTTCAAAGGTTGTGAGTAAACTGACTTCTGACATGATGTCGAAGTTTTCCCAAAATCAGCAATAACTTGAATAAGTTGCTAGTTTTTCCCAATTTTTAGTTTAGGGCCTTTTCCCAAAAGACCCTGATAGATCCCTGTATTTAAAGTATGTCATATCATTTGAAAACTCATCAAACTTGTTTTTACAAATAACAAGCCACATTGGGGCCCAGCGCTCAAAATAAGACAAAAGTTCCACAACCATACCTTGTCTTGATAATTTCAACATTTTCTATTAAGGTTTACAGGAGACTGTTAAAAAATGACCATACATTTATTCCCCCCAAAAAACTACTCTTGGACTGGCTGTTATTTCAATCACTGCTGGACCAAAATTAAAAGTATCTTGTAATGTTGGTGTCAAGACTTGACCACCACTATGCTTATTGTTGTCCAACAGTTCTGCTGCAATCAGTTGTCATTTCTTACATCTTTTAATATAGTTAATGTTTTTGCTGCCACATTTCTCTACTGGGAACATCTGTAGTTGTTGAGAGAAAAAAAAAAAAAAAAAAAACCCACACACGGAACCCTCATCAAAGATTTACCTGTAGTTTTTCATGATTATCTCCCTTTGTAACAACATCTTCTTTCCTTTACTTTTTGTAGGATGACAATCAATTATGTCATTCATTGATTTCAAAGTTGGCATTTTAATTTTGAATTTTAGAAAATCTATTCCCATAAGATATAAATGTACATATTATATATAAAAATGCACTTTCCAGTCATGCAATTTGTACATTACTTCGATTTTTTTTTTACATACCAGTAATTGATTTCTCCTAAACGCTTTAGTAATTTTCTGGAATTTTAATACTATATAGTATTTAGTGTGTGGAATCAATATTACATATACATAAATTTTTCATTTGAGTTGACTAATTATTCTAGGAAACAAAACTTTAAATTAGCATAAATAATAAATAAGATAATGATTTTGATGAATTTTACTTTGAAGAAAAACATGATGAGTGTACTGTGTGGGATAGAATCGTAGAAATATCTGTTGATCTCAGATTCTCTGATAATGGCTAATTAGCTATTGATTGATTATTGATCTGTTTCCAAGAAAAAAAAATTGAAACCTTTTGTTTTAGATATATAAATAGGCTACTAGTGGATTTCTTTGGTAGATTTCTGGATCTGTGGTTTGTAAGCTTCCTGAAATTTTCTGGATGTTCAGTTTGTCGATCTACACAGAGTGTGATAGGATTTGTGTGAAACGTTATTGAAAGTAAGTTCATCACCAGTGAGTGATTTTGTTTGCCTAAAATTACTACCAAATAAAGGTAGTTTCCCCTGGGGAAAATGACTAAGTTATTAAAATTTGATCCCAAAACAGTGACTTACTAGCAATTTAAGTCTAGTTGTCCTATTACTTACAAAATGTTAGATAATGTCACAATATAACATCTTTGCAATGCAGATCCTAGGCTATTACAAACATGTCTTTATGCAGTTTGCTGTATTTCAGAACTTCAATTTTTCCCAATTTAAAAGACAGAAGGTAGTTTTTAAAAAGTATAACAAAATTACTAATCACAAATTACTGAATTTAACTGTTTTTTGTGTGAAAAAACAACATGTATCAACTTATGTGATTCTGTGTACGATCAGAATAATAGTTCTGCACAAACATTATTGGATGTCAACTAGTCCAGTTGTGAATGTCATTATGATTAAGTTGGCAGTAAGCTGCCTTGGATTTCGGTCAGAAAAACTTTGTATGTAAAAATTACTTTATATTCAGCTACGTAGTTTGAGTTTCATTAAGCGAAAATGAGACAAACAAGTCCATTTCAAAGGTATGATACATCTAGATAACAAATATGAAATTATGCAGATATATCAGATAGGGTACTCTCCTAAATTTTTGAGGTAAAAAATGAGACACTAATAGCCATTGGTCAATTTCCGGTCATTTTAGGAAGTTTGTCTCCAATCTTATCTGGACCTGTTGGTGCATTGTATGTGAATTCATAAAACCGTGAAAATGTTGATGATTTATCAGTAGATTATGATATCGCTGTTATAAAGTGTCCGAGTTCATAATTCATTCATGAGTGCATTTATATACAGGTATACCCCCAGGGAGGGACAGAAGTCTAGGGAGTACATTAATGTGTTAACTTGATATTTGTCCATCTCCCCACTCTTTGTCAAATCAAATATTTGAAAATTGATGGTAGGAATTTTTAAAATGTGATACATGTAGTTTGATAAAAAAAATTGTATTTTTACAAAAGATTTTTTTTCCCCAAAGATTATTGGAAATTCCAAGATTGTAAAAAATAGCATAAGCATTTTGACGATATCAACTATTAATTCATCTTCGTTATGTATTGTGTTTGTATCTACTTTATTATTAGGATTATTTCTGTCACAGTTTGTAATTGCAACAAAACGTTAATATATAAGGGAAACCTGAGACTAAAATATATGAAATGCGTTGCCCTTTGTTGACAGGTGTTCTTGTGTGTGTGTCATGCTGATGTAAATGCCAATAAATATTATTATCATTATTTTAACCAGAAAGGCTGAAGCAGTATCTCTTCTGGGTCTCAAAAATAAATCGCCATGACTTTTGCCACTTTTAATTTTTAGCTCACCTGTTTTCCTCTGGGTCTCAAATTAAATGGCCTTGACTTTTGGCACTTTTAATTTTTTTTCATCGCTGTCAGACGTGTTTTTGTCAATGTAGGCTAAGACAAGTAACAAGTTGCAGTTTTCAGACTGGTCTTAAGTTTGAATTATTGTGCATACCATTTAGTGTCAAGGAATTTTGAATTTCTTTTCTGTATTCCTTAACATCTAAAAATGTGAAAATTTGGCTATTTTAATAATTACTTATCCATTCATATCAGATATGGAGTATAATTATACCTGAAAATTTTTGATATTTTAATAATTATACTTACCAATCTAGATATGCATTTTTTAATTGTATATTTTATCAATGATAATGTAATTGGTTGAATCGTAAATGAACTTGGATATCAGCAGAATAATTGGAATTAAGATATAATTGCTATAAGTTTTAGATATAACAATTACTTATCTATATCCTGTAGGGTGTGTTTGTTGTACCTAGTTGTGATTTGTAAAATTGTCGTAAAATTTGATTATGGTATGTCCATAATAAATGAACTATGATTAAGGTTTTTCAAAGTTATTGAATTTGGGTAAATTGGTACAAATATATAATAATACATATAGTTCCTGCCTCAGTGGCTCAGTGGCTCAGAGGTAGACCATCCAGTAAGCATGGCAGAATATAGAACATTTACTGCACATTGCCCTGAACACACTGCACAGGTAAAATTTCTGTCACTTCACCTATAAATAGCTGGTTACATCTCAGTATAAGTATTTTTGACTGGGATGTAAAACACATGATTCATTAATCGTCCATCCATCAATCCATCCAAACACCCACCCAACCAACCATTGACCCAACCAAGCCGCTCATCCATCAAAATCCACCCACCCTCCTACCCACCCACTAACCAACTCACTTTCTTGGCATTTTCAGGGGGACAGCTTCATTTTCTCTGCTATTCTTATATGTTAATAGATCTATAGGAGTTTGGGTGAACCCTGATACTAAATGGGTTTTTGTTCACTTTGTTAGATTTGATGTAATAAATCAGTTTACTTTGTTAAGATGTGTATGGCTGAGTTGTTGACAAGATAATTTAAAAGTTTGTCTACTTAACGAATGATTTATATATAAACAGAAGTAATATGTATTCATAAATAAAGACAACAAAGTTCTGTTTGTGTTTAATACTTTATGAGATACTTATTTGAATTTGAAAATGATTAAGCTTTGAATATCTCTGAATTTTAATGTGGAGGGTGGCATAGTGGACTGAAGTGCACGCTTACGGATCTCACTACGTAGGTAGGTCTGAATCCCAATCGGACAGATCCTAGTGTGAGAAAGTTTGTCAATTAGCTTGCCAAAAGTGGATGGTTTTGATGGAAACTGTTGTTTGTTCCATCATTTCTGAACTGATTGCCTCTTATATAAACAAATCTGGATTAGGGCATGAAACACCATTTTTGTACGGCGTTCACGACAGTGAATGCGTACATTGCTATCGCTTCCTGCCAAGATCAGGCTTCTTTACTATGAAATGGTATGAAATGAGTACGCATGGAAATAGTGCGCCTGGTAAACGAACGTGAAAGGAATATATCTGTTTTATCATGAGATATGTATTCTGAAACGAGTAAAGCATATGCACATTTGGAATAAATTTTTAGAATATATTGCTGAATCTAGGTAGGGGGTGGGTGGGGGATCCGGTTATATTCAGTCTTGCCCTAATACCATTTTCCCAACTACGCTGTACAGCAGCACGGCAGTGCTATGTTTCACTTCACTGTCTTTAATGTGGAGAGACATGTCCAGAAAAAACAAGCAATCTCATTAAACTTTCTTAAATTAAGATTTGCCCAGAGTATCTCTTGTCCATTTATGTTGTTTCACTTGTTTGTCTATTTCTAGAATGTGTGAACATGACAGAAGTTGATCTCCCCCCTACTGTGTGTTCTCTTGTTAAGTCGTCAGTGGTCAAAGAAATCCAATCTGACCCCATTTAGAGTTAATAACAGGATATTAAAACATCTGAATCAAAAACTAACTGTTGTGAGTTGTGTAACTTTGACCTTCTTTTCTGGTGGTGTTGTAACCAGCTTGTGAGAGGTATGGAAACCTGTCATTATAACATTGTAGGTATCCAGAGGGCGTTTAACCCCAGTTAGATTCCCTGTTATAACCATGCTTATGAGCTATTAGTTCAACCCCAAGTTTAGGTACCCTGTCATTAAATCTATTGTTTTTGTGCTTATGTGCAATTTGTAGGTATCCAGAAGTTGTTTAACCCCAGTTTGGTACCCTGTCATTACGTCAATTGTTTTTATGATTATGGGCTATTTTTTAACATTGTAGGTATCCAGAGGTTCTTAGACCCCAGTCAGGTGCCCTATCATTATGTGTTTTTCTGTGCTTATGAGTTATTTGTTTCATTTTAGATTATCTTTAGTTGCTGTGTCTAATGATAGTAATTAAGTCATGGGTATATGTGTGTTAAAATAGGGTTAAGTGATTTGGCCTCTTTGATTATAACATTTAAACCAGTTTTTGGGGGTAAATTGCTGTTTTATTACCCAATAAGTTCAATAAAGTAAAAGTTATGATCAGGTAGTATTTGTGAAGTCATAGGTTTTGTTCATGTGGAACCTGATTGAGATGATTGGTAGTTTCCTGAAGTCATCTGAGTCATTCATGTGAAACAAAAATGTAATGTGATTTTGAAATTATGATTAACTTCTTGGTGTAACTTTACTTGATGTGTTAATTTTTCTGTGCATTTTTCATGCTTAATTCTGACTCAGAAAGTTGTGATCTTGGTGATGTTGGTGTCGAAAGTGCTACATTTATGTTACAAATCACAGCTCCTTTCACTTTCACCATCTACATTCAAACTCTACTTGGACAGTCCCAAGTGTGAAAAAAGTTTGCAGTTCACTTGTTGAAGATTTTTTATTTTTCTCTAGACATACCCGCTTCTTCTACCATCCAAGAGCTAACCTCCTTGATAAAAGTGAAATAATCTTGACTTTTTTGATAAAAAAGGAAAAAATAGAAAAAAATTGACTGAATTGACTACGGTATAAACACCATTACACCATACCACTCCTCTCATGAACTCGCAACTTCATTTGTTATCGGTTTGTTTTGTCAAGCTACATGTAGAAACTGTTCATTCAAAAACTTAAAAAAAACTCATTTCTTGAGAGAAAAAATCACTCAAACATTGACCTGGAATTTTTTCTTCATAATCTTGATATGAAAAAGACAAGTTGAACATAGAATAAAATTCAAAAGACAAATTGAATGTACAACAAATATCACAAGCACTCATTCAGTCAGGTAGGTATGGGGCTTATAATTATATCTTATGGTATGATGTTATCTGTACTGCAAGGTGTGATGTTATCTCCTATTCTGTTTATGTGTGAACAGAGTAAATTATATGTTAGTGGGGGAAACCGTTGATGTTAACACTTGTATAAAGCTTTACCTGTTAAAATTGATCCTAATTTGATTGTACTCCTTGTAAGACGACATAATTCAATTTACAGTTTTCTCTAGATAATTATTCCACATATTTGAATTCACTTTTAAACAAATATTTAATTTACATACAAAAAAACTTTTTTTTTTTGATTCAGGATTTCAGCTTGATTGATTCTAAATAACTTTGGATTCTAAATTACTTGCTTCACTTTCAAGTAATTTAATTTTATTTTGATGCTGATAATATTACCGGTACATATTTAATTAACACATGATTTGAAAATGTATTATTAGCGGGCCTTTTCATTTGAAATTAACAATTTTTTGGAAGGCACAAATTGGTATTTTTCTGTTGAAAAATGTTTCAACTATATTGATTATCTGACTAATATACTTATGAGGCGGGCCATGCTCAACAGGTGGCAGATTAGCTTAATCTGTAGAGTGCCCTGCTAGTATTGTAAGATTCTGTGTTCGAGTCCAGGTTTGGCAGCTGCATTTTTTCCCTTTTCTGTTATACATAATGACAATTCACAATTTTCACTCGGAATAGGTCCTTGTGCCAGAAAGTTTGTCAGTTTGCATTTCCAAGGTCGGTGATTTTCCCTTGGCACTCCAGTTTCCCCCACCATCTCCAAAATAACCAGATCGATATACATGTAAGTGAAAGAATCTTGACTGGGGTGGGGGGGGGGGGGGTAAAAAACATAATCATAGTACTCCACTCCACTCCAATTTATAAATCTTTATCTAATTGGACACTTTACTTTCTTGAAAAAATGATCAGAGAAAAAAAAAAACTAGAACATACCAGGCAATTGTAAATTTTAAACTCATCTAGATTTAACTCCTGATAGATGTTACCTGGACATAAATATAAAAATCATAATACCAGGTGTCAGGTAATATGGAATTACACACCAATAATGTTTTAAGCAATTTTTTCTGTTGTTAAAACGAATGTCATGAAATTCTATAATTATTGGTAGGACATACTTAACCAACAATTAATTACAAGGATTGTTGAAGTCATATTGTCAGTCTGACAGACAAATTATTCTTAATTTGTGAACAAAAATTTTGACAGTGAAAATTATTGTCTAGGATTACAATTTCTTGAATTGTGTCGTAGTGCACATGACAGTGGTGTAGGTAGGTCTTCTTTTATAAATGCTTGATAAAGTGCATTTCATTTTTTTTTTTTTTGAAAAATTATGATTGGATTTTTGCTAATAACTAAATAGTCTTAACTTTATAACAATAAATGTACAAGGTGAAGCTATTGTGATTTTTTTGATAGTTCATTATTTTCCCTATTTTGTACTTGTCTAGCTTATCCGGTTGATAATTCTGAAGGTATTCTGTAATTAAAAAACCCCAAGTATTTTGAAAATATTGAATTTCTGTTCTTTCTTCAAATTTTGATGAATAGAGGTATTCCTAATATTATTTTTATCCATTTATCATTCTGTTTTACCATTACATTACCTGTTAACAACAAACATGTACTAACAGTAACAGCCTAACATGTATTTTTTTTTTAAAATATAGTAAGTTTCCTATAACCCAATAGACCTTAAATTTTGTATACCTGCTCTAAAGTTTTTATAAAAATGAGAAAAATGCAATACACAACTGGCTTTATTGGTACAAATAGTGTTA
Organism: Anadara kagoshimensis; assembly: GCA_021292105.1. Lineage (NCBI taxonomy): Eukaryota > Metazoa > Mollusca > Bivalvia > Arcoida > Arcidae > Anadara > Anadara kagoshimensis. Next base: position 24,577,679 of record CM037866.1, read on the forward strand.
TTGATCTTGTCCCCAGAGACACACTACCCATCTCTCCTGGGGTTCCAACCTATATCTTCTACATACGAAGTGAGTACTCTACCAACTGAGCTAGCGTAGTGGTACCTCACTTTAACAACTCTTAGGTAGTTTGTATCAAGAAAATGCAATAAATAACTGGTTTTATTGGTACAAATAGAGTTATTGATCTTCTTGTTCCTGGAGATGTTCTCCCCATCTCCTGTGGGGTTCCAACCCAGGCCTTCCACATACAAAGTGAACACACTACCGATTGAGCTACCATAGAAGTCCCTCACTTTAACAACTCTTAGGTAGTATGTATCAAGAAAATGCAATAAATAACTGGTTTTATTGGTACAAATAGAGTTATTGATCTTGTAGTCCTCAGAGGCGCTCTCCGCATCTTTGTCATCATCACTTGCCATGCCTTTAGGTGATAATTTCTCTTTCCCGAGCAGATCCCGATGCGACAACTTTCATACCCTAATGTACTCGTTTAAATTGTTATTGATGTGTTATAGAAAGATGCTCAGCATTATTGGTGCAATTTAAACATTGAAAAATCACAAGTAGATATATTTTGTCTTCTACTCATGAATGAGCTGCCATTCTCTCGGGACTCATATCGGAATTTTCTCTTTACGGTAAAGTTCCATAGTTTTAATAATAGATATGTATCATGTGTTTATGACATGATGAATATTAAAATTGCCTGACTGTTTATAAAAAGAGATAATGGATTCAGAGAATTTTTTTTTCTCAAAAAGTTTCAACTTGATTATTGGAATTTTGGTGCCATACTGGTGATAAAGTATTTTTCAGAAAAATAAATGACATTTCCTACTAACACTTTTTTTTGGGTTTATTTGAAAGTTTTAAATTTTTAAGTTAATGGGTTTTTTTTATTTTTAAATTTTTAAATGGTAAAATCCATAACAGTAAGTTAGGCTTATATATTGGTACAAATGCTCACTGCACTTGCCATTTACACTTATGTATACCCATAACCTATTGGCTCTCGAGGTGAATGCTCCACCACTGAGCCACAGAGGTTCGTTCTGTACTGTTTTTAAATGATAAATGTGATAGGAATTGCATCTTATTCATATGTATCAAAAATACTCACTGCACTTGTCATCTACACTTTGTTGAAGGCGTGAATTGCAGCAATCTTACTTAGTATTGACATTTAGTGTGTTAAATAAACCCCATTAATACAAAGTCAGAAACACCTCTGTTTGTATCCTCGTCACTAAAACCCACGATGTAAGAGTTGAAGACGGCGTTTTAACACTTCATAAAATTATTTTATTGAGACAATCAGTGTTTTAGGGGAAACCAGTAAAAATGAACAAAGAAACTGCAAAACACCTATTTTTTACGATCCGTACAAGCTGCAAGATGAAGAAATGGTAAAACACATTTTTTTAAATTGACACTAAATGTAAGATGTGCGAGCCGAGCCGAAGCAAAAATTCTAGCACTTAGTGAGGGTCCCAGTAATGTGCAAAATGTGTTAATATGATTCACTCAAGGAAATTGATCAAAAAGCCATTGAGGATGATGGAATTTCTTTAGTTATATCGGCATGTCCATTCATAGAACCAAATTCAAGTAGTTATTTCCAGGAAACATGTTGTCATTTGACCATTAAATGAAAAACCTGGGAACACAAAGAAGAATTAAACAGATTTGAACTTTTGTGATCACTTTGATGGTTTTCTAGTTTGGACATTTCTTTTTCATTACTGACCCCAAGTTTGATGCACAGTTTTACAATTTGATTAAGCCCCAAACAGTTAACCTTTGACTGTACTTAATCAAATAAGGGCTTAACTTGTCACTCTAATTCAGGCCCCAGCATTAAACCGTTTGATTGGATGACCCTTCTTTTGTCCAGAATGCATTGCAACTCCCAGCAGGCTTTGCACTTGTTTGTTCAGCAAAACTCTTGTAATGAATAGAAGATTAACTTTCACCATTGTGCTCATATCAATAGAATTAAAAGAAACAAGATCTTTGCTCTTATTTTCATTTATTAGAAAAAAGAATATTTGATTTTCAGTTTTTGGGGCATCTTTGATTTTATTTTCATTAATAAAAATGAGATTAAATTTCTTTTTCATGAGGACCTCTGCTTTTTTCGCCATTAATAAGAAAACGCATTTAATTTTGGATCATAAAAGTCGGCTACCGAGTCCACCTCCTGGTATGAGGTAATTGGAGTTCGATTATAGAATTAAACATCCAAAACTAATTACATTTTATAGAACCAATGTAGTTTGAGAAATAATAACAAGAATGTTATGTGATCGAAGCTCCAAGCTCCATGCTCTGGTGAACAAAAATGTGCAAGTCACAGTGTATTAGTACATAAATTTGAATTTATGATCCCGTATTTTTATTTTTTCATCTTAATGTAATTTAGAAGCAGAAATAAATGTATTTGACTGCTTGAATGATTTCTTCCTTATTGTAATTAATAAAAAAAATTACAAATTACGGAAATTTTACTGTATTTTTTATCTTAATGGAATTTGTGTCACTGAAATAAAAGATATGGTCGCCTGAATGACTTTGCTGTATTTGATCATTTTAATAATTAGATGCATTACTATTTTTGATCACAGTTTAATTTTGATGTTGAAATAAAGAGAGATTCGCTTGAATGATTTGTCAATATTTAATCATTCAAATTTTAGGGTCTGTTTTTATTTTTCATCATAGTTTAATTTTGATGCTGAAATAAAAGATTGTTGCTTGAATGATTTTTCAATATTTAATCATTCAAATTTTATGATCTTCATATTTTCATAATTTTGATGCTGAAACAAAAAGGGATGGCTGCTTGAATTATTTGCCAGTTTTTATTAATTCAAATTTAGGTTCAATATCTATTTTTGGTCTTAGTTTAATTTTGATGCTGAAGTAAAGAGCTGGCTGCTTGAATGATTTTTCAATATTTTAAAAAATCTAACAATATCTATTTTTGGTCTTGGTTTAATTTTGATGCTGAAATTAAAGAGATGGCTGCTTGAATGATTTTTCAATATTTAATCATTCAAATTTTATGATCTCTTTGTATTTTTCATAATTTGATGCTGAAACAAAAAGGGATGGCTGCTTGAATTATTTGTCATTTTTTAATAATTCAAATTTTAGGTTCAATATCTATTTTTGGTCTTAGTTTAATTTTGATGCTGAAGTAAAGAGCTGGCTGCTTGAATGATTTTTCAAATATTTAATAATTCAAATGTTATGATCCCTTTCTATTTTTCATAACTTTAAAAAGATTTGGGCGTTTGAATGATTTGTCAGTATATTTTTAATAATTTAAATTTCCAGATCTATTCCTATTTTTGATCTCAGTTAAATCTTGCTGCTGAAAAAAGAGATGGTCATTTGAATGATTTGTCAATATTTAATGAATTAAATGATGAGTTTGTTTCTATTTTTCATTAGTTTAATTTTGATATTAATGATCTGTCAGTTTTTAAAAATTCAAACTTTAGTATCCAATAATTTTGATGCTGAATGAAAAAGAAAAAGTCTCTTTTTCAGTATTTAATAATTCCAATTTGAGGATCCCTTTTTAGTATAATTTTGACGCTAAAATAAAAAAGAGAGATGTTCGCTTGGTAGGACTTCCGTTTATACCCACCTACCCATTAAATTCTATGTAAAATTTTTGAAAAACTATATTTCACAGAAATGTTCAAAATAACTTGATTTGGTTGTTTTTAGACTTTTTCTCTTGAAATTAAAATTTTAGTAGAGGGTACAAATGGAAGCCTTCTCGTTCACTCGAATGATTTTGGTGTGTATACTAGCTATCATATCTTTAACAAGACAATATAAATACAAATAACATGTACTTGATAATTACACCTCTACAATAACAAGTGTATTCTTTAGAAATCATTCCATTGAGCACTCGTTAGCAGGTACGGTAATCTCACTTATTGAACATCTAACTACCAGTGTATTTATAGTACTGCACGGTAATAGACGAACAAATGTGACCTGTCCAGTTGACCTTTCATTAGGAATATTCGTAAGGGAGGATCCAACCCAACTTATAGGTAGTGCTAGGATTTCGCAGTTGATACCTGAACGATACAAGTGTTTACCATATACATGTAGATGATATAAACACATTAGTTACCTATACATAAATAAACTCATCTATAATAAATATTTAAATTAAAGGTCAAGCAGACAGGTCATCGTTGTTTGCCTATATACTTTTACAATCTATTGGTTTTAACTTAAAGGGCTTGTATGTTTATATTAACGACTCTTTCTCTTGTTCTCACTTATTGATTAAAGGATTTTTTCGCGTCTGATTTGAAACTGAGATAGTTAGCAACATGCAATTGGACAATTTCTGTTTTTTGTTTTCCCAATGTGAACGATTTTTCCAACCGATAAAGTTAATTGAATGAAGATGCATTTTTGTGTGTAATTGTATGTGTACAGGTGTAAATTACAGGTGAGTTGTACTATAATAAATTAATATTTTAGTTACTAGTATTTTGGCTGTATTAGAAATTTGGAAGTACATTTGTAATTAATATTTTAGTAATTTTCACTGTAGCAAAAACTTAAGAACCTTTAGTTATGCTGGAATTACAATCTCTATAAGATTATATGAGGATCTGAAAATAATAACCAACCTTGTAAAAGTTCTAGGCAGGCCTGGTTAATTTTGAGACAGGACTAGTTAAAAGCTAAATGGTGATGGAATTTATTCTTTTTTTGAAGTTTTATAATTTTGTTTTACCTTGTGCAGTTTACCAGTGATTAATTATATTGTTTACTTTTATAATTTAATTCATAATTTGTGACTTCTTAAAAGAGAAAAAGAGAACCAAAATTTTTCTGAAAAATTATTGAAAATAAAGTGGTATATGTAACTCTGGCCTGTATCTAATGTGATTCCTTTGCTAGATTTGAGGTTTTCATTCCCGTTTCTTTTTGAAGTTACTTGTGATAATTATAGCTGTAACTTTTATAATTTTATTCATAATTTTTCAAAAATGTTTGACAAAAACAGAAAAAAAGTTTGGTGACCAAGGTCAAGTTACTCTTCCATTTCATTTCCTTACCTGCTAGTTGGCAAGATGTTAGGTGTCATGGGTTTAAATATGAGTCTTGTTTCTTCACGCATTTACAAGTGATAAATTATAAAAATAACTTGTATAATTTTATTCATAATTTTTCAAATTGTTAAGTGTAAAAACATCAAAATAGAAAATTGAAACATTACATTTGGTGTTCATTGTCCTGACCTTTTGGTTTGTGATGGCATTACTCATAGATTTAAGGGGCCCTCTGTGTTTAGACCAAATTTATTGGGCTTTTGTGGCCAAGTGGTTTGCAGTGCTAGCTTACAAAACATGGCGACCCTCAATGTCTAGCTTTGAATCCCATTTGGGGCGATCCTAGATTGAGAAACTTCATCAGTTCCCTAAATTTCACAATTAATCCTTAGCTAAGATTGTCTTTAACTTAATTTGGCAAATCTTGGAAATCTCTTTTTGGAACTTGTGATGGATTTTTTTTTGTCACAACTAAATGCAAATGTTTTATTCTAGAAGTGATTTTACAAATGACACCTTAAATTTTTCAATATCTTTAAGATAAAGAAAATTATAGAGATTTGAAATTTTGTCAGATTTAAGTTAAAGAAAATTTTAGCTAAGACTAGGTCCTGTTCTTTTGCAATACTTTTCTCAGGTTGATGATGTGATATTATAGCCCTGTAAAATGACCTGTTATTGGGATCGGCATATTGACAAATGATAAACTGTAAAAAATAATAGGGCATTTAAATATGTTTATTAGTCAAGAAAATTGTTATACCTGCAGAGTCTGTAATACACTTTAGCACCTCATTATGTGTGTTCAGCCCTACCCTGTTCTGGCACCATCCCTTGTGTTAACCACATCATTAGCTTGCTTTGTTGTGTGTTAGCAAAATGTGGCTTTTGGTCCCCAGTAGTCTGGTTTCTGGAATTGAAAGTAAAGGAGTGAATATGGTTTTCTGCCAGACACTTGGCACTAAAGAAATTAATTAGGGCCATATACCTTTTGTCCAGTGAGATGCCTTTGGGTTTGAACATTAACACTTTAACCTCTCAGCCTCCATGGCCCTGATATTAGTCCAGCCATGTACTATCCAGTAAAGTAGTGCTAAAAGTAACTTACCGGTAGTACTTTTTGGCACTTGACTGTTGTTGTAAGTGGACAGGATTTATTAAGCATGTTAAACTCTTGATGGTGAGATGCAATGATGGGTCATTACCCCTGGTTAATGGCCCCGTATATAGCTGTCTGCAGGTGATGATCTCAGTCATGGTATTCTAGCTAACCTCTGTATCAACAAACTCCTAACACACGCAAATACCCACACACCAAGGTGAAAATTAACATGATGTATTTTATGACCACTTGTCCAGTCTCTGGGAAGGTAGTAATATTTATGCCTTCTGTTTTGTTTATTTTGTTATTTATGACCTGAGTCTGTTGTCTTGGGTTATATATTGTTTCATGCTCCCTTTGTTTCTTGCTGTGTTTGTTTATGCTGTTATATATATTGTTTTAAGCACCTTTGTTACTTGCTGTGTTTGTTATTCTGTTATATACATATTGCTTTATATTTCTATTATTTCTTTTAGCATATGTTTATTTTTGTAATTCTTAATGGTTTGTCTTTTTGTTGCTTGCTGGGTTTGTTTATGCCGTTTTGTATTGGTCTCTGCCAGTTTTTAGATTCTTCATATTTCTTTGTTTATGAGTTTGTGTCCAGTCTGTGAAGAGGTAAACTTTAAGTCATATTATAAATTGGTTCTGTGGTTTCTTGCCCGAGTGAATCTTTGTTTTATTGGCTTTGTCCATTTTGATGTATATTGTTTATTAGTTTATTATTGGAAGATTTACGTATGGGATTGGATATATATTTGTTGGCTTTAGGAAATACTTTGTGGTGGGATTGTCCTTTAAGATACACTTCACATATATATATATACAAACAATCTACTGTTCAAAGGTATATGCATTATTATTTTGATTGCTTTGTGAAAATACCCCTTTTCAGCCTCTGGTAGCCAAGTGGTCTAAAGTACTTACCAATCACATGGTTTGTCACCACCTAAGTTAGTATAGCACTCTGATAGGTGCTATTGTGAGTATGTTAGCTGATTCACTCGCCAATGGCCGTAGGTTTTTTCTGGACACTTTAGTTACCTTCATCTCCCCAGAACTAACTTCCCCTATCTAAGTGATAAGGCATAAAACTCCATAGTTTTCTTTCAGCCTAAGGCAAAATAGTGTGGCTGGAACTTCGTTTTTTATGGCACCAGGCAATAGTTGGCTGCTGAGCTGAGGTGAGCTAAGGTGAACTGAGCTAAGCTGATCATTATGTTGTGTTGAAATGATTTTTGACTTGGGTTTCTTCAAATCAATTTGATTTCATCTGCAGAGCTGAGTCGAGCTAAGTTGAGGTGAGCTAAGTTGAGAGGTGAGCTAAGTTGAGGTGATATGTGGCTTGTTTTTCTACACATCAGTTGATTTACTTCACTAAGCTAAGCTGAGATGGTATGTGACTTGATTTTCTACACATCAATATTGATTTAGATTGATTCTGTTCTAGATGTAGATGCAGGTTTAAGATACATGTTAATTCATCATTGTTGACCAGGATTGATGTCTAGCCGAGCCTGTCTGACATTAATTATATATAATTACAATGGGTATAACATTTAATCCATGTGAACAAGTACCTGCTGAATAAAAAAGTAATGATTATCCTGTAAGAAGAAGAATTTTACCGTGTTTTAAAAAACGAATATTGCATATGATCTAGAATTTTGTTATACAGTTTTCCAGACCGTTTAATTAAACCTTCAAATACTGTTAGAAATCTTCAATCACTGACTTTTTAAGTTTAATTCTGTATGTACTTTTATCGTTTCTTAAAAAAATATAACTTTGTTATTCAGATGATAATGAATTGAACGCTGAATGAAATGTATGATCTATGTATTCACTCCTGGTAGCCAAATCGCCAATCCAATGGCTACTGATTTCTGAGAAATGCTTGTGAAAAGTGATTTGTTTTTGCAAAGATGTGAAAAAAGTACATGCACAGTCAAACCTGTCTATAAAGGCCAACCAAGGGAACCAGTAAATGTGGCATTTATGGGCAGGTGGCCATTATATACAGGTTCAAATAATATGAAGAAAAAACAATTGGTATTCAATTCTACTGACCTTTATAAGCAGGTGACTCTTATATAGAGGTGGCCTTTAAGGCAGGTTGGACTGTACTTTAAAGAGGACAATATTCATTTTCACAAATTTTGAAAGTTTGGATACCAATGATTTTAAATTTGTGGAAACCTAGATGATAGATAGCTAAAGCTATGTACATATAAGAGACATGGTACATTTATTAAATGAAAAATTTCAGATAAAAATTTGAAATTACTTTACACTTTTCACACTTTCCACACTTTCAATTTAAACAAATTTGTTTCCATTGTAAAAATTCAAATAACTTAACCTTGCCATCCCATTAATGTTTTATGGCATAACCCTTTTGTTTGTTTTTGGATTGTTCCATTGATCAGAGTTGTGAAATGATAAGTACAAGTAGTTTTTATAGAGGTGTGAATTTTAGACCCTATCATCTTTACAATATAGATTAGCATCACCTTGTAAATAACAGTTTTTAGGGATTTTAAAGAGCATGTTTTTAGGTCAGTAGTTTGTCCTTAGATGTTTCTTTACACCTTATTTTCTGGTTTCCTCACCTTTGGGTGTTTTACAATTTTACCTCAAACATAATGATAAGTTCTTTCACCTCTGGTCCTTTGGCCTCAAACCTTTGTCCTCTGATCTCTGGGCATTTTACCTCAGACTTAACTCTATTCACCCTTCTCTACCTAAAATTAGTTCAGTCACCTCTGGATTTTACCTCAAACCTTGTCCTCTTGATGCCTCTGGTATGTTTACCTCAAACTCTAGTTCTCATACACCTCAATCCATACTTCTACTTGGGAGGATTTTACTTCAAACTCTAGTTCTCGTACAACTCAATTCTTAGTTCTTCTTGGGATGATTTTACTTCAGATCCTAGCTCTCTCATTACTGGATCCTTTAAGATCCAGTTCTCAATGAAGCAATTTCTTAGGAATCAGAGTAACTTGCACCACCAAGATTTGAATCCAATTCGGGATGGATCCTAGTGTGAGCATGTTTGTCATTTCACTTGCCAAAGACCCTTCACCCCTGTATCCCAAAGACCTGAACTATTTGATATAAATAAAAGAATCTTGACTGGGTAAGAACACCATTTATCCAATACAATACTTTGAAGACCAACAAATCTTCATCATTAGGTCCATACCATTTGATTGCAATTTTTCAAATATTCCAAGTTCTGAAAGTCCAATCCAGTCTCTGTTTTAACAGTGTCATTGTATTATTGTATGATTTAACCTTTGGGTGGCTTTAGATTAAAATGTAGTTGAATGCTTTTAACACACTTTGACAATAAACAGTTAGAATTTCACATCATATGATTATCGATATCTACCTGTCAAAATTCATTTAATGCTTCTGCAAACTGATGTCAGATGCTTCAGATCATTGTTGGGCAACTCTCTGTAAGCCTTGTTTAAACTCAGCATGTTCACTTCAGCCATTATAACTGGCTGCCTGCTAGTTTGTCATTATAGCCTGGTAGTTTGTCATTATCTGGTATCTTGTATAACTGAGGTGTTAGTCGGGTCGTTTGATGTGTAATATTGTAAAATGGTCTTGCCATTTGGTTTTCTTCCTTGTAAATAAGTTCCTGATGTTATGTGAACTTTGTTTAAACTTTTGTTTTGATCCAAGGATTTTATCGACACCGAAAAACTTAACCAAAGAGACCAAAGAAACTTCAGAAAATAGAAAAAAAATCAGATTTAAACCCATTAAAATGCTAAAATCTGACTAATCAATGGTGGTAATTAATCAAGGTTTAACTGTATTGTCTTCTTGTTCTTGATGTTAATCATTAGAAATACTGTAAAGGGGAATTTTTTGTGTGATAAAATTTTCGCTTATTTCGGACTGAAGAAATTACCACGTAAATTTTAGAATGTGAAATGTCTACTAATGATATTATTTATAATTTAATATCATAATATAATTAGAACATACACCCAATTATATTTTTATGTGAAAATTTCACCCACGAGAAATGCCAATTTCAGAAATCGTGAAATTTTCACCCCGTGAAAATAATCCTCTTTACAGTATCACTATTTATAGTTTCCTACATTGCTGGCTCCAATACCACCCACAAAACTTTTATTTCTCACAATTCTTTCAATGAGGTTATTTACATTCTCAGGCCAATTAAGATTTTCACAAATATCATATCTATACTTACTGCTTCAATGAACAGATTTGAATATGTGTTGTCCTAAATCATACACCCCTTTTGTCTATCTGCTATTTTCACCTTTAAATTAGCGGTTTTGAGCCGTCCTTTGGGTATGCATACAATGATAATTACTGACAATCAATTAAAAGTGATATTTAAGTTGTCATCAATAACGATATTTATCACAATTCAAAGGTTACGCTCTTTAATTTCAAATTAAAATTTCAAAAAGTAAGATCTTGTCTCAATTATTTTTCAGATAAAAATATATTCTGAAAATTAATAAATCTTGTTAAATCAATGAATCTCGTTAAACATGGCATGACCGGCATTGTTAGGCGGTCCTCTGTCTTCTCGTGTGGACAGATTAGCTTAGAACGTGACCGGCTTATTGTCAATCCATGATATATGTGTGTCAAGACCTTTTTGGATTCAGCTATTAGAACATTTTAATTTAATTACCAACAAGAGTCTCTTGTTATCTAGAACAGAGTAGACATTTTTTGTTTGTTTGACTTGCCTCTGTCCGCTGAGTTTTAGGTATGGAATGAAATTGTTAAGCTCTGCTAAGTTGTTAATAATTGGTGTGTCCCTTTGGGCCACAGCGTTTAATCAGATTTTCATCAGTAATGTATGTATATGTTGACATGTAGAACAACCAGCTATCACAATAATCCAATATTCGCCCCTGAAAACTCATGGAAATTCTGATTTTATCGTATATGCTTAGAAATGACATTGTGCTCTTTTTTAAAGAAATAAATACATTCATTATGTATAAAATCCTTTTATACCATAAAATTAAAAACATAATTTCAAACACAAACATACCAGTTCACATCCAAATCACAATTCCAAACTTTGAAAGCTGGCAAATTATTTTAAACACTGTACTTCCACCAGGGAAGTGAGACTGCATGCTCTGGAAGTGTAAGTACTTAGGCTCCTGTTTTATTACATTACCAGATATATTTTGGGGATTATTTCAAAGTAAAAGTGCCAGGCCCCAGTTTCAGAATCATTTCTTAACAAGATTTTTTTTTAACTTACATTTGGTAATTTTATGGTACTTTAAAGAAAAGGTTTGGACAAAATTCAAATATAGCTCCAATAAGCTCTGACTGATCTTCAAAATGACACTTTAAATTCCTGAATATCTTAAAAATTAACAAAATTATTACAGTATCAATTTTGCAAGATTTAAGTGAAGGAAAATCTTAGTTAAGAAATGATGGTGAAACCGGGGCCTGATTTCTTTTTTAAGCTGTGATTTAAAAAAAAGTTTGTAAGCTTGTTTTCCATTGAATGGTACATGTATATGAAAAGCATTACAATCAGGATTTATTGTGAATAAAAATATAATTCTACACAAGTTTTTATTTCAATCTTATCGCCAGTTGCAAAGGAATTTGAATTGCTACAAAATCTTGTAAAGAATCTACTTAATAGAAGAATGCAATACCAATAGAATTAATTTTCTCTGTACACAGGGCTATTATTGAAACATTGATTTCTAATTTGACCTTCTTGTTAGAAGAGTAATGAATATATCACGAGTATCTGCTCGCCATTAAGGACGAATATTAAAAACTTATTAACTGGTATAGATCTTTACGAAGAGCCAATTTTCAAATCGTAAAAGCGAAATCAGCAATGTAACGGCAAGTAATAAATCGTTGCCACAGATAGCCGTATCAGAATTAAATCGGTAATCGCTAACATCGTAAATTGCCATTCACAATCTTTGATACTTCATTCATGACGGAATTAAAGAATCATCTTCGTTACTTCGATTTGTTTTCCGATTTTCCTCTGCAGGCTAAAAACAGAGATGTCTGCGGGCATCCAGGGATCAAATTCGTGCCTTATTGATTACAGATCTGTCAATGAAATGAAGAGATAGATTACCGGACTCTGCGGATAAAATCTGTTGTAAAGAGTTTAAAATCTTTCCATTTTGTGTAAGATTAGTTAGTTTTGGTGCTGAATCTTTAAAAGGGTCAATTTAAAAAAGTCTTAATGTCATAACCCTAACAGGAAGTCAGACTGGGTATTCTTAAATACAAAAACAAAAATTTGATAAAAACTGATAAATGTTGAATATGGAGATCTATTCCAAAATAGATAGCGTTTTAATGGCATAACCCTAACAGGAAATCAGACTGGGTATTCTAAAGTACAAAATGAATTTGATAAAACTGATAAATGTTGAATTTGGTGATCAATTCCAAATAGATAGCGCTTTAATGACATAACCAAAACAGGAAGTCAGACTGGGTATTCTAATATGCAGAACCAAATTTGATAAAACTGATAAATGTTGAATTTGGAAATCTATTCCAAATAGATGGCGTTTTAATTTCATAACCTAAACAGGAAGCAGACTGGGTATTCTAATATGCAGAACCAAATTTGATAAATCTGATAAGTTTATGGTGAATTTGGTGTTTAGAATGAAATCAATTCCAAATAAATAACATTGTAAAAACACAACCCAAACAGGAAGTCAGACTAGGTATTCTAATATCCAGAACCTTGATTTGATCATTGAATTCAAATGGTAAGAATTGTAGAAAAATTGACCACAATTCAAACTGAAAGCCATATTTATTGTTGTAATAAAAAACAAATTTGATGAAAAGTTGAATGTCTGATAAAAGAAGAATTGTTTTGGTCAAATATATTCCACTTATACAGAGACATCACCAGCTAAAGATGAAGTGGCAGCAGTTTTTACCTTTTTAAGTGTGTTCATGGCATCATGTGTTTTATAGGTTTTTTCCCAAAGGACCCTGTGATTTTTATTTCTAAATGTCAAGCGCTTGGCGAATCAGCGCAACGCACAGGCAAAATTTCTGCACCTTCGCCTATAGCTGGCGACGTCTCAATATAAGTGAAATATTCTTGACTGGGACATTAAACACCATTACTCACTCACTCACTCAAGCGCTTGACGATAAAACAGTCACTACTAGTAGACTTTCAAGTCTTGGTCCGAGTCAGGATCAAACCCTGACCTCCCACATACTAAGCTATCATAGTGGTCAGACAGGGAGTAAGAGTGGTTATTCTAATCTAGAATCTAGTTGTTAAATAATATAACCTTTTGTTGATGTAAAAAAGTGAGGTTAATTGTAATGTGTTAGTATTATAACACTGACAGGAAGTCAGACTGGGTATTCTAATATCAGGAACCTAATTGGATCATGGTTGATAGTCTGAAAAAATGTGAAATTGCTTTACAATGACATAATGATATTTTGGATATAGAAGGTGATAAATTGACTTCTGTGCTTGCTCAGACGTAACCTGGTGACGAGGATTTACTTTGACAGTATGATTTATATTTATTTCTTCTGTTTTATCTTTTATTTCCAACTTACGAGTAGTGTCGCCAATTTTGCGGTATCGATTTTGACATTAATACCAATATCGAATATTTGGCTAGATCATATCCTGCAAGTTCATAGACTGAAACCAAACTGTCTCCAAATAAATAATGATTGTTAAGAAAGCTCTTGATACGAGATAGATTACAGGTTTTTCCTTGCAGGGATTTGTCTTGGGAGTAAATTAAGAAAATATTCTATCTGAATTTTAAATTCTTTGGAGGATATTTAGTCCTACCTTATGAATTATGTTATTACTTAAAGACAGTATGGGGGGGGTCAGTTTGATTGATGGGTTAAGCAAGAAGCGGCAAATAAACTCGTTTACTCAAGTTTATTTTTAATTTTAATACACATACACAACATCACATTTAGTTACAGTTATCTGAGTCTATAGACTTTATCAGACCATTTGGTTCATATCAGTTTCCATGGAAACCAAGAGAACAAGACATCCCTAAATTGGGTCCTCATTGGGTTTACCACAAAGTCAAACACCATCTTTTTTCTGGCACCATTTACTTTTCACTTTGGTAAGACTTGAGCATTGTGAAATTAAAGGGATTATGCAAGGATTTGTCCAAATCCAAGCTAAGTTGTTAAATGTCTGGTTTTATGAAGTTTGCCTGGATTGGAGCAATGTGGAATGAAATGGATTGTTCAAGGATATGCCACACAACTCAGTTGGATCTTAAACCCATACCATTAAATTACGAATCTGGTTTTATGCACCTGGCCACATACACCTTTATACCCATAATCAAAGAAAACTGCCACACCTTTAAGATGACCCAAAACTGAAAGTTTCATTGGAATTTCAATGGCAGAAAGTTTGTACTATAGATTTTCATTTTATCGGACAGAGTTGCCTAATGCATCTGAACTAGAGCAAACAGTCTTGTTTTACTAGATTGTAAACTCTACTCTACTTTATCATACATTCAATTGGCTGTGAGCTTTTTATGTTTACTTTATTTCTTTAGAACAAGTTTTATTTGTTTTTGATTGTTCCTTCTCTTTGTCTCTGATTGCTTTTACCAGACCCTCTATAGATTGTGCTCATTAGATATTCTGTGTCATCAACAAGCCTTGACTAGGTAATCCATATTTAATGCTATTATTAATGTAGGGTTTAGTATCGGGGCTTTAGAAGTGTTTTTTGTAATGCATTCAATGGATTTACAAGTTCACAGTAATTTTTCATAGAAATGGTTTTTGGTGGTATTTATAAATGATTGATACACATTTACATGTTGTTAAGGGAGAAAAATGGAAATAAGGACATTAGACAAAATAATCTGGGATTTGAAGTGAAAATCGGAGACTTTTTTTTACCACAGTTAGGAAAAAATGATACATATTATATGTAATAAGGCAAAATGGAATTTTGAGACATTAGACAAAATAATCTGGGATTTAAAGCGAAAATCCAATACATTTTTTACCACAATCATGCAGGAATTCTTCTAGTTCTTCTAATGTGCCAAAATCTCTCCTGTAGTGGTTGAATGTCACTCTGATAGAAAATTGTCTGTAAAATAGCAGTCGAGAAAACACCTTAAATGGAGAGAAAATTTAATTTGTTTGCAATTTTAACAAAATCAATAGGTTTGTGACATTTGTAGGTGAAGTTGCAAAATATTAGGCCTTATTCTGGAGAGGTGCCTTGATGGCCAAGTGGTCTGAAGTGCCGGCTTGCCGATCATAGTGCCATTCAACACCTAGGTTCAAATCCTGCTCAGACAGAAATGAGTCAAAGTGTGAGAAAGTTTTTTAGTCTACTTGCCAAAGGCCAGTGGTTTTCTCTGAGCATGGTTCTTTTTCCTTTACCATTACAGAACTGACTGCTGCAATTTAAGCGAAATACTCTTGACTGGGGCATAAAACACTCTACTCATTAAGGATGTTGAACCCATCTTTAATCACTAGTACACATGTGTACAAAATTTCAGTTAATTTGATATCCCATTTCATGTTTATAAAATGAACAAACATGATATTTTTTGTTTGAATTTGCTGTACATTTAGTGTCCTTTAAAAAAGTTTTCTCAGGTGAGAGAAAGTTGGCTTTTTTATTTCAATTCTCCAGTTTCACAAGGCAAATATTTGACAGGAAAACACATAGATATCTGGCTTCAAGAAAAAATCCAAAGTGTGTATCATTTCAAAAATTGTCATGTATTTGTCAAATATATTCTTAGTTTACTTAAATTTATGAGGGTTTTATCTTCAAATACAACCTGGAAAAATAAACATTATTTTGAAATTAAGGCCCTTTTCTACTCATAGCTCAGGTATATATTTGTTCAAACCCTCCTCCTTTGATAGAGAGTTCTTATATTTGTGTAAACCCTCCTTCATTGTTAGAGAGTTCATATATTTGTGTAATCTCTCCTCCATTGTTGGAGAGTTCATTAAGGAGTCCATAGACACCAGATTGGGGTGGGAATCCTTTGTTGGAGCACCAATAGTAAATATTACAATGTTTACCTAAAGATATTGTATGTGGATAGACTATTATATTGCGATTTAATTGATAAAATATCTTTATGTGCAAACACTTACAGATAAGAAAATTTATGAAATTAAAATTTTTAATAAAATATTGCTCATTAAAGAAAGATTAGAGGAGCAATTCTGTACCAATCACAGTAAATTAATGTTGACTTTTAACTGTGGAATTGGATCTATTTGGTGTTGAGAATTTGAATTTTTCTTTGAATTTTTCCATTGGGAGAACAAGGTGAACCATTTTTTTTTACCAATGACAGCAGATTAATGGTATCTTTTAATTGTGTATTTGGTGTCGAGAATTTGAATTTCTCTATGGATTTTTCCATTGGGAGAACAAAATGAACCATTTTTTTTACCAATAACAGCAGATTAATGTTATATTTTAATCGTGTATTTGGATGTATCCAGTGTTGAGAATTTGAAGTTTTCTTTGAATTTTTCCATTGGGAGATTCTCAGAACAACATTTTGTACCAATCACAACATAACTAATTAATGTTGACTTTTAAATGTGCATTTGTATGTGTTCAGTGTCAAGATTTTTTCTTTGAAGTTTTTTTTCACTTGGATAACAAGACAGACCATTTTGTACCAGATACCATGCAGTAACCTGTCTTGGTACCTCTATTTTTATTTGCATTTGGATGTATTCTGTGTCAGGATTTTTTTCTTTAAAATTTAAGTTTTTTCACCTGTAGAACAAAATGGGCCATTTTGTACCAGATACCATGCAGTAACTTGCTAGCCTAACCTCTATTATTGTGCATTTGTTTGTATTCAGTGCCATTTGATTTTTTTGTTCACTTAAAAAACAAGAAGGGTCCTTTTTGTACCAGGAACCATGCAGTAACCTGTCAGCCATACTTCTGTTATTGTGCATTTAACACCATTCTGTTTATGAATCTGGATATCTTTGATGATTTGCTTATCATCGTTAATTAGTTGAACAGGATATCAAGTTTTGTGTATTTAAAGGGTGTTATTTTTCAAAGTGGAAAAGTGAGTAAAAATGGTTTTTAGTTTGTAATAAAAGGGATTACATAATTTGATATGAACTTTAATGTTAGCCTTGATCCTTTAGTATTTTTGATGACAAAACCCTTTCTTGTCACATGTTAATAAGAGTTAAACTGATACCCCCAACTAGGTATTTTTTGAAATTCTGTAAAATTTTATTGAAAGCCTTAATATGGTGTTTTGACAAAAAAACAAGTGTAATTTGAGATTTTCATGATTCAGATTTTGTGATTTTTGCTATTTTTGGTCTGGCATGATAAAGGGGATATCAGTTGCAAGTGGGTGACAGATTAAAGTATAGATCTCTCATTACTCAGTTTCAAATGTTGCGTTAGCAGATTCTAGTGGGAAAAAATTTGTGCTTGGTGAATTTCAGTGAATTTTGTTTCTTCCACAATTCAAGAACTATGTTGATATGAGTGAAATAATCTTGATTAGGGTGTAAAATATGACATGTGACCGTGTTGTTGGTAGATACAGTACTTTTATTTTTTTAAAAAGAATTAATGGAAACTTTATTTTCCCGGAAAAACCTACTTCTGTCCTTTTTCATAAGGATGGGGCATGTATAAATGTCGAGAATGGAAGGGGGGTACCTGTCAACTTTTTGGTGCAAACGAAATATCCAATTTTAAATACTTTTGTTGGCCAAATGAAGATGGTAACAAAAGAATATTTTAGCACAAATAAATTGTCGTTTGGTGCAAATGAAGAATTCTGGGTGACATGCTGGGATACTTGGGCCTTTGAGAATTTGGTTCTCAGAAAAAATTCAAACCTTTAAAATATGGATTTGAGTCCTTTATGATAAAGATGTTATCCAACTAATTTGCTCGTCAAAGAAATTAATTTCAGACCTGTTAATGATTATCTATCTAATTGCTCGTTACGATCCTTTGACAGGTGTATTTACGCCTAATTAACTTGCAGGTGTAATTAGGTTCTCTCCGAGGACATAACAAGATGAGAATCTCAACACTTGTATTGACTTCGGTGTTAAGATATAATTTTTTACAATAAATACATTTATTGCATAATCAATTATGACTTTTCAAAATTTTGTTTAAATTTGATTTTTCACAATAAATACATGCCTTACATAATCTATTATGATTTTTTAAAAATTAATAAATGTGTATTACATAATGAATTATGACAAAGATTGAGCTATTATATTTTCAATTTTGAGGTTCTGTTTGAATAAAGTGAATTAGAAATTAATTTAGATAAATATTGTTTAACAGCTTAAAACATTTGTGTAAATTAAATTTTGTGAAAATATTGACATGTTAAAGTGATTTTGCACAATCATGCTGATTTTCATATAAAACATTTTTTATGCAGATTGTTCATAAATTGTAAAGTTATTAATTCATCAAATTAGAACATCAAAAGGACTCAAAAGTGACTCTAGAGTCGTATCACTTCTTGTGGTGCCAGATAGTGAAATCTCAGCCAAAGTTTTAAAATATTTTGGTCCAGAACACTGAAAGCCTTCTTTTGGAGCAAATGTATTACCGCTAAACTCTGGTGAAGATTATCCTATCTTGCACCACAAGTACTGATTGATTCTATTTCTTGCACCACAAAATACATCAATTCAATTAAAATCCATGTAAACCAATGACAATGTACCATGTGATCAATAGCCCATTTCATTTTGGAAAGAGTTTACATCACAAATTTCTGGAGTAAAGATGTTTTAGGTGATGTTTTAGGTGAAAACATAAGTTTATGCCTTTTCATATCAAATGGAAATAAAATTACTGCACAACATTACGTGGGAGATCACATGATCATATAACCCCTTTTAACAGGTAATGATCAGGATGTCTTCTTCGATATTGGGATCCCTTTGAAAAAACGGGTTTCAGTGGCTGAGTGGTCGAAAATGCATCCTTACAGATCATGGCTCCTCTCATCTCCTTGGTTTAAATTCCACTCTGGCAATTTCAAGTGTGAAAGTTTGTCAGTTTACTTGTCAAAGGTTGGTCAAAGGTCAGGTTACTCCACCATCTCAGAACTAACTGCTTTCATATAAGTGAAACATTTCTAGACTGGTTTGAACTGACTGCCTCAATACATTCAAACCTGTAAAGCGACCTTTGTGGTCAGGTGGCCCTTATACAGAGGTTCAAATAACATGAATAAGAAGCAATTGGGATAGAATTTTACTAGCCTTTAAAAGCAGGTGGCCCTTACATAGAGCTGACCTTTATGGCAGGTTCGACTGTATAAGTGAAAAGAATCTTGACTGGGTCATAAACATCATTACTCTACTCTATGGCTGTACTCTACTCCTTTTGATTTTTTTAAGTACATGACTTTGCTAAATTAACTGTTGTAATTACAGAAAAGAGCTTCTCTCACTTGTATACACAATACTCAATCTATCTTTGATTACATAATGACAGGTCTCGGTGTGAGAATCTCAACACTTGTATTGACATTTGCTAAAAAAAACTTTGATTTATGAATAATTAGTATTATATAAACACTCATGTAAAAGCTGAGGAACTTAATTAAAAATCAATTTGTAATATTTTTAAATTTTTTAAATTCAATAAACTTAATATCACAAAGAGTTATAATTTTATATTATTTTTCATTTTGGAGGCTCTGTTTGACATTGTCAGGGTAAAAATAATAAAAAATGTGTTTAAATAGTTTTAAAATTCAATAATTTGCTGTGATATTTTTGTTCAATTTAGAGTCCCTGTTTGGCATTGTCGGAATAGAAATAATTATGAATATATTTTAAATTCAGTAAATTTAATATTTTTAAAATTCAATAATTTGCTGTGATTTTTTTGTTCAATTTGGAGTCCCTGTTGAACATTGTCAGAGTAAAATAATTAAATTCATTTAAATGAATTTTGAACTTCAATAAATTGAATATTACAAAGAGCTATGATATTTTTGTTCAGATTGGTGTCCCTATTTTGACATTGTTGGAGAAAAATCATGAAAAATTCTTTTAAATACTTCTTAACGACTGAAGAGGTTGTAAATGAGCCGTAATTTTAGAGATACCAGGGAAAATAAAGATTGATTTTGGATAGAAATATTGACAACAGAATCCCTAATCATTGATCATAAAAGCTGTGATTTTATCTCATGAGTATTTAAAATAAAGATTTACGACATTGGGATTTAAATCTTTTCTTAATTTGGAAAGCACTTTTCAGTTTTAGACCTGATTGCTCCTAAAATTAAGATAAGATAATTTCAAATTTCAGAAATGCTGATTTTAATTGTTGGCTTGTGTATTGTAATTAACAGCAATGATTTAATTTTAAACATTTGGAATTTTTTGGAATTTTTTGCAATATTTCATGACTTTTTGGACAGTTTTATTGCTAAAATTTACACTCGTGTCTTCTATATGGGTATCATTCTGACTTGAAGCATGTGAAATATTCTTATAAATGCAATAATCAACAGTCGAGATTTTTATTGCAATTCTTAGAGTGGAGCAAGTGTAAGATTGTTATTTACACCTCAAGATAAATAAATTATGATTGATTGATTGATTGAATGGGGTTTTAAGTCCGGGTCAAGAATATTTCATCTATAGACGTCACTAGTTAAAGATAATGTGGCAGAATTTTTACAATTGCAGTGCTCTCTGGGCCATGTGCAAGGAGTGACATGCTGTGACATGAGGAAGGAGGTGAAACAATAAGATTTCTTGGCTTAAAGTTCACCTGGCTTCACTTCCCTGGTAAATGTGGCAGAAATTTTTACCTTTGTGGTACTCTGTGGGCAATATGCAAGGAGTGACATGTCGTGACATGAGGAAAGAGGTGAAACATGAAAATTTCTTGGCTTAAAGTTCACTCGGCTTCACTTTTCCGGTAGATGTTCACATGTTTAACTTAATTTGGCAATTTTCAAAGTTTGTTTTCCTTTTCGGATTGTGAATTGTACATGGACCATTATGTTTGTGTTTGACTCTTGAGATTGTATTTTGAACATGGACCGGTATGGATATTCACATGGACTGATATGTTTTAGTTTGATTTTTTGGGATTGACTTTTGAACATAGACTTATTTGTTTGGGGTTGATTGATTTCTAACTTTTATTTTTATATCATTTTGATGAAAGTAAACATTGAAAAATTAAACTGAATTTGAAAATGACTGAAATTTAAACAGAAATGTTTCTGGTTAATATTTGCTGAAAAAGCAAATTTTGACAATCAGTTTCTGACATGTAATATTCTTTACATTTTAAATCGAGAGCTGTTGTTATTCATGGTGGTATGAAAACAATGAGATGTAAAACTTGATACATAATCAATTCTTTGATGTGATGGTATTAAGATGTGATTACGTTATGACAACAAAGCTTTTAGGAGTCAACAACCTTGTGGTTTAAAAAAAAAATGTTTATAGTCACTGTATGTATGCATAAAAATTTGCAAAGGGTAATCAGCTTTCTTTCAGCACTCTAGAATGGAAAGTGAAAGCATGGTTATAGTTTTTGTTCGTTTCTGTAAAATTTGCTGCAAACCTTTCTATGGCAGGGAGGGGCTTGGGGGTTGGGGTTCAGGATTGTACCATGGGATACCCCTTGACATTTGTGTGGAACTATTATTTGCATTGGGTTTTGACTTTTCCCAGAAATGACATTATTTAATAGTTTCAATGAAGTCAGCAAGGCCACAAAATTTGTCTACCATTTTTCTGGATTTGGATGAAGTTTGTTGCCTACTTGCAACAAGTTTACATTTTCTGAATATGCTTTGCAATATGTACTGTATCATACTTGTTGTCTACTTAAAGAAATGTGTCTTCTTCTGGAAACATTAACTGAAAGGGTCATTATTACAGGAATGCTTTCCATATTATTTGGTGCCGACCTCGATGGGCATCAGATGACCAAGTGATATAAAGCGTATGCTTACTGAACAGAATGCTTCTCACTGCCTAGCTTCTATTTTCCAATCTTGATGGTTTCTTAGTTTGAGAAAGATTTGTCAGTTCACTCTTAAGGTTGAAAGTTTCCTTGATAGTTCTTCATTTTTGATGTGGGGTGAGGGACATTATTACTCAACTAAATTTTATCCTACAGAAATGTAATGATTTTACATCACAAGTTACACTGGCAAGCCCCATTAGTTTGATAAACTTCAACAACATAGAAAGACACATGGCAACTGGCTATATCTTGCACACTCTTGTGAATTGAAAGAGCATATTAATAGGAAACAGAAACTTTCCCTCTGAATCTTGCTGACAAAGCAAATTTTGACCATCAGTTTGTGATGTTAACTTGCCATTTTGAACTTTATAAGTGTAGAGAAAAGACACATGATAACTGTCTGAATATTGCATACTCTTGAGAATTAAAATGCATATAAAAAGAAACTTGGAAATCCCCCTTCAACAACCTTGTTTGCGCAGAAAAGACACACAACAACTGTCTGTATTTTGAGAATTAAAGAGCATATAAAAGGAATCTGGAAATTCACCTCTGAATCTTGCTGACAAAGCAAATTATGGCCATGAGTCTGTGATGTTACATGTTATCTTGCCATTTTGAACTTTATAAGTGAAGAGAAAAGACACATAATATCTGTCTGAATTTTGCATACTTTTGAGAATTAAAATGCACATAAAAAAAACTCTTCCTTCTTCAACAACCTTGTGTGTGCAGAAAAAACACAGCAACTGTCTGTATCTTGAGAATAAAAGAGCATATAAAAGGAATCTGGAAAATTAGCCCTTGAATCTTGCTGATAAAGCAAATTTTGGCCATCAGTTTATGATGTTATCTTGCCATTTTGAACCTTATAAGTGTGTAGAAAAGAAGCATGATAACCGGTCTGAATATTGCATACTCTTGAGAATTAAAATGCATATAAAAAGAAACTTGGAAATCCCCCTTCAACAACCTTGTGTGTGGAGAAAAGACACATGGCAACTGTCTATATCTTGCACACTCTTGTGAATTGAAAGAGCATATTAATAGGAAACAGAAACTTTCCCTCTGAATCTTGCTGACAAAGCAAATTTTGACCATCAGTTTGTGATGTTAACTTGCCATTTTGAACTTTATAAGTGAAGAGAAAAGACACATGATAACTGTCTGAATTTTGCATACTCCTGAGAATTAAAATGCACATAAAAAAACCTCTTCCTTCTTCAACAACCTTGTTGTGTGCAGAAAAGACACAACATCTGTCTGTATCTTGAGAATTAAAAGAGCATATAAAAGGAATCTAGAAATTCCCCTCTGAATCTTGCTGACAAAGCAAATTTTGACCATCAGTTTGTGATGTTATCTTGCAATATTTAACCTTATAAGTGTGGAGAAAAGACACACAACAACTGTTTGTATCCTGAGAATTAAAGAGCATATTATAAAAGGAATCTGGAAATTCCCCTCTGAATCTTGCTGACAAAGCAAATTTTAGCCATCAATGTCTTGACATTTTATCTTGACATTTTTGCATCAAGAGATGCTGGTAGTCATAATGTTATGAAAACAAAGTGATGTAAGATTTTTGATCTCTAATCAATACTCTTATTGTTAAGATATTAAGACCTGATTGTATGATATGGCGACGATCAGTGTTTTTATTTCCTTTAGTGATCAGTTTATGCAGAAAAAACTAGAAAGCTATAATCTGTGTATTTAGGCAGAATGAAAAATCTGGAGAAGTTTGTTGAACATAAAATTGTCTGGGTTTCTAAAATTCTTAACCAGACATTTAAGAAAGGGAACCAGATCAAAAACTGCCAGTTTATCTCAATTTGATGGTTTTTGTTCGTAAAATAACAATATTTTTTTTTGCAATCTATATGCCTAGTCTGAATGAAAATCTGGAGATGGATGTTAAACATAAAATCGTCTGTGTTTCTGAAATTATTGAACATCTTATTACGGAACCTGATCAGACCAAAAAACTCATCAAAATAACCAGTTGATGACAATTTGATTTCTATTCATAAAGCAACAATATTTTTACACAATCTATGTGCTTAGTCTGAATGAAAATCTGGAGAAGGTGTGAAACATCAAATTGTCTGTCTTTACAAAATTATTGAATATTTTGTTACGAAATGTGACCAGACCAAAAACTTCTCGAAATATGAGCCAGCCAGTTTAATCTCAATTTGGTGATTTCTCATCATAAAGCAACAATATTTTTACAATCTGACAGTGCTTAGCCTAAGTGAAAAACTAGAGAAGTTGGTTAAACATAAAATTGTCCGTTTCTAAAATTCTTAACCAGACTATTATGAAAGGGGATCAGATCAAAAACTCCTCAAAAAATAACCAGTTAATCTCATTTTGATTTCTAGTCATAAAGCAACAATATATTTTGCAATCTATGTGCATAGTCTGAATAAAATTCTGGAGAAGAACGTTAAAACAAAAATCGTCTGTTTTTCTGAATTTATTGAACATATAATGAAATCTGACCAGACCAAAAACTTCTCAAAATAGCAACCAGTCATTTTAATCTCAATTTAATTTTTATTCATAAAGCAAAGATATATTTTGCAATCTATGTGCTTAGTCTGAATGAAAATCTAAAGACGGACCTTAAACATAAAATTGTCTGTGTTTCTGAAATTATTAGAAATCTTACTATGGAATCTGACCAGACCAAAACCTCTCCATTTAATGCCAATTTGATTTCTATTCATAAAACAAAAGATATTTTTACAGTCTTTGTGCTTCTCAGAGAACTTTGTTAAACATTAAATTGTCTGTGTTTCCAAAATTATTGACCAGATTATTATCAAATGTGACCAGACCAAAAACTCTTCAAAATAAGGAGCCAACCAGTTGATTTTATTTTGATGATTTCTATAGAGTATATTCATAAAAGAGCCAGCCAGTTTTTTTCTCAATTTTATGATTTCTAGTCATAAAGCAACAATATTTTTTACAAGCTCCAGTAATCTTTGTAATGGAGAAAATAGCCATAACCTCTTGTCGTATTCATGTTCTTCTGTCTGTATGAAGGTCTCTAATGTTTCATAAGACATAAAATTGTCTGTGTTTGTGCTGCAGAAACTATTAACATTACTTAATGGACCTTCTGTATTTAGGTAATTGCAAAACTGTTTACCAGACATTTTCCTAAAATGTTGATAGAATACAGCCAAAAGAGTCAGCTTCAACTCATTTCAGTTTGGTCATTTCTTCAAGTCGCCACATAATTGACATGATTGAAAATTGTGCCAAATTGACTTTTTTCACAATAAAACTTTCATGCAATTATGAACTAGTACAGTGCAGGTCAGAAGCACTTGTACTAATGCCACACAGATTAATCCTTCTAGTTTAGAAAAATCAGCCAGTTGTGAATAGTTGAAAAAATGCAGATGTGATGGAAAACAGCATTTAATAGACCAACTTCCATACTCCATACTACAAAATATACCTTTAACCAATAGAACGGACTTTTATAATCCATTGGTTATTATGCTTTCATTGTTGCAGATTAGAATGATTTCCCTTGTAATAATAGGTTAGGAGTTTGTATAATTTGGTCAGATAGTATTAGGCTGTTGCCTAGAGTGCTAATGGAGGCCACTGTGGCCTAATGGATAAGACGTCAGTCTACAAATCAAGGGTCTCTCTCAATGCTGTGAGTTCGAGTCCCACTCAGACCACATGTGGGAAAGTGAATTTTCCTTGGCATTGGCCTTTACTGGTTCACCCGGTGTCAGTATAATGTGACTGGGGGAGTGGTACGCATGTCTTTGGCATACTGACTTGGTGAGCTAGCACCTTGAAAGTCGCAGAGTGTGCGCTAGTACAAGTCAGACCATACAACACACTCATACTTCACATGCATACAGGAAATTGTTCATAGATTAATCTGTAGACATTAATAAAATAGTTCTCGTCGCAAATAGCTAAAAAATTGCTGATGTGATGTTAAGCAACATTCAACCAACCAGTCTTGTGTGCTAACAAACTAAAAAAACAATAGCATATACCAACATGCAGCATAACATTGTGAATAGCTGAACAATTTCAGATACAGATTTTCATTTTAGACCAGTTGACAACATTGGTGCATCTTAATTGTTTAGCTTGAAACATTCTTGATTATTATTAGCAAGATTTACAATATTTGTCTTAAAACTATTATAGAAAGTTTTATGGTCAGTCTGAAGGTGTAACATCTTGCTTAATTAGAGAATTTATTGGTCAGTTTGTAAACACCTGAGAAGTAGGAAGAACAAGACTGATATTAGGATGATGAATGTCTGACCATTATTAAATGACCAGTCCAGTAACCTTGAATTTAGGCCGAAGAAAATAATTTCTTTGTTTCTAGTATCTTGTCTCTCTCAGAAATAAATGAATAAATAAATTCTGGTAAATAAATAAATAAAAGTAGGTAGCGAATTTTCTTAATTTAATGGCTAAAAATGTGAGGTTTGGTAAAGTTGTTAAAAACAAAACTTTTTTTCCTTAAAACTCTCTCTCTCTCTCTCTCTCTCTCTCTCTCTCTCTCTCTCTCTCTCTCTCTCTTTCTTTCTCTCTCTCTCTCTCTCTCTGCAAATAAATAAATAAATCACAAATAATCAGAGGGATTTTAATTTATGTTGTTTTTATGGATCTGTGAATACCATAAAATTAAATGCACCAGCAGGTAGAATTTTTGAATACTGTTACAATATTTATTACATTGTACTTTAACATCCTAACTTGTGCGAATGTGAGCATCAGAAACACAACTTGTTTGGCCTTATAAACATCAAAAGGTCAAATTGGTCAGATAAAAACAATTTTATTTTAAGGCCTAAATATTATAAATAGGTACAGAAATGTAATCTGTCAGCTCAAGATTAATTATGTACTGAATTTAGATGCTCATTAAAAGTTTTGTAGATTGATTTAATGTTTGGGTTTGTTAAAAAGTTTTTGTTTACTTTGGAGTTTGATGTGTGTAGGTTCTATTATACCATAGCGCTCTCTCTCTCTCTCTCTCTCCTCTCTCTCTCTCTCTCTCCTCTCTCTCATATCATCCAAAACTGCAGAACCCCTGTTCTTGCACTCATAGTTTCAATTTCATATTTCCCTCGCTTGCACTTGTTAAAATATGGTCATGAATTTATTTACCTTTTATTTCGAGCAGTGTATCTACGTTATAATAGATGTCAACGAAATAAATAAAAATTATGTTTTAATTATATAATTATTTCATTTTTTGTCTTTTGCAGATTTGAAAAGAGTTGTACATTTTTGTTTACAGATGTTGTCTAGGTAAGTAAACATCAATTTGATTATTATTTCCAGAATTTATTGCCCAGATATTAAGATATGTGTCAGTTCTACAACTAACCCATAGCAGATTGTTTTCTAGACATGTCACTAGTTCATGATGTTGGAACTTGATACCTTGTACCCTTGTTCCAATAGTGAATGGTTGTGAAATGTAGTGATCTGGATATCTTTATTGGAGCAATACGTCTGATTGCTCTTCATCATATTATTTGAACCTGTATATAAGGGTCACTTGCCCATAAAGGCCACCTTTAATGTCCCGTTAGGTGGTCTTTATAGACAGGTTTGACTATATTAAGTGTTTTAGATCCATTAGTAAATGGTAGTGATATTACTTCAGATTTTGCAGGTTGAGAAGAAAATTAATTGGGATTAATTATAAATTTTCTTTTAAGTTCTTGCATACAGTAAAATAATTTCATCTAAATTTAGCCATCACTACACTACAATACATGTACTATCTAGCAGTTATTTATCATGGACTTGTGGTTGTGGTGTTATTTTCAATTCTGCATACATTTTGGAATGGGTGAAGTTCAATGTTCTCAGTTTTCCTCTTCTCCTTCATTTCATATGCAAAGTAAGACTAAATGCTTAGAAGTCTCCAAAATTAGCCTCGTTTGATTGAATGAATCATTTAATGGGGTGTTGTTTCATCACTTCAAGGTGGTTGAAATCTACATCTTTTGCTGTATGTATGGTCTGAGTCAGTTCAATGCTTACTTTAATCACATTTCCAGTGATGTTTACATTGTTGTAGTATTACATTGATTTGTTTCAACATGTGAGTCGTTCATTTCTGTCCATCAATACAGGCATTTATTTGTCAGGGTGTTAATTTCACCCTTCACTAAAAGCATTATTGTTTGAACATAAGACGGTTTGGAGTGCAATGCTAATTTACTTTGCAGCCATCCTAACTGTTTAATAACTCCACCAAACAGCAATAAACTCATGTACTTCATAAAGAATTATGTTTGTATTGTTTCTGAGAGCTTTTTCAGGAGAGAATATTGTTTTTCCGAGAGTAAATATTGGTTACTGGTTCCTCTTTTTCTCTCTGTTTTTGAGAGCTTTTTCGGTAAAGAGTATTATTTTTTTCCAAGAGCAAATAGTGGTCACTGATTTCTCTTTTTGTGAAAGAAAAATGATAAAAAGTGCCCCTCGTTAATGTTTGCGTTTAATGTGTATTCATACGATGTATCTGTCTGTTATTTGGATTATTGGTTTATTAAACAAATAATTCAACGATGTAAATTTTTATTTTTCCGTGAATAGAGAAATGAAACTGTTTCTACAATTAATAAATAAAAATCAATTTTTCTTTAAATATATATATACAAGATAGATATTGAAAGGATCTTTATACACATGAATCATGTATCAGATTATCCAAAAATAAGTTCATATTCTAGGGGTATGAAAGTGAAATATGGAAGTAGTTGAGTTGAATAATGGTGTTTAACTTAACGTCCGAGTCAAGAATATTTCACTTATATCGAGATGTCACCAGCTATAGGTGAAGGTGCAGAAATTTTGCCTGTGTGTTGCGCTGATGGCATTATACAGCAGGGTTCTTTAGCATGCCAAGCCCACCGTGACACGGGACCTTGTTTATTTTAAGTTCCCATCCGAAAGAACCGTGACTTTCATTTCGTAATGCCGAGTGCTTGGTGAAAGAACAGTCACTACCTACTTTCAAGTCTTGGGTCAGACCTGGCTGGGGATTGAACCTATGATCTTCCACTTACGGAGCGAGCACTCTACCAATTGTTATGGAAATATGGAAGTAGTGTAAGATAATGGTTTTTTACACCCAAATCAAGATTCTTTCACTTATATTAAGGTGATTGTGGATGAAACCAGAGTACCCCAGAGAAAACCACTGACCTATGACAAACTTTCTCACACTTAAGGATCACACTTGACCCTAGAGGTGGTGAGAGGCATAGTGACCACTTTGTCACCTTGGCGTCTGCTTAGTATATGGGAGGTTGTTGGGTTTAATTCCTGGCAGGGTCGATATACCTAAACATTTCTGTTTATAACGAACAAAATGAATTGGTATGTCAAAATTCAATTTGGTGTCTGCTGAAAAAAAATGATATCATACTCGCTGAATCATGTTAATAAGTTAATTGCATGTATAATGATATTGAAAGAAATCAAAAATTTGAATAGCCTGTACTAATCTGGTTCTACATTCAAATTTCAATGGTGGTATTTAAAAAATATTTTGTTATATAAAAAATAAAATAAAACATTAAATATCTTAAGTGTGGTAAAGGTCTTGATTACTGACATAAAATATTAATATGAAGACGTAATCACATTAATGACAAGCAAAAATACATTAATTTATGGTTTATTACATGTTAATTTGAATAGCGGTAGTTGTGGCTTACCGCAAGGTGCGACATTATATCATGGCCTATTTTAAGTGTTATTTTATTGGATTTCAGATCAATATTATAGTGTACATTTATATTTTTCACGCTCTAGACAGAAACTTTTCCCTGTTCAGTAATTTTTCTTGCCTAGAATTACTACCAAATAAAGGTAGTTTCCCCTGGGGAAAAATGAAAATGACTAAATTTTCCCAATTTGACCTCTATAAAATTCCCAATACAACAGTGATACAATATCAAATTAAATCTAGTTGTCCTTACCCATGAAATGTTAGATGTTGTCACAATATAACGTCATTGCAATGAGCATTCTAAGCTATTGCAAGCATGTCATTATGCAGTTTGCTGTATTTCAGAAATTTTCCCAATTTAAAAGGCAGGAGGTAGTTTTTTAAAAAATGCAACAAAGTCACTGCTGTCTTATCCATGTATAAAAAAGACAAGACACCATGCACCATCTCTGAACTGTACAACTCAATTTTAATTGAAAAAATCTTGACTGCATTGGGCTAAAGACACTGTTACTCCGTGCCATTGTCCACAGGAACTATTTTTGAATTCTCATTCTGTTATTACTTATCTGTGACTAAATTGTCAAGATTATACATACCATTGATTACACTGAATATATATATTATTTGAAGTAAAACAAAAAGTCCATGGGGCTGTTTTCTGTCCCTATATGTGTTATCTAAATTCCTGCCAAGAAATTATTCATTACAAGAAATTGAATTTGCACTTCAGTATTAATTTTGCCCCATTCTCATGCTCTTCATAACCTCGTGGTAGAAAACAAGTAAAAATTTTATACAATGTGATAAATTACAGGTCAAGTTTGAATTTCAATATTTATGCTACATGTATTCTGGTTTCAGAGTTATTGAATATCAATTTAAGAAATTGCTATTTTGTATTTTTAGTAGTATAATTATATCATAATGGCATTGTTTGAATTTGCACTTAATATTTTGTTTGATAAACAAAACTTCAGCGATTACTGTTGGCATATATTGACATGGTTCTAGAAAATTACAGACTCTGGAAATTAAATTCCAGGCCATGGGTCTTGGTACTAGCTGGCATTGGTTAGACAAACATGCATGTTGGTTTATAAACATTCATTAAAATTATATGAGGGAATATTGTAAAAATTGTTAAAAGAATGGTGCACTTTGTGCTAAAATTATACATGTGTTATTATAGAACGAGCTTGAATATTTTTTGATTTTTGTAAAGTCTTTTAAACAGTTTTTGTTGTTGGTTTATGTGTACACAAAACTGTAACTCCCTTTACATGAAGTCAAATTATAACTTACTCTTTGCAGTTTATTTGGATAAGAAAGTCAAATAGTTCATATCAAAATATTAAGAATTTTGAGTCATTTTACATTGTATTTTTTTTTTTTTTACAAATTTAATAAAGACATGCCAAAATGTATGGTAATTTTTTCAATGGGTGAAACTACTGCATTGTTCAGGATAAATTTGTAGAGCCCGTCACATGGTAAATAAAAAAAATTATGTTCAATGGGTGAAACTGCTGCATTGTTCAGGATAAATTTGTAGGGCCGTCACAACAGTAAATAAAAAAAAATAAATAGATATGGATATTGAAAATAAAGCAGATGAAAAGAATTTTTTAAAATATATATTACACAAAAGAAAAAATATTGGATTTTTAAAAAAATTCTCCACCTATGATATTGTACTGTGTTTCATTGATTTGTACAACTATAAATGAAATTTCCCTATATGTCACAGTGGTATTTAAAACATTAATATTTACTTTTAAATGTTGTACAAGTTATAATTTTAAGTTTAAATATGAATTAATGTCGGTGCATTGTTCAGCAGGTATTTGTGTTCCATTGAATCCAATATCAAGCTTGTAGTTTGAGCCCTTTATGATTGATTCTGAATACATGTTTGCACATACTAATGGCTAAATATGAAAAGAAAAATGGGTAATAAGTTGAATGTTAAAAGAAAAATCGGTCATTTCAAACTCATTGACTGTTCTTTATTCTATGTAGGAGATTTGATTTTCCCAATAAAATGCAATTGAAAATTGATTTGAATATTTAGAAGATGCATTGATGGATAAATGTAGACATGCTTAATTATGAATAAAATATTTAATGGTAAAATATTAAATAACAAAGGCAAAAAAATCTTTGATTGAAAAATGTCAAACAACAAAGGGTTGAAATTGTATCCTTGCCACACTCCCGGCATGACAGATGACCTTTATACAGTTATGCCATAAAATCAACAGGAAATTTATTTTTATGTTTCGTCCAATAAATTTCCATTGTTGTTTTTCTGTCTTTTTTTAGGGTGCACTAGTGCATTGTTAATAGGGCTTCAATAAATTGTTAATTAAATTTTTTAACAACATAAAATGTGGTATGCGATATTTGGTTTAACAAGGATTATGAAGTTAAATTATTAATTTATGACAAAGTTACATATACACTCCAATATGAAATCAAATTAGGCTTTGATAATAGCCACCTCATACTTTCTCATGCTTTTTGTAGCAGAAAACGAATTTAACAAGATTACCCTTTTGTAATTGGTTTATTACGAATTATGAAAGGTATTTATTTTTGATATGCCGGTACTTCAGATGAAATGGAATCACCATTGTTAACAGGTAACTCATGCTTTTACATGTTTTTCTTATATAAATTTATGAACACAAGATTGTGAGTTTTTTAAAATGATTTTTATTGCAAACATATGTTTAAAGTTTCAAACAGTAAATCATTCCTGAAATGGTAGAGAAAACCAGAGTACCTGGAGAAAACCATAGACCTTTGGCAAGCAATCTGACAAACTTTCTCGCACTAGGATCTGCTCAAATGGGATTTGAACCTAGGGTGTGAGAGGCTTCGTTATCTCTAAGACGGCACTGTTGACCACTCTGCGACCAATTTAGGTATAGGGATAACTAATTCAACAAATTCAACATTTCTCCAGAAAGTCTTTTTTATCAGCAATAAATAAGCTGTGATGCTTAACAAAACTAGCTAATCACTTTGCAAAATGGATAATTTCTATAACTAAAACTTCTGCACTTTCAGAAAAAAATTACAAATTCTGTATGGTAATACATGTATTGTATTGGAATGAACTTTTGTCATGAAAACTTGCTGTTGGACATATTCCACACATCTGCTCGACTTTGTTACACTATTGAATATTTAATGTTGGTGATAATTAATGACCCTAATTATATGAAATGACCAAATGACCCGTCCAGTCCTTTTGATTTTAGGGGTTAAGGTAGAGGTTTAATTATCTTGATTAGTGAAAGTCATTTACAAAATTATTGATTTTTTTGGTCTGTCTGGACAGATGTCCTTAAAAATTATGTCTGTGACAAGATTGTCATTGATACTTAAATACTTAAAACAGACCAGTGGTCAGTCAGCATGTTTGTGTTACTTAGTAGTCTGGGAAAGACTGATTTGGTGAGTAATCTTGGGTAACATTTTAATTTGGTTAATTTATTTATTTATTTATTTATTTATTTACTGTGATTTATTTATTTGTTTTATTTATCTATTTTTATTTATTTATTTATTTATTTATTTATTTATTTATTTATTTATTTTGAAATTCAGTAATGACTAAACATCTTTTTATTGAACATGTATTAGTGAGCATGTATATAGGTTTTTGATTGATCTCAATTAGGTTATTTTTATTTTGCTTATATTGAGATATCTTTAGTTACAGATGTTTATCAGTGAAGTGTGCATTAATTGCTCTGTTTGTGTTATAACTGCCTGTACATGGGAAAGTGACTTTCTGACTGTTTCACAACAAGAGAATAGATTTTCGTCTATTTGGGATCCTACATTGACCTCTTACTTACAGCAGCAAGAACTTTTCCATATTAGTACAGGGCAATTTAGGATATATAGTCTTTTATAACTAAAATAAGCTTGGTCAACGAGGCCGACAATGAGGCCATCAAAGAGGACATCAATGAGGCCATGGTTGCCCTGTGGTTTAATGTGTCAGTTTACAGATCACTGTGCTTATCAGTGTCTAGTTTGGAATCCCACTTGGACTCAAGTGAGAAAATTGTTCAGTTCACTTTCAGAAGGTTGGTGGTTCTCTCTGGGTATTCCATGCAGTTTCCTCTAGCATTCCAGAACTATCTTCTGCAGTATAAGTGAAACATTTTTAACTGGGATAAAACACCATTACTCAAACCTATATTGAATTTTATTTTGCACCTCAACATGAATATTGGCAAAATGTAAAAAGAAAAAAAAAGATCATTTACACCACCTAGCATGAAACAGTATTATAGCAAAGATGAAAATTTTAGAAATAAACTGTTAAACAGTTTCTAGTTGGCAAAGTGAAGCATGATGGTTTTCTATTTTGTTGTATTGTATGTCACTTTATGATAAAACTTCAAGATTTGAAAAATTTACGGTAAACAGTTTCTCTTTGGCACAGCAAAGCATTATGGCTTCCTAATTTGAAGTCATGTATATCAATTTATGATAAAATTTAATAACAATACATAAAAAATGTCTACAATCAGGTAGATATTAATGGTAAATTTAATTTTATTACTGTCATAAATTCCATTTTATGGGAGGTCTATTTTTTTCTCTTTATACATTAAGCAAATAGATTTGATTATTATCTGGTAATATATAGGGGCTTATACTTAGCTTAGATGTCGAGAATATTTTTATTATTTTATTATTATTAATTTTTTCATTTTTATATAATCAAAAAATAAGCATACTTACCCATGTTCAAATCACAATCTAGAAGCAAAGTAAAAACTTGAAAACTGACAAGTTAGATTAGACACGTGAACTTCCACTAAGGAAGTGAGACTGGGTGCTATATAAGTAAATTTTAAGGCCATTTTGGCTATTTTTGGCTTAAATGCAAAATATTTTTATACAGTATTTATTTTTCTATAGGAAAATTTTGGCTTTGACTTCAATGTTTTGTCTTCTTTTTGGTCATTGTCAACTGATAAAATTCAAGTTTATCAGTTTTTATCATTTTTATGCTTTGACCATCGGTAAGCTAACTGACAAACCTTTTTCAAACACTATGATCTGCTAGATTTGAACCAAACCTAGGCAGTGATAGCTGCTATGATCTGTTAGCACATGTTTTAGACCACTCTGCAACAAAAGTCCTCCTTTTTTGTTTGTGACATGTTTGCCTTTGGTCAAAAAGAGATGTTACATGAGGTTTTTGTTATTAATTCTTAATTTGAAATTATTTTTTGCCATGATTAGGTCTAGCTAGATGTTACATGGGGTTCTTGTTATTAATTCTTAATTTGAAATGTTTTTTTCGCCATGATTGGGTTTAAGCCAGACGTTGCATGGGGTTCTTGTTATTAATTCTTAATTTGAAATATATTTTGCTGTGATTGGGTTAAAGCCA
The DNA here is from genome assembly GCA_021292105.1 of Anadara kagoshimensis. NCBI lineage: Eukaryota > Metazoa > Mollusca > Bivalvia > Arcoida > Arcidae > Anadara > Anadara kagoshimensis. The sequence goes on from CM037866.1 coordinate 24,613,148, forward strand.
GATTGTTGAATGATATGTTTATGACATTTTTGGCCGTTAGTCATTTTTGCCATTATCGATCAGTAGGAAGACAGTATCAGCTAACTTGAACTTTTTTTCAATATTTGACTTCGGTCAGAATTTTTCATGGTGACATTTATTGCCATTGGACACGTTCTTGCTCGCTTTGTTAAGACATTGATTAGGTCACACAAAATAAATGTTGTGTTTCTGCTTACGTCCCGATAAAAATTAGGTTGGGTAGGTAGGCTGAAGCTTATGTACTATGATAGGGCTTTAAAAGTGTTATTAATATTTGGTCTAGAATTTATCTTGAAGATACATTTTGTGTTTAAAATTTTGAAGTCGGAAAAAAATTAGAGTTGATCAGATAAGCAGAAACACAATTTTTTCTTTTTTGGCCTTATATTGGTTTGTCCACTGTTGGTCATTGTGTAGACATGTTATATCGGCTTGTTATAATTCTTAATTTAAAGTTGTTAGTCCATGTAATTCTCTCCATCAGACCCTATAAATTGATAATTTAGATTATGATTAGAGCTTATAACTGACCAGTGTCCAGTGCTATAGATTTAATCGGATTTGCACATCGTTTGGCCTGAGGCTTACCAAGTGTAACTGTCACCTCGGTAGATGAGGTCATCCAGGTCATTACGATTTTGTATTGGAAAAAAATATGAGCAAATTGTTTCTTGAATACCAATAAATACCTAAATATTTGTCTGAAAACTTTACTTTTTCAACTGAAATTGATATTTTCATTTAAAATTTTAAAAATTTAAATACTAATATGTAAAGCAAATCCTTCACTAAAAATACTTTCGTGTTGCTTTAAAAATTCTGACCACTACAGTCACTCAGTTGGTAGAGTGGTCGCTTTGTATGTGGAAGGTTGTGTGTTTGAACCCTGGCCTGGGTCTGACCAAGACTTAAAAATAGGTAGTGAATTTTCTATTTCCAAGCTCTTGGCATTTAGAAATGAAAGTCATTTGGTCTTTCAGAAGATACCTTAAAAACCAATGTCCAATGTGGCATGTTACAGAACCCTCCCTTCGGAAGATACCTTAAAAACCAATGTCCAATGTGGCACATTACAGAACCCTCCCTTCGGAAGATACCTTAAAAACCAATGTCCAATGTGGCACATTACAGAACCCTCCCTTTGGAAGATACCTTAAAAACCAATGTCCAATGTGGCACATTACAGAACCCTCCCTTTGGAAGATACCTTAAAAACCAATGTCCAATGTGGCACATTACAGAACCCTCCCTTTGGAAGATACCTTAAAAACCAATGTCCAATGTGGCACGTTACAGAACCCTCCCTTTGGAAGATACCTTAAAAACCAATGTCCAATGTGGCACATTACAAAACCCTCCCTTTGGAAGATACCTTAAAAACCAATGTCCAATGTGGCACATTACAGAACCCTCCCTTTGGAAGATACCTTAAAAACCAATGTCCAATGTGGCACGTTACAGAACCCTCCCTTTGGAAGATACCTTAAAAACCAATGTCCAATGTGGCACATTACAGAACCCTCCCTTTGGAAGATACCTTAAAAACCAATGTCCAATGTGGCACATTACAGAACCCTCCCTTTGGAAGATACCTTAAAAACCAATGTCCAATGTGGCACATTACAGAACCCTCCCTTTGGAAGATACCTTAAAAACCAATGTCCAATGTGGCACGTTACAGAACCCTCCCTTTGGAAGATACCTTAAAAACCAATGTCCAATGTGGCACATTACAGAACCCTCCCTTTGGAAGATACCTTAAAAACCAATGTCCAATGTGGCACATTACAGAACCCTCCCTTTGGAAGATACCTTAAAAACCAATGTCCAATGTGGCACATTACAGAACCCTCCCTTCGGAAGATACCTTAAAAACCAATGTCCAATGTGGCACATTACAAAACCCTCCCTTTGGAAGATACCTTAAAAACCAATGTCCAATGTGGCACATTACAGAACCCTCCCTTTGGAAGATACCTTAAAAACCAATGTCCAATGTGGCATGTTACAGAACCCTCCCTTTGGAAGATACCTTAAAAACCAATGTCCAATGTGGCACATTACAAAACCCTCCCTTTGGAAGATACCTTAAAAACCAATGTCCAATGTGGCACATTACAAAACCCTCCCTTTGGAAGATACCTTAAAAACCAATGTCCAATGTGGCATGTTACAGAACCCTCCCTTTGGAAGATACCTTAAAAACCAATGTCCAATGTGGCATGTTACAGAACCCTCCCTTTGGAAGATACCTTAAAAACCAATGTCCAATGTGGCATGTTACAGAACCCTCCCTTTGGAAGATACCTTAAAAACCAATGTCCAATGTGGCACATTACAGAACCCTCCCTTTGGAAGATACCTTAAAAACCAATGTCCAATGTGGCATGTTACAGAACCCTCCCTTTGGAAGATACCTTAAAAACCAATGTCCAATGTGGCACATTACAAAACCCTCCCTTTGGAAGATACCTTAAAAACCAATGTCCAATGTGGCACATTACAGAACCCTCCCTTTGGAAGATACCTTAAAAACCAATGTCCAATGTGGCACATTACAGAACCCTCCCTTTGGAAGATACCTTAAAAACCAATGTCCAATGTGGCATGTTACAGAACCCTCCCTTTGGAAGATACCTTAAAAACCAATGTCCAATGTGGCACATTACAAAACCCTCCCTTTGGAAGATACCTTAAAAACCAATGTCCAATGTGGCACATTACAAAACCCTCCCTTTGGAAGATACCTTAAAAACCAATGTCCAATGTGGCACATTACAGAACCCTCCCTGCACATTGCCCTGAGCGCACTTTAAAGGTATTAATTTCTGTCATTTCACCTAATCAAAATAAATGAAATATTCTTGTATGGGATGTAAAACCTCATTCAGTCAGTTACATCAATCAATCCTTAGCATTGAATTGAAATAATTTAACAGTAAAACTCATATTCATAGTCACCATTTATTCGGTTCAATTTCAGATTTTGGAGTTTATAGTAAATCTATAAAACCAGGGTAACATATAATTGTGAGGTTTGGGATGGGTGTGAGGTATTTGGTTGACAGTCAACCAGTCAGCTACCTGCCCACCAGTATAGAATATTTTAAATTTATTTCTTTAGCAGATGCCTTAATATTGTACCAGAGTCCTCAAGTTTCAATGAAAACATAATTAAAGTCATCACAATGTGACCTTTAATTGAATAAAAATCTTCCATAATGTTAAACTGTAACAAATAAAGACCATTGATATATTATTGTATTTGAACTTTTTCTTGTTGATTGTTTGATCTGGGTTTTCCCAAAGTGGTTTGGACAATTGTCACATTATTGTCACATGATTGTCAGTGATTGATTGCTCTCACCAGGTGGTGTTGTAATCATCTGTGGTTAGATAGTCTGGTACCCTGTAATTAAACTGCTGTTTAATACCCAGGAGCAAAGTTAATACCAAGATTTTCCTTGTTCAATAATTATTACTACATATGGGTACCTGATCTGATCATTGTTATTATGTACATTATTATCTACAGCCCATTTGTAACCCAGGGGTCAGAGGTCAACCTCCCCCTGTGTAATAGGGCTTTAAATGATTTTCTTCCACTTTTATGACAAAAATTTTAAAAGGGTGGCTATTAAACAAGTATATATAAAAGATTTCATACTTACTGACTAAGGTTAGAGTCATGATTGAATTAATGTATATTTTATGTGGGTTTGTATGGGTGATTTGTGTGATCAAAATCAAACAGAAGTTATATTTATTATTTCATGTTTGTAAGTAGTTTAATTATACATCCGTAAGCCCCGTAAGCCCCGTACCAGGGTGACCTTTGGACTGGTCATAATTGTTATTGAGTCATGCTGGGCGCCCACTTCTGGGTAGGGAATTTTCATTATTTTCTGACATACTCTGAATTTTTTGGAGTAAGAGGTGTGAATAGTGTGAATATATATAAAAACTGGCAAATTTGAAAAAAATAAGAAAATAGATCAATTAAAAAAAGTACTTGAAATGAGAAAACAGATATGGAATTGGAGAAAAGAATCTTTAACCCAGGTAAAAAGTAAAATCTGAAGTTGGAAAATCAAAAACTCTTACAGGTTATGTAGACTTTTGGGTATATTCTAGTGTTCAATAGAAATACGAATGCGTGGAAGTTGAATTACATTTTGATTCTATTAGACAGGTGTTTGTTTGTGCAGGTTAATTGTTCAAATGATTTAATTAATATAACCTTATAGATACATGTAGTTTAGTTAAACTAATTTTGGTGTGTCCAGGGTTCAGATTTGACAGGTTTCACTTTAGCAGTTAAGTGATGGGCAGTTGATTTTGGGTAAGCATTTAGGGCTGTCAGTCTGCATAAATCGGTGCGAATAAAGGACCACATTTACGTACAAAAGACTTAGTAGAAAGAAAACAAATTTGTACTTAAAGGTGTTTTAAACACAATAGATCTTGCCCAAAAGTTTTGAAAAGATGTTTTTTTTAACATGTTACCAAAAAGGAGAATGAGATAAAGTGATGATTTTTGTAGTTTAACGTCTGTCTATATGTGGACTGTCAGTCAAGGTACAGACCACATAAAAAGATAGACAAAATTTGTTTCTTTAAGAAAAAAATATTACAGAGGGTAACCTAGGTTAAGCACTTTGAGATGTTTATCACCTTGTAAATTAGATGTACAGGTGAGTGAGGGGGAGAGTTAAAAGTGTGAGAAACTGTACACAGGTAATGACTACAGATGATACATCAAACAGGTAAATAATATACCAGGTAAATATAGTAAGTAAATTGATCATACCTGTACAATTTACACCTGTCCAAGGTAGGTAATTTACAAGATAATTTACATGCATAAATTTGTTGCGGGTCAAACTGGCTTCAACGAGTGGGGCATGTGAAAACAAAAACCAAAAACCTTGAGAATACGGAAACCTTAAATGAAGAATAAAGCAGTTTTTGGTCTCAAGTTTGCACATAACAGTACTTCAGGTTTTTTTTTTTAGATAAATCTATAACTATAGTATAGTTGAGTAATGGTTTTAACGTCCCAGTCAAGAATATTTCACTTATATGGAGACATCTCCAGCTAAAGGCAAAGGTGCAGAAATTTTGCCTGTGTGTTGTGCTGATGGCATTATAAAGCAGGGTTCTTTATTGTGCCAAGCCCACTGTGACACTGGACCTCGTTTATTGTATAGTTCCCTTCCGAAAGAACCGTGACTTCATTTTGTAATGCTGAGTGCTTAGGGAATGAACAGTCACTACCCACTTTCAAGTCTTGGGTCAGACCCAGTTGGGACTCGAACCCATGACTTCCCAGTTATGGAGCCAGCATTCTACTAACTGAGCTACTGCAGTGGTTTAAAACTATAATATCTTTTTCAAATTTGCTTCTTTTATCAAATCATTGCAATTATTTCTGGTTTTGCAAATTAAAAAAAATGTGGAAACTACCAAAAAAAAAGATGTATAACTGGATTAAAATGATATTCAAAGTGACATCTTAAGATCCTGAAAATCTTGAAAACTTTAAAACAATATTATTCAAATTTAAAATTTGCAAGAATGAAGAAATAAACCAGGTATGATTGTGAAATTAGGACTTATGTTTGGAGGAAAATTGATTGTGTTTGTTTGCATTTTAGTTATATCTTATTTATATTGGAGGAAAGAACACAAAAAAGTTTTCAAAATATTATTTAAAAATTTGTTTTCAGTGATAATAATAATGTATTTGTATTATAAAGCTATTGAAATTTTCTAAAATATTGTTACAAATAATGTTTAAAAATTTATTTTCAAAAATAATGATATGTTTACACTCTGTAAAGATATAGAGTAGACAATGTAGAAAGATTTACAAATGTTATTTGAAATTTTTGTTTTTTAAAATAACACTGTATTTAATATGTGTAAAGGAATTTGTTTAGGGTGTATAGATTTTGTAAATATTTGTGTGAAATTATGTTGGTTCAGGACAAACATTTTGTTTTCTTTTGAATCTTGGGGTATAATACTATTTATAATGTAAATTCTGAATTTAAAAGTTAATCAATTTTTGGCCCTGTTTGGTTGCTTAGTTAAGCATGGAGCCGACAGATTTACACGGGTATGGTCCATGACCATCTTTTACTTAAAACTGTGATACTGACTGAGTATTTGTCTATTGATCAGCATGTAGACCTATAGTAACTTCACAAGAGTCTCAAAATACCAAAATAAGACTTAAATTAAGCAAATATTTTATTTTGATTTGCACTGATCACCACCTTACAGCAAATACAGAGATGCCAACTATTACGGAATCTCCATAATTATTACTATTTTATTACTTAAATTACGGTATTACGGTAGAGATATCAGCAATTACGACAAAAACAGAAATTCCTGTCAGGGTTGTTTTCGTTATCAACATGGTTTTTAGAATGAAGTCAGCGTTTCCTTTTTTTGAGCAATACAAAATAGGCAGTCAACTGGCATCGGGAAACAAGTAATAAATGACGTAATTTTGATTTCTGAGTAGCAAATCTCTGCCTTCTTCATTGTTATACTCTCATATTTAAAATAGTTCCGAACAGTTGTCATTGACGACAGTAAAAATGGCGTCAACTGCTGATGATGATCCTGGTACACCACCGAAAAAAGGCAGAAAATCGAACAGATGTTTGTATCAAATCAGAAATGCCCTGAATATGTCATTATTACTGACAAGGTACCCAAAATTACGGAAAACATGAGCTGGTATTACTGATGACACTAAGAGAGGGTTGGCATCTCTGCAAATATGTTAAGATTCTTTTAAGAAATAAGGCAATTTTCCAATGTTTTTATGAACTTGCTATAATGGGCTGTCTCAAATTGCATAAAAGGCAAAGCTTTTTGTGTCAAAATTTTAAACAGCCCATTATACTTTGTAAGTTCATAAAGGCATTCAAAAATTACCTTATTTCTTATATTTCTTATATTATATTTACAATATTTATAAAAATTTATTTTCTTGTCATCTCACATTTTCCATGTTAATTTGAAAACAATTTTGAAATGCGCTGTTGGTGCACCTTCTCATAAAAATGGGTCGGCTCCTGTCAGTCAACGAGAGCATTGAACATCTGACGTCAGCCCATGGAGCAATGTCTCTATGAAGTTGCAAAGTATAGCCCATGTTAAATACTTTATTGAAGCAAAGATATTGCAATTGCAAATATCCACTTATAGTGAGACTGTCAGTTCTATATGTTAGAGGAAACCAGCACTCAAAAAAAAAAAAAATAATAAATAAATAAATAATAATAATAATAATAAAAAAAAAAAAAAAAAAAAAATATAAAAAAAATAAAATAACAAATAAAACAAAAAATTGAAAAATAAAAGAAATAAGCTTTTTTTAAGTGAACCGATTTAAACTTGCACACACTAGGAATCTTCAGATCTGAATGGTTAAAACAAAGAAGCTTCATCAGATTGAATGATGTATTTCTGACTTATTAAAAAACCTTACATTAGCCTGCTTTCTTTTAGTCTGAGCAAGTCATAAAACTTTATTTTAATCTCGGTTATTGTATGCATGGAGGTGAAAAATAAATTTCATAAAGCTTCAGCACTTTGACGCCTTACTAATTTCTTACACACTGTCATCCTACTAATTCTTAACAAGTCGCCACAGATTTTATCGCAGATCGCAGTATAGAGAACGGCATACTTGCACTATGGTAACACTTTATGAAGACAAGTTAATTTCATTTCTGCCTTAATTCAATTGTAAATTAACTTAATTACAAGGTTTCTAATTTCTTTCTGTTTATAGAATAATTACGATAATCTTGATTTACCTATGTCATATGGGGGACAACTCAGTGGGAAGGGGAGGTAATTATCATAATTTGAAAATCAATATTTTAGAAATAAAAGACTTAAGTTGGATGGATCCAATACAACATTATCATTCATAAAGATTCCTGATTCAAAGAAGAGGGGGCTATGCTAGTTTATTTATCTCTGTCCTTTCATCCATCTGTCCCTCCATAACAAAATTTTTTCGTAACTGCTGAGCACAGCCACTTGAAATTTTGTATGCCAGTTCAGTATGAGTTCTGCTGCGGCAAGTACTACCGATTTCAAGTCTTACAGACATCTACTTCCTGTTTACCAACATTTATTTTTTTTTGACGTTTATGGTCAATGATTGGCGGTAAAAGTGGGCATATACTAATTGAGAAGTAGCTCATAGATTTCTTGTTTCTAGAAATGAAATTAAAAAAAATTTTGGAACTTACGAATTCCTATGCATGCCTTTAAAGGCACAGTTTTAGACTTTGTTTGTAATTTTGCTTGGAAAGCATGAAATGCAAAGGCACAGTTTTTGACTTTATTTGTAATTTTGCTTGTGAAGTATGACTTGCTAAGTTCTTATTGCCGTAAGGGAAATGTGACAACTTAATTTGATTATTTAAAATAAATGCATCAAATTCGTTTTATTGAATGTGATTAGTTAGAAAAAAATAAAATGCCGTCATACATTATTTTCAATTACATAACAGGTGTTTTTATTTACTTACCTTAATGAGGTACAGCTGGTATAGGTAAACAACATTGACCTGTCTGCTTGACCTTTAATTTGAATATTCATTATGAACTAATACATTTATTTATATAGGGAACACAGTAATAATTTCTTGTACTGTCATTGTTTATCAGGGTTTGTACAGGCCTGGAAAAGTTCTTAAATTTTGAGGATTGCCATAAAAAGACCCTAAAAACAAGTCAGACCCTAAAAAGCCCCTGAATTTATCCTGAAGGCCCTAACAAGCCCTTGAATTTGGCCAGTTGGGTGTCTGTATTTTGATATTAAGTAGTTGCAAATAGACTGATAACTGTTAATCCTAACACTACCAATGTATTTAGTGGGATCATCTTTTATGAATTTTCCTGATGAAAGGTCAAGGTTGGTTGGTTGAATGTTGCTTAATATCGCATTAGCAATTTTTCAGCTAATTGCGACAAGAACTATTTTTATTAATTTCTATGGATTAATCTGTGAACAAGTTCATGTATGCATGTGAAGTGCGAGTGTGTTGTATTGTCTGCCTTGTACTATCGCGCACTCAGGGCGACTTTAAGGTGCTAGGTCACTGAGTCAGTGTGCTGCAGATGGGCATACCACTCCCCCAATCCATTATAATGATACCAGGTGAATCAGTAAAGGCCAACGACAAGGAAAATTCACTTTCCTACATGTGATCTGATCGGGACTTAAACTCACAGAGACCCTGGATTTGTAGACTCATGTCTTATCCATTAGGTTGAATATTTTATTTTGTTTCTAAATTATAAGTTCACTTGTACCTAAAAATTCAGCTTTGTAATAGTAATACTGATATTAAAAGAACAGCCTCCATAAATTATGTGCCACCTGATGACCAAGTGATCTGAAGTACAGGCATACCACAGATCATAGTACCTCATAATCCTACTTGAGTAGAACCTAAACCATCACAGAACTAACTGTCTCGATATAAGTAGGGGTTGAAAACAATATAACAGATTTAAGGGGGAACTAGGGGTGCAGGGTTATGACCCAGGTCAGCTTTTAGATGAGGAAATATGGTATTTCATTTTTTTTAACCATGTATGCTTAGCATTAATTAAACTGAAAATGTCATAAATATTTTATTTCTTGTCATGTATTAGAGTATTTACAAAATTAAAGAGTTTTTTTGAGCACATTAACCTAAATATAATCTTATATTGATTGTATTTCCATTGTTTTACAAATTAAGATTGAGAACACCTTGATTTAGCTTAAAATATTTATTTATTTATTTTTTATTTATTTATTTGTCTTAGCAATTGCAAATTAATTAAACAGATCAAGAACACCTTGGTTCCCTTATTTATTTATTTATTTATTTATCAATTGCAAATCAATTGCACAGACCAAGATCATCTTGGTTTCGTATTTTTTATTTATTTTATTTATTTATTTATTTATTTATTTATTCTACGCTAAGCTTTTAACAAAAGGTGATTTATACAATGTGGTAAACTTGTATTGCATGTTTCAAGTTAATAACAAACCAAACATATGGACTTAGAACCTCGTAATTCTCTCTGATCGCTTTGATACATTTGTAGACCTGTCTATCCTAATGCACATCTTCCATTATGCCTCTCGTTTTTTTCTGCGAGGAACATTAAATCCCGGATAATTTAATTCCCGTTTGTTCATGTGATAAGAAGTTAATGCATGTATTTCAATAATTCACGATCTCTCTTTCTGTAATTGTCTTATTTGTATTGTGTTGTTACAGCTGTTGATTAAATCATGTCGATAGCTTTCTGAGCCTTCCGAGATTTTTAGGTACAAGTTTGCTGACAAGGCCTGTCTAATATTAGCCAAAATATTAATATTATTCTGATAAATCATGTCGATAGGTTTCTGAGCCTTCCGGGATTTTTAAGGTACAAGTTTGTCAATGAGACCTGTTTTACAGTAGCCAAAATTTTAACTTTTCTCTATTCAGTGTTCATCGAAGGGGCCTGTTTGATTTTAATTTCACCATATTGCAGATACTTACATTTACTTAACATTTAGCTCATTTTAAAGCTTCTTAAACAGAGAGGGAGAAAGAGATAGAGTTGAGTAATGGTGTTTAACGTCCCAGTCAAGAATATTTCACTTATATCAAGACGTTGCCAGCTATAGGCGAAGGTACAGAAATTTTGCCTGTGCGTTGTGTTGCGCTGATGGCATTATACAGCAGGGTTCTTTAGCGTGCCAAGCCCACCGTGACACGGGACCTCGTTTATTTTAAGTTCCCATCCAAAAGAACCGTGACTTTCATTTCGTAATGCAGAGTGCTTGGCGAAAGAACAGTCACTACCCACTTTCAAGTCTTGGGTCAGACCCGGCTGGGGATCGAACCCACGACCTCCCCCTTACCGAACGAGCACTCTACCAACTGAGCTAGAAAGAGATAGATAGTATAATATAGATAGATAGAGAGAGAGAGGGAGAGAGAGAGAGAGAGTAAAATTTATAATTTTCCTAGTTAATGATAATAATGTTTGAATTAATGGTTTTATTTTCACCATCTTGCAGACTATATTTTCCTTGCCTACATTTTGCTAATCTTATGAGAGAGAGAGAGAGAGAGAGAGAGAGAGAGTTTGAGTTTTTTGTACAAATTTACATCTAATGATAACTGTGTGATTTTAGTTTCACCACACAACAAATCAATACACCTTTACCCAACATTAGTAAGATTTTTATGGCCTTACAAGATAGTTACTTTGTTTTAACTTGTATGTATAATTCATTAGGCCATCCCATTAAATCTTATAGATTAATTATATTGATTGTTTGAGTAAAAAAACCTCCAGTTTTAGATGTTTTTGATGTGATTTTTTTATTGAATGTTACATGCAATTTGGTTTTTCTTTTGTATTAAAATCTACAGTTTGCAGTGGGTTTGAATCCCACTCTGGGACAAATCTTAGTGTGAGAAAGTTTATCATTTTGCTTGGCAAAGGTTGATGGTTTTATCTGGGCACTCTGGTTTCCTCCACCATCTCATCTGTACACCTTGATATAAGTGAAAGAATCTTGACTGTACCATACAGACAAGAATGTCATGACAAAGAATATTTGTTCAACAAATAGCTTCAATTGGGATTTGTACATAAGTAGTAAGAGGCACATTAGATGGCTTCTTTTCGCCTGTAATGCGCCATTATGAAGGCGAATCATGAAGACCAATGAATATTTGAAAATATTGGCTTTCCTTCAACTGCCAATAATATATAAATGTCCTTGTACAGGAATTATTCGGATAAGTAATGATTTTATTTTGTAGTATCAAAACTTGTATTTTTCTATTTTCTTTTCAAATTACGCATGAAAATTTGAGTTTATCCCTACCCCTGTCAGCGGTATTTTCCTTTATAACTACTGATGGATTTTAAATCAAATGACTGTGGAGTGCTTTCATTTAAATCAGCGTGCGCTTCAGTACATGTGGTTTCGTAAAGACATTACATGGGGAGAAATTGAAATAGTTGTCTTTTTCTTTAGTAAAAATATCACTCAAAACAATCGTAAATTACAAAATCAGTTGAATTAGTCCCTGAATCGCACGAGGATTCATTCTTAATTTAATGTGTTATGTGTTGAAAGATGTAGAATTGATTTTTTGAACATTGGAAAAAAACATCGCCAATGTGATCATTGGAAAAAATGGCTTCATGGAGGAAAAAAATCTTTGATTTGAAAATTGGGAAAAATAGCTTTATGGAGAAAAAACAATCTTTGATTTGAATATAGAGAAAATTAGCTTTATGAAAGAAAAAAAACTTTAATTTGAATATTGGGAAAATATTTCATGGAGGAAAAATTCTTCAATTTGAATTTCATAGAAAAGAAATAGCTTCACGGATTTGAATATATTTGACAGAAAATAAAATTGAGTAAATTTATGGGACAGTTGTAGATTATTTGCCTACAAGTGTTCTAAAATGGGCATAGCATTAAATTAACCTAATTTGCTGATTCAGATTGTCAAAGTGATCTGATGTGTTTTATATCAAATGCATGTAGAAAACTGTCATTTAAATCAGTGTGATTCGGTGCATGTGGCTTTGTAAAAGACATTATGCCGGAAAAAAATTGCTAAAGTTGTCTCTTTCTTTTGTTTAAAATCCATCTCATAAGAGAAAAATTATATTGACTCCTGAAACACATGAGCATTTGTTTTAAATTTAATCTGTTGAAAGAAGTAAATTTGTTACTTTCAGGGAAGAAAGAGCCTCATCCAATGAATTTCTTTAAAAAAAGTCAAATTAATTTTTTTGAAAATCTGATAGATTGATTGAATGGAATTTTAAGTCCCAGTCATGAATATTTCATTTATATCGAGACATCACCAGCTATAGGTGGAGTGAAATGGAATTTTACGTCTCAGTCATGAATATTTCATTTATATCAAGACATCACCAGCTATAGTCGGAATGGCAGTAAATTTTACCTTTGCAGTAGGTTCAGGGGAAATGTGCAAGAAGGGTTCTTTAACCTATCTTCGTCAGACCTGGCTGGGGTTTGAACCCATGACCTCCTACATACACAGAGCACTATACCAACTGAGCTACCATAGTGGTTTGAAAACCTGAATTGACTGCAAAATCTACAAGTTGGCCAAATCTACAGTGGGATTGTAGCCCTTGATTTGCACGAGTACCGGTATCTTGCTAACTTTAATTTATTGATTTTAATTTTAATTTGGGAAACAAAATCAGGGGTTCAAAATTATGTTTTGTAATGGAAGGTCCAGGACCTTTTGCCTTTATTTTTGGCAGGTCCCACATAAAGTTTTGAAAGTCCAATATCAACATTGAAAGACCCATGTGCAATTATGTAATTATATTGAAAAAGTAGAATTATTCTGGTAAAAATGGCAGGTTCAGCGGACTTTTACAATTTAAATATTAATGGTCCCAAGGTAAAATCAATAGGTCCCGGACCTCGGACCCAGGGAATTTTGAACCCCTGCAAAATAGATTGATTGTATAAAATGTATTGTGATTGTAAATGCTTAGGCTGTGACCAAGTTTGGTATTTACTGAAATAGTCCAATGTTAATAATTGGATTGGTTGGTCCTTGTATCACATGATCGTACATTTTAAGTTTAATCCATTAAAAAGTGTTAGGTAGCCATCATACATTCCACATTTATTCTATTGAAAGACGTTAGTTAGCCATGATTTAAATTTTCATAACGAAAATGGAATTAATTTTACAAATAAATTTTGAAGACTGTGACAGTTGTGGCCAAATTTGCCAATTTAGGCAATATCTCTAATGTCTAAAAAGTCAAAGTTTGGCGTTGTATTACCTAATGGAGTTACTTCGAGATCCTGACATTTGGACATTTAGATTGATTTCTGGATTGTAAAAAAGGCAATAACTGTTGGAAGCAGGATGGTTATTGGAAACCTTTCTTCTTTTTAAAAACAGAAAATATGGTCTAGATGTTATTATGGAAATGCTATTTGAAATACATGTACCTTAAAATTTTGTTTTAGACAAAATATAATGCGATATTTGAGAATTATGGAAAATGATTGTAATGAAGAGATGAGAGAGAGAAAATGGTATTTTGAGATGATAGAGAGATACAGCCCTCAATAACTAAAATGGTGGCCAAATCGACCTTGAATTGTGTCTGGAGACCTAAAATTTGTAAATGTTGGTCAGCTAGTCACTTGGAATTTCCACTGGTCACCTGCAAATTTAAATTGGTGGCCAGCTGGCCACTTGGTTTTGAAACCCACTTTGAGAGAGAGAGAGAGAGAGAGAGAGAGAGAGAGAGAGAGAGAGAGGAGTAATGTTGTTTAACGGGCCTACTCAAATTCTTTCATTAATATTGAGGTAGTCAATTCATTTGCAAAATTGACATGCTTCAAGAAGAAGTAGAGTGCTAATACTTAATATATAGAGCCAAGTGAAATACACAACCTGATGGGGGCAATGATGTATGAATTTGACTTCATGCTAATCAATGATAAAAAATGAAATAATTTGGGTGTTAGCTAAAAACATGTCTTTCTCCATTTTCAATATTTATGGACCATATGAATTTCGATTCATGCTTGTTAAGGAAAAAATGAAATAATTTAGATATGCAACTAAAAACATGACTTATTCCATTTTCAATTTTTCATGGAACAATATGATTTCATTCATTTTATTGTTAAAATGGAATTATTTCATTTAAAGTTGACACTTCATTTCAGTAACTTATAAAGCGTGGTAAAATGATGTAATGTCTTGGCTTTTTCTTCTTTGCAAATTCATTTTCGATTTTGAAAAGATCTTGGTCTCCATGTCTCTTAATATCAGTAGAACAATTACATGCTTGATTAAGCATTATACAAGAGTTAATTTGATTCAGATCAGAACAATAGATTTCATTTCATCCAATCACCATCAAACTTTATTTCCAGCTTTCGTAACATCAGGTCGCAAGATGTCATAACATCAGGTCGTAAGATGTCCTAAGATGATGCTTTAAACCTTATTTCGGTGTTTTCTTAACATATAGTCGTAAGAGCTAATCATCATGTGATTAAATGAAATAGACGTTTTACTTCCTCTTCAGGTTATTCCAGCATCATTAAAAACACCATGGTGATTTTATACGTATTAGAAATTTGTTTTTAACTTTAAGTTTTTTTTCACTTGATCTGCTTGTGCTAAAATGCTAATGTAATTTGGTTCTAGTACAAGAAGGTGACATAATGGGAAATACTGTATAGTTGCTTTTATTCACTGGGAATTTAATTTCGCTATATTCGTGACTTGACTTTATAGCGAGAAATTAAATACCAAGTGAATATGTTGATGTAGCATTCATTAAAGTTTGACTTAGATAATCTGTACAGAAAATTATGTTCACTTGCTGCCACACCGCAGAATTTTATACCCGTGAATAAGTCCTGTGTCTAAACCGCAAAATTTTATCTGCAAAATATAACAACTATACAGTATTAAGTGGTTTTGATCCGTGCTTGTAAATCAGTAACTATGGCATGTTAAGCAATCTTAATTACCTGCTCATTATTACCCTGAGTGCATTGCAAAGGTCAAAATTTCTGCCACTTCACCTAAAGCTGATGACGTCTTTTAAGCAATCTTAATTACCTGCTCATTATTACCCTGAGTGCATTGCAAAGGTCAAAATTTCTGCCACTTCACCTAAAGCTGATGACGTCTTTTAAGCAATCTTATTACCTGCTCATTATTAACCTGAGTGCATTGCAAAGGTCAAAATTTCTGCCACTTCACCTAAAGCTGATGACGTCTTTTAAGCAATCTTAATTACCTGCTCATTATTACCCTGAGTGCATTGCAAAGGTCAAAATTTCTGCCACTTCACCTAAAGCTGATGACGTCTTTTAAGCAATCTTATTACCTGCTCATTATTACCCTGAGTGCATTGCAAAGGTCAAAATTTCTGCCACTTCACCTAAAGCTGATGACGTCTTTTAAGCAATCTTATTACCTGCTCATTATTACCCTGAGTGCATTGCAAAGGTCAAAATTTCTGCCACTTCACCTAAAGCTGATGACGTCTTTTAAGCAATCTTATTACCTGCTCATTATTACCCTGAGTGCATTGCAAAGGTCAAAATTTCTGCCACTTCACCTAAAGCTGATGACGTCTTTTAAGCAATCTTATTACCTGCTCATTATTACCCTGAGTGCATTGCAAAGGTCAAAATTTCTGCCACTTCACCTAAAGCTGATGACGTCTTTTAAGCAATCTTAATTACCTGCTCATTATTACCCTGAGTGCATTGCAAAGGTCAAATTTCTGCCACTTCACCTAAAGCTGATGACGTCTTTTAAGCAATCTTATTACCTGCTCATTATTACCCTGAGTACATTGCAAAGGTAAAAATTTCTGCCACTTCACCTAAAGCTGATGACGTCTTGATATAAGTGAAATATAAGAGACATAAAACCTATTCAATCAATTGAACAGACTACTATAACTATTGAGTTTGTTTTGTTTTGGGCAAAGCCCGAATGATGCTTTGGAAAATTTTAAAAACACAGGATATGGTGCTGTTTGGGTCCAAAACATGCACTTACTGATCACTGTCTCGTTCATAACCTTGTATATGGTGGTCGATTGGTCAAAAGCACACACTTTGGATCACTGTACTTCAAACTGATTAGTTTCAAATTCCATTCAGAGATAAAAGTACAAGAAAGATTGTTATGACTTAAATGTACTGTATGAGGAAATGTGAAGATACCATGATTGTGACTTTCACAACATGCAGTGATTTCCCTTAAATTTGTGAGCAGGAGGTAGATTGACTAATCCAACAGGCAAAGGGTCAAGGGGGGCTCCCAGACCCAAAACGTTTTTCAGGACTTCTGAAGGCAATTTTATGAATTCTAACAGGCCAATTTGGACTTTAAGGCGGTCAAATCTGCCTGTTGCCGCCGTTGCCTCTTATGGAAAACACTGAACATGGTATTTTGAGTTTTTGTGCCATACAACTGACTAAACACCTAATCTCTAATATACCATGTTTGTGGTCAGTTATAACAATGGTTGGTATGTTTGTCCATCTTTTGTACTTGTCAGATTTAATAATATTTGATACACTAAATAAAATTAACATCTAAATAGCCAATATGTTGTCCAGCTATTGTCCAGGGGTGTTCTAGATGGTCAATTTTGTTTCCAGCTATTGTTCAGGATGTTCTAGATGGCCAATATTGTGTCTATCCATTGTTCAAGGTGTTGTCTATACAAATTGAAAAGTGTGACACCCATCAACTCTTCCAAAAGTTTGTTTTTCATCTGGAGTTTCATAAAAGCTCTGGTCAATGATATTTTCTCTAGCCTGGGGCTAAATGACTTATAAGTAGATTGAAATATTCAATAGGTCGATTTAACTGTCTTAAATTTAAAAAAAAAGATTTACTTTATGTTATTTAGCTCACCCCGGGGTTAATCTAATTTTATTGCAGTATAACCCATTGAAAGATACAAAAATTGAAGTCAAGAAAAGGTCCATCTTTCTCAATCTAAATTTCATTTTTTCATCACTGGTCAATGTTGTTATATTTTCTATCCCCGGGCTAATGAATTTAGAAATTGGTGTGCTCAGAAAGTCAAGTTAACAGGGACCTAGATTTAATTCTGGATTTTTTAAGTCCCTTTGCAATTCAAAAAAAGGATGTTCATTATTTAGACTTAAGTCAAGAAAAATTCCACTTTTCTCAATTAAAAAAGAAATTCCAAATTTCTTTTTCATCACCTTTGGTCAATGATGTTATTTTTTCTAACCCCTGAGGGAAATGAAAGAAGACATTAATGTGTTTAGATCTAAAGTAAAGTGAAGTTAAAAAGGCTATCCTAGATTTTTCAAATCGTTATGCAATTCAAAAGGTGATGGGTAGTATTGAAACTGAAAACTCAATTAATTCACTTGATTGACCATCAACTGCCCATTGTCCAGTGTACTTTTGAACTTGAGAAAAAATGACATTTTTAGTATAATTAGATGACCATTGGTCTGCAGTATCCTCCCTTAATTGATGTATTAAGTTGCCATGGGATTGTAAAAAAGGTCTTTTAGAGTTACAATGACCAATTTGGCCGAGCCAACCCTACACTGACCAATTTAACCGAGCCAACCCTATATCGCCTAACACCTCATCTGACACATAATTACCAGGATGAAAACGTGTCATTAAGCTGGATCGGCACAATAATCCATGTTAAAAATGGGAAGCTGTTTTCTGATAATTGGAAATATTTTAATTTGAAATGGATTTTGAATGTTTTTCATTAGTGTAAATGTAAATTCAGAGGTGGAGCTGGACTATGTTGTTAAATTGAATCCCAAAATTATTATGGAATGCTTTAAATTCAAAGATTTGGCAGGACTGTGCTGTGAAATTGAGCATCACAATTATTATGGAATAATGTCAATTTCTATGCCAACATGATATGTATATTTTGATTTAAGATTTTGTTGGATCAGAAAATTGTAAGTATATTAATGTAACTTTTATTATATTAGGAGGAGTAATGGTGTTTTACACCCCATTCAAAATTTTGTCACTTATGCTGAGGAAGTCATTCCTGGAATGATGGAGGAAACCAGAGTGTAGGGGAAAACACTAGAATCCAAAAGAGGTGCTATGATCTGAAAGCAGACATGTTAGACCACTCGGCCACCAAGTGCCCCTCCATCCCCCTCCCCTACCCCCAACCCCCACCCCACCCTACACACACACATAATTATGGGATGTTTTGTGTAGCGATAGGGATGGAGTTGTATGATGAAAATATTGAACTAAAATTAATCTGGTAATAGTGTTTGATATTTTATTAAATTTTTGCAAAGTGATAAACGATCTGACTCTAGTGGGATTCAAACCTACAATTGCTAGGCAATGTGAGAGACACTGTATGTGATCTGTTGGATTTGAAGAAAATATCCCAAGTTTCATTATGTCTAGTGTTGAAATGCAGTTTCTGAGTATATGATAATTGGGATAATTTGACAAACTGACAAATTTTTGTACAGCGTTCACGATAGTGAACACGTGTACTATGCTGTCGCTTTCTTCCAAGATATCGAGCTTCTTTGCTATGAAATTATAAGATATGAGTACACCTGGAAATAGTGCGCCCGGTAAATGAGCGTGAAAGAAGTATATCTGTTTTATCGTGAGATATGTATTCTGAGACGGGTAATGCATTTGGTTACATATGCACATTTGGAATAAATTTTCGGAATACATTTCGGAATGTAGTAAAATATTGCGACGGGATGCATCTAATAATTTCTGCAATTTGGCGAACTGATCTCATGTTTACAATAAAAAGTAGTCCGAGAAGTTTGCGTCCTACTATGTAAAATCATAACTTTTTATGAAATGAACAGCAACGGCAGGTTGATTTAATTAATTCTTCGTGAAATCTACAGAAATTTAAATTTATTTTGAAGGTTATGATTACGTATTTTGATGTTGAGGCAATTGTGTCATATTTTAAAACTGTTTATCGATTAGATTTCACTTTCATGAAAGGGAGATAATTCGTACAGTGCAAATGACCACATGTGGATTTTAAATACTTCACCATTAACATGAAACGGGAATATTGTGAGTGATAATCAGCAGTTAATTAAAACCCAGATTAACAGCAAATGATCCAGTTACATACAACCGCTAGAATGTACCCCCTCATAGCGACGGTAGGATCTGCAAAACTCTACTTTCTCTCTATCCGAAATGACAAAACGATCGGGTACAACTTTTTTAAATTTTAATTACCGATTGTCTTTTTCATATATTTATGAAATTATTATTTTCTACCATTTAATTCAGCAATACATGGTTTGGTACATTGTTTCCTTTTCCAAAAAAACCATCCGTCGGACTATGCATAGATCGAACCCCCCCCCCCCCCCCCCCCCCCCCCGAATTTTCGGTTATATTCTGTCTTGCCACAACACAATTTTCCCAATACGCTGTACAACAGCACGACAGTGCTATGTTTCATTCTTGGATCTGGCCGGAGTAGGATTGGAACTTGGGTAGTAAGAATCACTATGATCTGTTGGATTTGAAGAAAATATCCCAAGTTTCATCATATGTCTAGTGTTGAAATGCAGTTTCTGAGTATATGATAATTGGCATAATTAGAGATTTCCTCAACATGGCAGAATAGAACAACATTGATGATTTGAAATCAATTTGTATATATGTGATTATGATATCTGGTTACAAAAGAAAAGAGATGAAGACTCTATTAATTTAATAAATGATTCATTTATTGATTGATGGACAAGGATTGCAGGATGAAGCTTAACTATTTTGAAATGGGGGAGGGTGTGGGGGGGGTGTGGGGGGGGGGGGGGCTCTCAACTCACTTCAGAAAAGAAGTTGTGATTGTAATATATAGCAGAAATATGTAAACATTAAGGGGCCCAGACTGATTTTAGTAGTCATGGGCTACTGGGCCCCTGCTAATCTTCAGCCCTGGATTTATGTGGATTTATGTATTGAGTATTCAATTTTAGATATTTCATTTGTATTGAGACATCTTCAGCTTTTATAAATGAAGAAGCAGGTGCTTGTTTGTTCATTTTTTATGACTAATTCTTTAAACTGTGATTGGATGGATTGAAATAACAGAGTTTTACACCCCAGTCAAGATTCTGCCACTTATATCGAGGCAATCAGTTCTGGCATGGTGAAGGAAACCAGAGTGCACAAAGAAAACCACCAACCTTCAATGAACTTACAATTCTTACATTAGGATCTGACGAAATAAAATAAATCAAGTAATCCATTGAATAAGGATTCCCCGCCTGCAGGTTCTTTTTTGTGATTTGCACTTATTTTCAAAGGGCAATAACTCTCAGTAACAGTTGGGTTAACGATATCTGCATCTCATATCATGCTTTGCACCAAGTTTCGGGTAATAGTGCTTCATACTTGGAGAATTTATCAGACAAGAATTTCGTATGGAAGGACAGTTCAAGGAAGGAAGGATGAACGGATGGATGGAAACTCAAATTAAATATCCCCTCTTCTTGAAAGGCTGGGGTTGATAAATAAATAACCATCTCCAAAGCCTTAATTTGCTCAATCTGCTTTTAGTTGTAAGTGTCCTCTGTAGCAGCCACAGATTGCGTACTCTTTTTCAAACTCTACAAAGGTGTCTTTAGCATGCACCGAAACATAGGGCCTTAGTTTTGATTCTCATTTGAAAGGCTACTCTAGCTTTTTACGGCTCTAGTGTGGAAAAGAGATAAAAATCATCTCAGAAAATTTCCAAGTCCTGAGTTAGGTTCGAACCCGCAACCCTTGACTGAAAGCCAGTGACATTACACTCTGCAATGTCTGCCTTGACTTTGGTTTTACTGTGTAAAAATCTATAAGACAGTGGTCAGTGTGTAGAAGCAGGAAATATTTCTGTATGGTTTCTATAAAATTAATGTAGTATGTTATGTCCTTAACTCTGTACTTATCCATATTTATGTCTGATATATCATTTAAATGGAAAGATCTGTTCTTGACCTGGGGGATAATCAGTGTCTTCACTGCTCTTAATTGTGTTGCTGCTGTTGTGATAATTCCCTCAGATTGCTGGTACACTCTCCAATTGACCAGAGAATTAGGATTTGTATGTATCGACCTTCCACTAAATCGGGGAGGAAATACTTCCGTTAAATTATACCACATTAGTATTTCTTTCTGCGGCTTTTTGTATATCAAGGTTCTCCAAATAATCAGAAGAAATATTTCCGTTAGATTATACAGGGTTAGTGATATGGTTCCCTGAGGACACAAACCCATTGATACAAATGAGAAAATGTCTTCTGATGAGTTCAGAAAGATTTTTTATGACCATTTCTGATTTCTCCTGAAAATGAATATGAATGGTCCAATTAGAATATATATATAAGTTTATGTGATTTATTTTTGTACTTTTAGAAATTTTCTATATCTAACGGATTCCAAAATGTTTAATAATCAATTCAGATTTTTTTGACCACTTCTGAATTTTCAGATAATAAATATGAATGATGAAATCTCACAAATTGCAATCGTGTGTAGTATGTGAATAGCTTATTTTTTGTGATTTTAGAATGCTTGTATAACTGATTATTTCCAAATTTCCCAAAATGGACTGAAATAATGCTATTTTATTTATGTAAATAACTGATTTTCTTTTGTTTTTTAAAGAAATTTTTCTTTATCTGATATGGTTTCCAAATCTCCCAAAATGGAGTAAATAATGCAATTATGTTCATGTAAATAGCTCTTTTAGAATTTTTAAGATCTGATGGTTTCCAAATCTCCCAAAAAGGACATAAATAATGTGTATGTTTGTATGTAAAGAGCTATAAATGACAGAAAATGATTTCTAGAGATTTACATACGAGGTTTTATGCTCGTACCAAAACTTATTATATTGATAATTGAGTATACAATAAGTTTGTTTTATGTTTTATCATCATGGCAAAAGATGGAAATTTTCTGCCGATTTTTTACGACCGTTTTGGATTCCCTTTGAATGGATATCATCAATAAGAGTATATAATGATACTACCAAAAGAGTAAAATAAATAAATAAAGAAACCATGGTATGTCTGGTCTGTGCAACTGATTTGCAATTTGCTAAGAAAAATAAATAAATATAAATAAATAAATAAATAGATAGATAGATAGATAGATAGATAGATAGATAGATAGATAGATAGATAGATAGATAGATGATAGATAGATAAAATAAAATAAAATAAAATAAAATAAAATAAATAAATAAATAAATAAATAAATAAATAAATAAATAAATAAATAAACTAAACTGAACTAAAAAAAAGAAGTAGATAAATAAAAAAAAATAGAAAGGGAAGAACTCCCCTCAATAAAAAAACAAAACTAAAAAAACATATATATCATAAATGAGTATTTTTATTTAATAGAGTACAGATTTTATGATTGTTTTTCCAATAATCATTTGTACAATGATAAGTGTATCTGTCGGTCACTACCAAAGATGATGATTTTTTGAAGAGTTTCCGTTTTTTACGACACTTTTGGCATCTCCCAAAATGGACATTTATAATACTGTAAGTGTGGATCTCGTTGTTCTATCACGATTCTCCTGATACAACATTATCACTCTGAACGAGACGAGCGTGAGACGAATGACGAGTACGACAGACCTACTGGGACCGCAAGATTTATATCTTTTATAGATCCAATTGAGTCTGTATTTTTCTTGTTTTTTACAATGTACTTTAGTAATTTGACTGTTTTTGGGTACATACAGATTTATTTCTGTTATAGATCCAGTCTGTATTTTCTCTCTCCCTCTCTTTCATTTTTTGCTATAAACTTTTAGTAATTCGACTGTTTTGGTATATTCCAACTGGAGTTTAGCATGTGTTATTAGTATTGAACATTTGTTTGATAAGTTATTATAAGGTCAACTTTTGCCCATAGATAATTGAAGTATCGCCAGCCATGCCCACAATGTTCCCACAAAGTGCCAGCATGCTTGAATTGCGCACAAAAAGAATAAAAACTCGACCTGAATTGTGACATTAGTTACATCACTGATACTAATACGTCATTAGTTGCCTTGACGGTGCTTTGGTACCGTGATGGCGGCCAGTGTTGGAATATGAAACACATGGCCGGCGATACATCAATTGTTGAAATTTTACCATGGGAAAAGATTTTATGATTTTGAATTGTAGCAACAATGAGGTAATAAATAGTATTAGAATGTGCTTTACTGATAACTGTTAATCTCTCTGGTGAGGACTTAGTGGTCATGTGGTTATGGATTGTTGTGCCTCTCAATGTATAGGTTCATATCCCATTCTGGGAAAATCCTAGTTTGAGAATGTTCAACAATTGGCATTCCTTAATTTTCGTCCATCATTTGAGAACTGACCATAAGTGAAAAATATCTCGACTGGGATTTAAGACACCAGGATTCCACTCTAATTAATCTCTAAAAGTTAAGCCTTATTCTTCAGTTAAGGGAGGGGGTGCTGCTCATTACAAATGAGACATTTGCTTTTTGTTACTGGAGGTACATCATAAATACAGTTACGGCATTTTAAACAAAGAGGCAGTAAAGTCAGAGTCACAGTCCTAAGTAATTAATCTGGTTCTTGTGTCATGTAATTGTTCTTGTAAATCACAAATAAATTTTATGGCACTCAGTTTTTCTTGTCTACCATCCAAGAACTACCAATCTCAACATTTGTGAAAAAAGAACCTTGACTTTGGTGCAAGACACCAGTACTCTACTCAATCTGAAAAGGTCCAGCCTCTATGTTCAAAAAAGGGGAGGGGGTGCTTATTACAAATGAGACATTTGCTTTTTGTTACTGGAGGTACATCATAAATACAGTTACGGCATTTTAAACAAAGAGGCAGTAAAGTCAGATTCACAGTCCTAAGTAATTAACCTGGTTCCTGTGTCATGTAATTGTTCTTGTAAATCACAAATTTTATGATTCGGCCTAATTTTACCACATTTGTTTTAGACAGCATTGGACGAACTAGATTAACTAGAGTTTGCATGCTTGGATAAACCTCCAGAGAAAAATAACAAAATCGGAAGGAAATTCAACCTTAAATGTCTTTAACAATAAGTATTAAAAGTCACACGTTTGACATTTTAGTGGGTACTATAAGAAAAATATTGTGAAAAAAAGTTAGAGACATGACCTTGTAATAAGTTTTCGGACATTTATGATCATTTTAATGTCCAGATTTTGGAACTTTTATGACAAAATAAATTTGTAAGACAAATGATCTTTTTGAAACTTTATTGTGTATTCAGCCATTATCAGATTTCAGTCTTTTGAAAACTTTTTTATACAATTTGTATATGTATAGTTAGTGTCAACTAACTACATGTCAAGTAAACACGAAGAAAAGTGTTACAAACATGTTTAGTCTTTATCACCTTTATCTAGAAAATCTAATGATTGATTGAATGATGTTTTATGTCCCAGTCAAGAATATTTCACTTGTATTGAGACTTCAACAGCTATAGGTGAAACGACAGAAAATTTTACCTTTGCAGTCAATTAATGCAATGTGCAAGGAGGGTCCTTTAAAGTGCCATGCCTGTTGTGACATGGGGCATCAGTTTTTAAGATCTCTTTTGAAGGACCGTGTGAATTTCATTTCTAAATATTGAGTGCTTGATGAAAGAACAGTTACTACCTATTTTCTATTTTCTATTATCTTGGTCAGACCACTGTCACGGTTCAAACCTACAACCTCCCACATACGGTGCAAGCACTCTACCAACTGAGCCTAAATAGTGGTAAAAACTAATGAAGACTTAATTTGGTCAAACATTTTTGAAAAAGGGCATTAGACATAATCTTAAAATTTTTTTAAATACTTTTTTAGGCCGAAGGAAAAGCCATTATTTCTCAGAATAGGTTTGTTAATTTTCTCTGTTGTTACAGACGTGTTTCAGAAGAATTACTCCTACAAAAATATATTGATAGACAGAACAATATGTAATTTGAGAGTAAGACTGCATAGCCACTTGTTTACTTTTCTGAAGGTTGATCCCCCCATTATCTGGAGATCTGACTGGGGGTAAACTGTCTGTTGTATGATCATGGATAGAACATCATCAAGATATATTTTAAAACCATATGGCTATGTGGTATGCAGAAAATTAATCATTTATGTTAAGCTGTTCAGAACAATAGACTAGAGTTTTAATTAAGAATACAACCGAGCAGGCATGTTATAAGACACGGAGTTGTCATTACGGTTTTCCATTTGTCTGGGGGTGCTAGGTACGATGGGATAGTGCATTCCTGCCAACTATTTAGATTTTGGGGGAATCATTCCGAATTTATTAACGCTTTTGCGCCTTGCGATTTTATGCAAATAAATTCCAATTTGGCACTCGTGCCTGGTCGGCAAGCTTTTGAAAACAAAATTTGTACTTGTTACTTGTGTTTACATGATAAACACGCTTTGAATACAACCAAACCTAGTCGGAAACTCCTTGCATTCCCCACATTTGTTACAAAGGCTTACGAAAGCCCCAGACCCCCCCTAGCTAGCACGTGCTTGTGACACACATTTCGAGATTCCGATTTTCCATCACAAAACATTGGCAGGTATGGATAGTGTTATAAAGACGAGGAATGGTCATTTTTGTTTTCATTCTCCTGGGGGTACTAGGTGTTCCATTGAATACAGTGGAGTAATGTTAGAGAAAAGTTTATTCCACTGGGGGTGCTAGGGGTTTAAGTCCAGTGGAAGAGTGTTGAAGAAGCCATGGAGTTATTACAGTTTTAATTCCCTTTGGGGTACTTGGTCAGTGGGATAGTGTTCATTTTTGTTTTCATTCTCAAGGGGGTAGCTAGGTGTATCATTGAGTATGGGGCATGAGTATAAGACATGAAATGGTCATTACCGTTTTCATTCTCTTGGGGGTGTTAGATACAGTGGGATAGTGTTATATGACATGGAATGGTCATTATTTATCCTGTAACCATGGGAATACTAGATCTATTGTCTTATCCATCTGTCCAGAAGCTTGTCCTTTGCATATGAGAAATGTTTGGACATTTCTTGGTTGAACATTGCAGTTTATGGAATTAACAAAGTAAGGAGTCATGATCTGGAATTCATATCTGTAAGAAAAAAAGTGGAACAGAGCCCCAATCATGAATGTTTCACTAGTATGGGGTCAGTCAGTTCTGGTATGGTGAAGCAAATCAGAATACCTAAAGAAAACCTCCAAACTTCAGAAAGAGAATGGACTATCTTTCTCTCCCTAGGATCAGCCGGTGTGTGGGATTCAACCTAGGTGATGAAAAGCTGTGTGATCTGTAAACATGCATATTACATCTATAAGATTTGAAAAGATAATTACCAAGACAGGGATTCATCAAGGGCCTATTTAGGGCCGAAATTTGGCCAAACATTGATTTTTTCCCAAAATCAGATGAGAAAATTCCCAATTTGAAAATTGTGTTGGTTTTTAAACGAAAAAGGAAGGTAAATTTTGTGAAAGCCCCCCAACCAGCAAAATCAAGTAAAAGATTCTAGATTATTTTAAAACAACAGCTGCAATGGAAGACGAAAATACCGATTCTACATCAAAGGCTTTAAAGGTCGTGAGTAAACTGACTTCTGACATGATGTCGAAGTTTTCCCAAAATCAGCAAAAAGTTGATAGTTTTTCCCAATTTTTAGTTAGGGCCTTTTCCCAATAAAACCCTGATAAATCCCTGCAAGATCATATATGGTATGATGGAGTAAACCAGAGTGCCTGGAGAAAATAGTCTATGATCTTTAAACATGCATTTTAGACCAATTTATTCTTTTGTACATGTACAAGATTTGAAACGAAAACTTTCATAAGAGGCTTCAAAGATCAGTTAAAAACTAACTGAAACGGCTGTCTTGTGCTGCAAAATTAAAACATGTTAAACGAATAATAAGTTTCACTTATGTTAGTAATGATATCTATCTGTTGTCTTAATGGATTTTTATGGAATTTAGGAAGTGTATGAATCGGTTAACAGACACTGTTGAGACTTATTTCTTTAACTGTCAGTTATAGAGAAAATGGTATATTAAGATGTATATTAGCTGTCATAAAACTTGTTGTTTTAAATTGTCTATTATAGTGTAGATCTATGGTAATTTGGTTTTACATTATCAAAAAATTATGACTTGAGCAAAAAAAAAAAAAAAAAAAAAAATAAAAAAAATAAAAATAGAAAAAATAGAAATAAATGGCCAAGATGTCAGACTCCATTGAAAAAATTGTTTATTCATATACTGCGTTTTTATTTTAGCATGGCCTTGTGTTTGTTGACTTATATAGCTCACCTGGGTCAATTTTAAAGAGCAACATCAGACCTTTATAACTAGGGTGTTTACTCGGTATATGAGTTGAGTTTAGGGGTGAAACTGATATTTACTACTTTAGACTTTTCTTAATTGTTGCAAAATCACAATAAAAAATTGTCAAATGCAGCAATACCAAATAAGGAGTTGGCAAACTTTTCCATCATAAAATGCTTTTTATTTAGGAATCTTTGTTTTTCTCAATGACCAAACTTCGTGCCATTTTGTCACTGGATATTCATGAATGAACCAACCCAGCCCTTTCCATTCCCCACCTACACACCTGGTGCTACCCAAAAAGAATGTGCAAAATGTAGTGTACTCTTTACCCTCATACAACTTTATTTTCATGCATTTGCATGCAGACCCATACCAACCCAGCCTTGTCCATCGCCACCTACACACCTGGTGCTTCTCAAACAGAATTTGGAAAATGTAATGTACTCTATAACCCCATACAACTTGATTTTCATTATTTACATGCAGACCCATACCAACCCAGCCTTGTTCATTCCCACCTACACAAATGGAATGCAGGTTGACATGTGCAACATGTAATGTACTCTGCACCCTCTCACAACTGAATATTCATGTATTTACATGCAGTGCCATACCAAATCGGCCCTGTCCCTTCCCCACCCACACACCTTATGATACTACTTGTTAAAAGTACAAAAGACATCAGTAGAGCAACATATGAATAAGGATTGTACTCTGTGCCATCTCAACTTGATTTTCATGTATTTACATGCAGTTGCATACAAACCCAGCCCTGTCCATCCCCACCCACGCACCCTATGTTACTACATGTTAAAATTACAACCAACAGACACCAGTAGAGTAACACCTGAACAGGGATTGCACTCTGTGCCCTCACACGGCTGGATATTGGGTTTTTGTAAATGTACATGTTGTGAGAATACAAAACCACATCACACATTAAAAGTAATCTTCAATACTTTATGGATTTGCGATTTAATTTCATAACATCCGTGTAGCTTTGAAGGTAGTCTCTGGTTCATTGAACATTTTTGAATCATGGTAAATATGAAATGCACCATTTAACAGGTAAAATCTCACAAATTCTGTGTACAAGAAAGAAATTAAATTTTTTATTTCATTGAAATCGAAAACAACTTTGTTTTCAATATTTCTAATTCTGTGTGCAAGAACAAAATTAAAGATTTTTATTTCATTGAAAGTGAAAACAACTTTGTTTTCCATAATACATATCCTATTGGATTTTAATTTTTGATTTTATTGAATTTTTATGATAATTTTTACGACAAAAGAATAAAATTTTGTTTTTATTTTATTTATCGACTAAATTTATTTTGGACAGAGCTTTTGTGAATTTTTAAGAGCATTTATTTTATTTTGCACATCATAATTTTGGATATGTTCGTAAGTGCATGATTTTCTTTCTTTGTTGGACAGAATTAAAATCATTTTAATGGTTAAAAATGGTTTTAAATGCTTTGACCTTCATTCATTACATACATCATTTATCAATGAGATTCAGGGATACTAAAATGATCTTGTTTGGATTTTTTAAAGCTTTGAAGAGAGAGACAGAGAGAGTAGAGTGGAGTATTTGAGTTTTACTCCTCATTCAAGATTCTTTCAATGACAATGGGGTAGTCAATTTATGGGTGGTAGAGGAAACTGGAGTGCTTGAAGAAATCATCAACCTTCACCAAGCAAATTGACAAACCTTCGCACACTAGGGTCTGTCCTAAGTGGGATTTGAATCTAGTTGATGAGAGATGCTGTGATTCATAAATGTGCGCTTTAGACCACTCAGCCACTGAGACTCAGAAAGAAAGAGAGAGAGAAAGAAAGAGAGAGAAAGAAAGATAATTTCTTCAAAAAACAATTTGGTTTGCTCAGTTGTTACACTTTTGCTTGAAAAGTGAGTAATGATATCAAGCACTTGACATTTAGAAATGAAATTCAGTATCCTTGGGATGTGAACTGAAATTTGAACATTTCTGACTGAAATAGTCTTTACTTTGATTTGTCAATTTGAAATAAAATGTTGTTGTGAAAAAAATCCAAATTTTAAACAGGTTTTGATGCCATTTGAGTTTTGTTTACAGTGACTTTTTTCCTTTTCTTTAAGATTTTTATATTTATATTGAATTTTTTCGGGGCAGAGTTTAATGGTGGTTGTGGAATGTGTGTGTGTTTGTGGAGGGGGGGGGGGGGGGGCTATAAAAGTGTTGTTTAATCATCCCCACCCTCTCTTTTTCACTGGAAGACTAAATGTATTATAGTAACTCGAAAATATCTTAACTACGATAGCCAAAAGCAGCCATCAAAAAGCAAGTACTAGTAGTGCATTTTTGTCAACAAACCACGTACACATTACAACTATAAACAAAAATGCCCAACTAGTAATTGTTTTTTGATGGCTGCTATGGGCCACCATTCATTCATAAATTACTTACTAATAAATCTTGGCCCCAGTATCATATAGTTGTAACAGTAAATACAAATAAAACATGATAAGAAAGATTTAAAAAACACCAACTTTGTTACTTCTTTTCTTTATGAGTCTTTATGAGTATAATTTAGACTTGTATGTAAGTTCTTCAAAGTCCAGATCAAATAACCATCCTGTTTTAAATCCCTGTTTTCTAGTTGTCATATCGCTTTGATTTAGGTGTAATATATTCAGTTATTTTTGTCAAAATCTTCAATTTCAAAGTATTTTTAATATTATTAAATTGTTACAGCTATTTACGTGTTTTAATACATCCTCGGACCATGGGGCGATATTGTACATGGTAGTACTGACTCGGCCTGACTCTGCTCGATTCGATGCCTTTTAACGTTACTTTTGATGAGCTCATAGATAGATTCATAGATTTGATAAGATTTGTAATAAATAGGTGATGTAATGAAAAAAGAATATTTATTGTTAAAAAATTCAGCCTATCCTTGCTAAAAAGGTTTTTAATATGTCAAAGATTAAAGAAAAATAAATTACGACTTACTTTTTAGAATAGATGAATTGTTTGGGGTCGTAAAAATAGTTTTTCTATTGAGATGGTCCATGGATATTTACAAGATTAAAGTCAAATAAATAACATATTTGTGTATTGTAGCTGTGTTTAATGTTTTATCAATTGAGATTGTCACAAGATATTTTTTTTATAATTTAAATTTAAGGGGAAATAAATAACAATATATTTTCCAAAAGACAAGAGTTTTGTCATGATCCTAAAAGATTGTTTGATATAAAGGCCAATTGGCACAGATTAGCTGTAATTTTGAAATTTGATCTTCTAGAAATACCATTTTTTGCAGAAATAAGCAAAGAAGATTTTTTTAAAAGTATTAAACAAAAAAATATATTTTTTTGAAAAATTTAGGCATTTAAAGTAAGAACCAAGTTTTGTAAAACCTTGATTTATTTTCATTATTTGAAAGTCAGATATTTGCATTATAAAGGTTTGATGATAAA
Organism: Anadara kagoshimensis; assembly: GCA_021292105.1. Taxonomy (NCBI): domain Eukaryota; kingdom Metazoa; phylum Mollusca; class Bivalvia; order Arcoida; family Arcidae; genus Anadara; species Anadara kagoshimensis. The sequence continues at coordinate 24,644,609 of CM037866.1, forward strand.
TTTAAGAGGACTTGTAAAAAACTTTTATACTTTGTGTACCCTATTTATCAGAGTAGTCATTTGTGAGTCACTTTTGCAGAAAAAGTTAAAGGATGGGGGTCTAAAACACTGTTACACTCTGCCATCAAGGCCCTCAAAAGAGAGTGTGTGAGAAGGAGAGAGGGAGAAAGAGAGAGAGAGAGAGGTGGTGGTGGTCTTGTTTGGTGTGTGAAACAGTATTTTAGACCCGTTCAGGATAAATTCACTTATGTCAAGATGGTCAGTTCTAGGGTTGTGAAGGAAACTTGAGTGTCCAGAGAAAACAAATCAAGCAATTGACAAACTGTATCATGCAAGGATCTGTCCTGAGTGGGATTCAAGCCTAGGATGTGAAAATCGTAATCAGTCTTTAGGCCACTTAGCCACAGAGTCCCCCTCCCCTCAGACTATGGAGTAAAGTTAAAGAAGTGTACGACAGCAATCACCGTAAATATATGTCCTTCAATTTTTCTAGCAATTTTGTCATTAAGTAATGTCTGTTTTATGTTTTTACAGGAATGACAGATGAAAAAAGGAAAGATAAATAAAGAGAAACAGCTATGGTATGTCTAAGAATTAGAATGAAGTACTGGTTTAAATATGGGTATCATGTGTGGGTGGGTATAATGATGTTGAAATATCTTTTATATCTTAGCAAAAGGGAGTTTCAACATCTCTAAAATTTGAAATTTGAATATTCTCTTTTGGTGATTGAACATGCTGTCATGGACATATAAAATACTGGGGTAAAATATGGCTGTCACATGTGGTGGTATGTATGGTTTTGGTTTAAAAAGGAGAGAGCTGATGTCAAGTTGTGAAGAACATGCATCTTTATCTCCAAGCAAAAAGAAGTTTCCAATGTCTATGAAATTTGATTATTCTGCAAGTGCACATGCATACATGTGCATATGCAACGGCAATCAACCACTGATTCTTGTCCGAGTTAAAAGTTTAAAATAACAATAATTAAATTCCATCGAACATTTCTTCACAGTTTAAAAACGATGCCTGCAAGATGTGCACAGACACTGTCATGCCCTGTGGCGGAAAACAAAATTCTAAAAGAGTTCATTGCTTCATTAATGTAATAACAGAATCTCATCCTTGGGGGTCTTGTTTTAGGGTGATTGTTCGTAATTCCCTTAATCGGATCACAAAATTCTACCAGATTTTCCTCCCGGAGTGTAATGTTGTACCTCGATGGTGATTTCTTCCTCATTATTTTAATATGATATTAATAGGTTGTAATTAGTTGTAACATGGTGAATACAAAGTTTATTTAGTTTATTCAGCGTGTCGAGAACCCTGGATATTATTGTGGCCAAGATGGAAGAAGGAAGAGGCAAACAATATTGACCTGTCTGCTTGACCTCTCATTAGAAAAATTGATGTGGGTTGATCCACCCAATACATAGGTAGTGATTGGGTTCATGGTTTATACATAAACCAAGTATGTTTCTCCTGATGTAAATGAAATAAAACCTGTTTCCCTATACGGAAATGTACTAGTCCATCATACTAAATGTATGAATGAAAGGTCAAGTGGACAGGTCAATGTTGTTTGCTTATAAAACATATCCCGGTATTAAAACAATGGTTGAGTTTTCATGGCAATGCACTGTTTTGTATGGTGAGATATTTTAGCCAATGTGAGACAGTTTCGTATGAAGTAGCTTAAAAAGCGGGGACCTTATCAATATTGAGAGTGTCTTGTTAAACATGCACTTTGCTTAAAACAGTGAAGTACTTTGAATGGATAATGAAACTGGCCAATGTAAAACAGCATTTGTATCAGATTTTTACGTTGTCAGGGGTTTTGGTTGGTATTCTGGTGTTAAACAATAGTTGAGTTATAGAGTATTCACCGTTTCCAAAATTAGGCTTATCCAGCCAATGCAATTGGATTTCTTGGATGTTGTGAATTTGCCTGGCTTGGGATAAAATTTATGGTTATGCTAAAACAGTTGTTGATTGCATGTTTTTGAATGACGGTCCAAACTCCAATATTTAAGACAATGCCATAGTGAAACAGCGAACAGTTGACAACAAAGCTTCTGTTTTAGGATCTTCTATTGAGCATCTTTACTCTTTGTGTCTAAAATTGAGGAAAAGGGCAAAGAGCTGCTGTGTCTTGACTTCAACTAAAAAATTGACTGAGCCAAAACTTTAAAAGTGCATGTTGTTGGATTCTGACTTGGAATATTACAGCTTAATCCTCGGACTCTAAGATAGGGGTTTGATTTGACCAGTTTAGATTAGTCTTTGGACTCAAAGAAAGAGTTTGATTTGACCAGTTTAGATTAGTCTTTGGACTCAAAGAAAGGGATTGATTTGACCAGTTTAGATTAGTCTTTGGACTCAAAGAAAGGGATTGATTTGACCAGTTTAGATTAGTCTTTGGACTCAAAGAAAAGGATTGATTTGACCAGTTTAGATTAGTCTTTGGATCTAAGAAAGGGATTGATTTGACCAGTTTAGATTAGTCTTTGGATTCAAAGAAAGGGATTGATTTGACCAGTTTAGATTAGTCTTTGGACTCAAAGAAAGGGATTGATTTTATTGAGCTGTCCCCTATGTATGAATTTTCTACGAGAATTGTAAATACAATCATGGGATTTTAAATATTTTTATTGGAAGTTTATTGATGCAGATATATTTGAGCAACTTGCAGGTAAGCTTTGATATTTTAGAACTAGAATTAATGAAAATTGAAGGTGAAAAGTTTGTTGGATTAGGGTGATCCTTTGATGGGAAGATTCAACACACAAGTTGCAATTTGATGTTAATTAAACTTTTCAATGCAAAATTTATTTATTTATTTATTTATTTATTTATTTATTTATTTATATGTTTTTTTATTGAGAGAGAGAGGAGAGAGTTATATAAATGAAAAAGTAATAAATTTGAAAATAAATTTTACAAATAAATCATTTTACAGTGCTATTTCTTAACACCTATCTCTTTTCTTGGAAATAACAACTATGCTTTGGAGATGGTCAACTTCTTATATGAATCTGCAAATGCAAGACAAAAATGTCTTATTTTAATTTGAAAATGCATATCTTTCCATTTTCTAGGACTTAGGAGATTAAAAAAAAACTTGTTATTTTAATGTGAAAATGCAAGACAAAAATGTAAACCTTTTCTATTTATTATATAACCTCTCCCTTTCTAAGTCTTGAAAATAAAAAATCTTGTTTGGAAAAGACCGACTTCTATTTTAATGTGACAAAATGTTCACATCTTTGTATAACTTAAACTTTCCTTTCTTGGAGATAAAACATTTGATTTGGAGACGACCAACTTCTTAATTGAATGTAACAAAATGTTCAAATCTTTCTATAATAACTTAACAATAGACTTTGAAATAAAAAATCTTGTTTTGAGATGACCAACTTCTTATTTGTTCAAATCTTTCTATAATAACTTAACAATAGACTTTGAAATAAAAAATCTTGTTTTGAGATGACCAACTTCTAATTTGAATGTGACAAAATGTTCAAATCTTTCTATGATAACTTAACCTTCCCCTCTCCAAGACTTGGAAATAAAAAATCTTGTTTTGAGATGACCAACTTCTTATTTGAATGTGACAAAATGTGCAAATCTTTCTTTAACTTCCCCTCTCCAAGACTTGGAGATAAAAATTCTGGTTTGGAGACAACCAACTTGTTATTTAACCGTGAGTTGTACTTATTACATACATCTGACAAGTCGTTACTTTTAATGAAGCTACTTATATCTTGTATCAGGATTTTAGTTTGATTTCCGGTTTCTGTCACCGTTAGATGTGTGCCCACCGCATCTCGAAAATGACCTTAATATGTTATTGTAAGAAAGCGTAAGTGATCAATTCCGTAGAGTATAGATCGAGAACTTGCTATGATATTTATACCAAACCATTTAATCTGCCAACATATTCCGTGACCAATCAACTATCGATTTTTCGTAAATCCAATTTCATCCAGAAACAGATGGAACTTTTTTTTTGGCCTGGAGAAAATGTAATCGAGATTTTCTCTATTCATTTCTAAGAGTAGTGACCGTGAAAGACATAGAAACATAATTTACCATTGCTATGATTGGGGTTTATAAAAGATGTTAAGGATATCGATGAGTATTTATTACACATGAATAAACACATTATTATTGTTTTACGTCTTCAAAATTGACTCTTTTTGGTCTCCTTAAAGTGTAACCAGATAATCGTTATCGGTTGTGTGTTCAGAAATTGAAGTTTCGGAAAACCAATTTCCAAATTCTGAAGTATAATTCTGATGTGACATTTGACAATAAATTCATTCTTTTTTGTCTTTTTATATTAAAAAAAACTTGAAGAAAAGTAAATGTTCACTTTTACTTTTTTGTTTCATGCATGTCTTTATTAAATAAATAGAATACTGAATTTCCAAGATTGCCCAAAAATCACCTGTTTGGGTTAGAAATCGACTATTGCTTCTTTTGTTAGGCATAAATTATGTACTTGGTGCATAGTACACATTGTTTTGTTGATGGAAAGAGTCGATTTGGTTGAGTAATGGTGTTTAACGTCCCAGTCAAGAAATCTCACTTATATTGAGACATTGCCAGCTATAGGCAAAGGTACAGAAATTTTGCCTGTGTGATTACATTATACAACAGGGTTCTTTATCGTGCCAAGCTCAACTGTGACAATGGGTCCTTGTTTAAGTTCCCATCCAAAAGAACTGTAAATTTTATTTCATAATGCTGAGTGCTTGGAGAAAGAAAAGTCACTACCCACTTTCAAAACTTGGGTCAGACCCAGCCAGGGTTCGAACCCACGACCTCCCACTTACGGAGCGAGCACTCTACCAACTGAGCTACCGCAGTGGTTATTGTTGATGGAGAGAGTGAAGTAATGATGTTTTATGACCTGTCAAGATTCTTTCACTTATATTTAGACAGTCAGTTATTGAATAATGTAGGAAACTGTAGTGCCAGGGAGAAAATCCCATCCTTCATTAAACGAACTAACAAACTTTCTCACACTAGGATCTGCCAAAGTGAGAGTCCAACCAAGCTATGTTTCCATTCCTGGTAGCCAAAATCGCCATTAGCTATTAATTTCTTTCAAAAAGTAACCTATTTTAGCAAATTTGTGGGAAAATACTTTAAAAAGGACTATATTTTCACAAATTTTGGAAATTTGGCTACTAATTATTTTAAATTTATGGAAACCTAGCCAAGACGTTGAGGTTACTCTCTGCAAATTTCACAGAGTTGTGCCCCTTTGAAATTTTAATCAGGTTAACAAGAGAAAGATCCAATTTCTCTGGTGAGTTATTTACAGGCAGCAGCTATTTGTACATCACAAGAAAGTAATTAAGAGAAATAATAGGTGGGTCATCAATATTTTTAAAAAATGATGGAATAATTTAAAATACATGCTTTGTTTTTGTCAGAGTAATTACTTATGGTCTAATTTGGTTGTTGGCTGCAGGGATTTCTGATACATAAGAAACAACCCATCATATCTTATATTAGAATCTGTCAAAAAAAGGCTAAGATGGCATCAGGTAAAATATTGACTCGGCTTTGGCTCCTGGCTATAACCTTAGATAAAGGCTAATATGGCATCATGTAAAATATTGACTTGGCTTTGGTTCTTGGCTACAAGGAGAAACAACAAATTATATCTTAGATTTGAATCTGTCGAAAAAGACTAAAATGGCATCATGTAAAATAATGACTTGACTTTGGTTGCTGGGTACAAGGGTTTTCTAATAAATAAGAGGCAACACATATCTTAGATTAGAATCTGTCGAAAAAGACTAATATGGCATCATGTAAAAATTGACTTGGCTTTGGTTATTGGCTTATATGGATAATAGTTTGTCAAAAATCTATCTTGCTATAAAATGTTTCTTTTATTAAAATTTTAGTTATTTCTGCATTAATTATATTTTGGCTGTCATCATTTGACTTGGGAATGGCCCATTCCCAAGGTTCTAAAATTTGTGATTTTCCCAAGTATTAAGTACAAAATTGTAAGTTTTACATTTTTTTTACTATGAATTTCTCAATTAGACCTTTTACTGAAATTGCATGAAATCACGCTGAATTTACAAACTCCATGAACCTGGACCCCAGTACCAAAAATGTTGAGAAAGCACTGTAATATTATTATCAGACAACATCTTAGATGAAGGATCTTATATCATATATAGAAAATATCTCACAAGAAAGTCAAGGAATTATTCCATACCAATGATGGTAATTTGTTTAATACAAGATACTGAGATAACTCTTCAACTGTCAAATTTTGAATTTCTAATAAATTAAACAATCGATCCGTCTCGGGTTACATCTCGCTGTTGCTTTTAAAGTGTCTTGTTCCATTGTGTTTCTGATAGACATTTTATTTGTTAATTAACACCAAGCACCTCGGTCAACCTTCCGTTTTATGATTGTTGAAGTTTTCATATATGTAATATCAAACATCTTGTGTATCGGATTTAGGTACTGTAGAAGAGAATCTTAAGTTTAAAAATTTGTCTTGTGCAATTTTGTTTTGACATTTTAAATTGATTTATACTGACTGTACAACAGGTTTTCTAGGAATTTTTAAATCTCCCATGTTAGGTTCTCCTGCACCCATTAACAAACATCTTGTGTTTTCTGTCAATTTTTATTCGCGAATGATCTTGATCATTCTCGAATTTAGCTGTTACATGCAGATTTCTCAACCCGAATATTCTTCCGTTACAGATAATCAACTCTCTCTCGTATGTAGGTTCAAAGTTGAAATAAAGGTAGATAACTCAAATTTTGAATGCGGGTTATGGACGTTTCGCCCCAATATTAATATTTTCCGCCCCAACTATATTCTCCGCTTTATCATACCTGCCAACCCTCCCGATCAGGGATTGAGATTAACGGGCGCCCAGTTTTTCGCTCTGGGCGATAAATGTATCATACACAGGTCGCCCAGGGCTGCCAGGTGGCGATTAGAATTTTCAGTTCGGTGTATTTGACATTCCGATCCGTTTACCGATTTCCTGTTTATATTTCTGACTGGCGACAATAATAGTAAAATTGAAAAATGGGTATCATATAGTTAACAAGTGTAAATGGACCGGTGTTCCGACCGGAATTCAAATACGGTGCCATTTCGTTTCCTTTTCTGATATTTATGTTTAAAATGATACTTCCGGCTTTCTGCCATGTGGAAATTTTTAGGAGCATCGACTCCAAAGGCTAAACAAGGACCTGCGGAAAAACGAAAGTACTATCAAGAGTATGATAAGTCCAAACGCATCGGAGCATATAAAAAGCCATGGGAAGACTTGGTTGTATGATACGCAGGACGGAATGAAGTGTGCCGATTGTGTAGAGTTCGACAGGAAAAAAATCTGTATTTACCGAGGGTTGCACTAGTTATAAACTTGACAGTGTAAATAAACATGACATTTCTGAATCTCACAAACAGGCCCAAGCCTTTAGTAATGCAAAACAAGTTCCTGCTAATAAATCAAAATCTGCCAAAATTATACAGTCATTGACATTGGCAGTACCTATAGATCAACATTTTCTGCAAAACCATTCGTCAATGTAATTGCAGATGTTGAATATCGAAAAGTAAAGCAAGGGATAGAATAATCCAAATGTATATGCCTGATATATTCAAATCAACCATCACTCTTGACAGTTCATTGTATGGCTCATCGAAAAGTTAAGCTCAATCCCTGCTGATGTGAGGAGTCTCCCCATATTAAGACAAAAATTTTGGAATTTTGTGCTATCATACTGCTTTTCCCGTTTTTCAAAGCATTCCGTGAAGTCATCCTTAAAAAATTATAAATTGATTAGAGTGAAATCTGGGATAGCGATCACTTTGTAGAGTGGTCATCTGTCAACTACATTTTTATCATGTACAGAACCTTTGTAGAGGGGTCACCTGTCAAACCCAGTCAGCGGGGATCCTAACGGCCACCCGATTGAAAAAATTGTTGTTTACAAGATTTACTAAAATTATGCTGGTCTCGGGAATAAAAAGTCTTCCAAAAATTATCGAATTCTTAAAACACAACTCTGGTGATATAAATAATAATAAAATAATAGTTAATTTTTTCAAGTTATTAATTTATTTAAAAAATATCCTCAATTATGACATGAAAGATATCAGAAGCTTATTAGCTCACCTGAGCCAAAGGCTCAGATGAACAATTGTCATCTATCTTCATCCGTCTTGTATAAACTTTTTAGCTCACCTGAGCCAAAGGCTCAGATGTGCAATTGCCATCTATCTTCGTCCGATGTGCGTCATGTATAAACTTTTCACATTTTTTATCAATTCCTCCAAAACTACAGAGCCAAATTGGATGATATTTGACAGTAATGGTCAAGTAAGGGGTTTTCAGATTTGCACAAATGCAAGGATTATGTCCCCTTGGGGCCCCATAAAGGGGAAATTTGTGAAAATCTTTAAAAATCATCTGCTCTGAACCTACAAGAGATATAACTTAGATATTTCATGTAAAACACTATGGGCACCTAGTTTTAGATTTGCACATATCGTAGCTTTAGGGGCCAAAATGAGATAATGGCAAGGTACTTGAGGGGGAAATTGCAAAATTAATGTATTTGTCAATATATTTGAAAACTATAAGCTTTTTGTATGGGCATCATCATCATGTGTATTGGAATACTGTAGGCATTTGCACAACGGTCATTTTGATATATGAATAGAGGTCATAAGTTCAAAGGTCAAGGTCATAGATGTAAACGAATACTGAAATGGTTAATTATCTCAAAAACTTTGAACTCTTTGTGTAGGCATGTATATTAGAATATTGTAGGCATTTGCCTTACGGTCATTTCCATATATGAACGAAGGTCATAGGTTCAAAGGTCAAGGTCATAGATGCAAACAAATACTGAAATGGTGAATTATCTCAAAAATGATAAACTTTCTCTATAGGCATGTATATCAGAATGTTATAGGCATTTACACAATGTTCATTTTGATATATGAATGTAGGTCATAGGTCTAATGGTCAAGGTTATAGATGCAAATAAATACTGAAATGATAATTGTCTTAAAAACTATAAACTTTTTGTATAGGCATATATGTTAAAATATTGTAGGTATTGGCCTAACGATCATTTGATATATGAATGAAGGACATGAGTTTAAAAGTCAAGGTCACTGATGCAAACAAATACTGACATGGTTAATTATCTCAAAAACTATAAACTTTTTGTATAGGCTTCTAAATTGTAGGTATTGACCTAATATTCATTGCGATATTTAGATTAAGGTCATGGGTTCAAATTTTTCTTTACCTTTTTAGTTGTTTATAAACAATATATTGTAGCTAGATTTCAGATATATTATATGTAGCACTCTTATGACTAGTTATGTTATAATACATTTGCAAAAAATCCTTACATATAATTGGCCCTTACTGCCGAAAATTTATTTGGACATTCTCTTTAATTAATGTCAATGACCATTGAACCTCTGCATGAGATATGTACTCAGCTGCATGTGAGCATTAAGGCTCATGGACCTCTTGTTTAATATTAGGGTCTCCATGACGATGGAAGTAACTTTGACCATCCTTGATGGTTCCATACATGCATTTATTCGGATTGAACTATTTCCTACATGAATCCTTAATATTGGTCCAATGTGTGAATATTAAAACAGCCCCATGCTCATAGTCTGCACATTGCACACTACATGAACCCGCTATGTTGTGTTGGGAGCAATGCAAGGTGAACATAACAACCTCCTTTCAGTTACCTGACAACTTCATATACCTGACACTACATTGATGGAGACACTGAACTCCCTGTCTTTCTAATCTTTCGCGAATTTTAGTACTTTCAGTACTTTGATTAAATCTTTGAGGTTAAGCTCTCCTGTATATATTTACAAACATATTGTGTGTCTGATTTGATTCACGTACTGCTAAGTGAATCTTGAATTTAAAAATTTGTCTTGTGCAATTTTGTTTTGACAGTTTAAATTGGTTTATACTGACTGTACAACAGGTTTGCTGTCAATTTTTAAATCTTCAATGTTAAGTTCTCCTGCACCCAATAATAAACATCTTGTGTATCTGATTCAGGTACTGCTAAGTGAATCTTGATATTAAAATTTTGTCTTGTGCAATTTTTTTTGGCAGTTTAAATTGGTTTATACTGACTGTGCAACAAGTTTCCTGTGAAATTTTAAATCTTCCATGAAAGGTTCTCCTGCACCCATTAACAAACATCTTGTGTATGTGATTCAGGTACTGCTAAGTGAATCTTAAGTTTAAAAATTTGTCTTGTGCAATTTTGTTTTGACAGTTTAAATTGGTTTATACTGTCTGTGCAACAGGTTTTCTGTTAATTTTTAAATCTTCCATGTTTAGTTCTCCTGTACCCAATAACAAATGTCTTGTGTATCTGACTCTTTTAAAAATTTGTCTGGTGTAGTTTTGATGTGACATCTTAAATGGTTTTAATACTAACTGTACAACAGGTTTTCTGTGGATTTTTAAATCTTTGAAGTTCTAGTACATGTAATAATAACATCTTGTTTATTTCATTTGCATATCTTAAGTTTCAAAATTTGTTTTGGTGTAGTTTTGTTGTGACATCTTTAATTGTTTTATTCTGATTGCACAACAGGTTTTCTGTGGATAAGGATTAGGATTCAACATGTTGCAGACAAAAATGTGAGAAAAACATGGGATAAAATTTCATAATGTTTTAATAGAAAAGTTTATCAAGCACGGATGAATTTATTCAATTTTTCATGGCAATCAAGCCAGTGAGAGTGAATAGGCTGTTCTTGGAAAGTAGGTAGATGTTGATAAGTTTGGATTAATGGGTCTTTTTTCATACATATCAAGACAGTTAGTTCTGGAATGGTGAAAGAAGTCTAAAAGAGTGCCTGGAGAAAAAAAACATTGACTTTTGACAAGCAAAACTTTTAACACTAGAATTCATATAAGTGGGAATTAAACCTTGGCAATGAAAAGCACTGTGACCATGTGCTTTAGCCTACTTGGTCCTCTTTGCAGGGGTAACAATCCATTTGCAAGCTGAAGATGACATTCAGCATGTCTGTTCTTTCAATAATCTGAACCAAGGTACCTTGTATCATGAGTCCTGGGCTGGGTAACTTGAAGCTCGCTTAGCAGTTACAAACACTTAATGCCTACATAACACAAAGGCGTTAAGTGTTCGTAACTGCTAAGATAGCTTCAAGTTACTCAGCTCAGTACTGTAACAACTTGACTATGTGTCTCCAGTAGCTTGGCTATAACCTACACCACAGCTTACACTGCTCCAAAAAATTGTAAATGTATTAGTTTAGATGATTTAGCAGTTTTGGTTGTGTTTTTTAGGCTGTTTATCATTATTAAGAGTCTATATGTCTTGTTCTATAATGATGTATAATTAATCTGGATCTTAGAATGGTGCCAAAAAACAGAGAGGAGGAATCAATTCTTATTAGAACAAGAATCCTCGTTTAAGCATTCATTAGTATTTTCACCCTTCTTTTTTATCTGTTGTAAGTATGTACTTTAAGTTATACTACAAGTTATATTTTTTTGTTTTCTTTTCTCTTTTGTAAGAGTGCACAACCAAAATTTTATGAATATTGAAGATTCACACAATTCTAATTAGAATTTTAAAAAAGAAAAAAAAGTTCCCAAGTGTAAGGTACATAAACCAGTGCTATGTCAGTAGTGGCCTAGTGGTTTAGGCGTTGGACTCATGATTCGAAGGTCATGGGTTCGATCCCTGGACCGGGCGATGTGTTGTGTCCTTGAGCAAGACACTTAATTTCACGTTGTTCCAGTTCACTCAGCTGAAAAATAAATGAGTACCAGCAAAAATGCTGGGGGTTAACCCTGCGATGGACCGGCATCCCATTCAGGGGAGAGTCTTGTACTCTCAGTCGCTTAACGCCACCGAAACCAAGATAAGCTCCGGCCTGATGGGCCTAATGGCTCAGGACAGACTTTAACTTTTTTTTTAACTATGTCAGTAATAATGTTGTTTTTATTTCCCAGCTCATTGTAATCATGTATTAGTGAATCAGTTCTGATTTATTTTTTTTTTAAATGAACTTCTTTTTCACCAGTGTGAGGTATTGTTTCTTGTTTTTAGGCATGCTCTAGTTTTAGGTACCTAGCTCATGATTGATGACTCGTTAATTTTTCATTCAAGCAAAAAATCCCTGTTCTAGCTTACCTAAGTGGTGTGAGGGAGGTATAGAAGTCAGTGTCAATGCCAGTGTCATTGTTAAGAGTTGATTGTCCAATGTTGAAGTTTTAGATGATAAGTACATTGTTGTTCAGATAGTAAATCATTATAACACTTGATATGTCTTGTCCTGTAACTGTGCCATTAATCAAGACATGATGATGATACAAAAACAGCTAAACAAGGCATCACATCAATCTCTGTATAAGCCTTTTAACTGACCCCCTTCCCCGCCTTGCAAGCGTAGTTAGTGAAGGGGGTATCACTATGTCTAACTGTCTGTCTGTCCATCTTTATATCATGCCCTCCCCTATTTTCATTGGATGGATTTTTATCAAACTTGCCGCATGTAAACCTTAGTGGATGTGTGGCCAATAGTGCACAAAGATCAAAGATAGATCAAAGTAACTCACCCTGCCTAGGTTTCTATCCCATTCAGGACCAATCCTAGTAAAAAAAAGTTTTGCAGTTTGGTTGCTGAAGGTCATTGATTTTCCATGTGAAGTGTAGTTTCCTCCTTTATTCCAGAACTGACCACCTCAACAATGAAAGTATCTTGACTGGTATGTAAAACTCTAAGACTTCACCCCGATCCTGTGCATTGTAAAAGTTCACCAGATTTTAATAACATTCTGAAAATGGCTATATTTATGATAAAGAAGAGTTATTGATTAATTGATGGAATGGAGTTTTAGGTCCTGGTCAAGGATATTTCACTTATATTGAGAAGTCACAAGCTAAAGGTAAAGTGTAGGAAATTTTGAACTTTGCAGTGCACTTTTGGCAATATGCAGGGAGGGTTTTTGACATACCTGTGCTAATGAGCATAGGTATTTAAGTTCTTTTTTCAAAGGATCTTGTGATTTTCATTTCTAAATGCAGAATGCCTGATGAAAAAAATATTCACTACCTATATTCAAGTCTTGGTAAGACCTTGGCCAGGGTTGGAACCCATGACCTCCCAAATACAATTAGAGAACTATATCATACCATCTGCATTATAAGTATAGAGGGTCTTTCAATGTCAGAGTTGGCAGTTTTAGGGAATTTAGCTGTTAAAAGCTGTTTTTTTAGACTATAAGACATCATAAGAGTCCCGTAATGATGTATAATTTATCAAGGATAATGACACCTACAATAGCCTGTCGGAAGGTATTATGTCATATTAGAACTAGAATCTCTTACGTTATATTATCCTGTTTTTTAAAAGTGCACATCCATTAATTATACCTCAATTTGTGAAGATGGATTTATTTGTCATTTGAATGGAAATCTGTTGGAATTTTCCTCAATTCATTGTACATGCACAGTAAAACCTTGAATTATTACCAACTACTGTAAACGTATTTAATTTCGCGTGTATTTATTTTCGCTGTATAGGAAATTTAGACATATCCGCGTAGTTAAATTTTCGCGTTTTGAAATTTGCACTAAAACACAAAAAGACACAATATAATTTTCGTTCGATATTGATTTCCGCGCAAGACAAACGGTCGCGAAATAAGCGAAATTAGTAAACCGCGAAAATAAATATGTTTACAGTATTTGTTTTGTCAAACTTTGGTGCCCTGAAGGGGTTCAGGAAATAAAACAAGGGAGGCTTATAGATTAAAATGAAAGAAAGAAATTTTGGTATCCTCAAAATTGAGGTTGAGTTAAACTAAAATGAAGTTTTTACTGTACTCCGTTTCAGTTCAGCTCATATTTTAAACATAACACATAAGATCTAGGCCCCCTTAAAGGAGTTCAGGTAATGAATCAAGTAAAAATGATAGAAATTTGGAATCCTCAAAATTGAGGTTATTGAGGGACATTATAATGAAGTTTTACTGTAAACTGTTTGAGTTCAGCACATATTTTAAACATTGTATATTATATCTGGGGCCCCCTTCCCAGTTAAGCACATTGACAAATTTCTGACACTTCACCTGTAACTGGTGATGTCTTGATCCAATTGACGGATCCCTGGCCACGCTCATGATGTTCCTACAAAGGGTCTGCCTGCTTGAATTACACACAAAAAGAATGAAAACTCTGCCTGAATTGTGGCTTTTAATGACATCACTGACACTGTACGTCATTACTTAACATGACATTGCTTTTGTACCGCGATGGTGGCCAGTGTCGGAACATAATAGGTATGTTCGGCGATACGTCAATTGATTCTGCTCCACATAGGTTTTCCTATACATTTTTCTTATTTTTTTGCCATCTGTAAGTTCAAGCACCTGTCATTCACTACTGAAGGTAAATCTTAAAACAGAAGCAAATTTTCTTTAAAAGTCTTTAAAAATGAATGACTGAGTGATGATAGGTAACAAGTTTCCTGATAAAGGGTCTTCATCTCTGTGAAGACAGTTAAATTAAAGAACCATGTAAAAGTTCATTTAAGGTCAGTCGATACATACTTAGTATTGTTTTATCAACAAGACCACCTATAGAGTCATACCTGTAAATAAAGGCCACCCAAGGGAACTACTAAAAGTGGTCTTTATCGGCAGGTGGCCTTTATATAAAGGTTTAAATAATATGAATAAGGTACAATTGGGATACATTTCTACTGGCCTTTATAAGCAGGTGGCTCTTATATAGAGGTGACCTTTAAGGCAGGCTGGACTGTATAGAATAGAGTAATAGTATTTTACACCCAGTCAAGAGGAGTTCCCTGACAACAAGGTGGTCAGTTCTGAGATAGCGAAGGAAACTGGAGTACCCAGAAAAAACAAACTACCTATATAAGTGAACTAAAAAACTTTTTGGAACTAGGATCTGTCTTCAGTGGGATTCCAACCTATGCTGTGAGAGGTGCTGTGATCTGTAGACCACTCGTCTACTAAGGCCCTGGAGGTGGTCAGTTCTGGGATGGTGGAGGAAACCGGAATACACAGAAAAAAAACAACTACCGGTACCTTGGACAATTAAACTGGCTAACTTTTTGGCACTAGAATTTGCCCCTAGAGGGATTCCAACCTACTCTGTGTGAGGTTCTTTGATCTGTAGCCCTGCACTTTAGACCACTTGTCTACTAATGTCCCTGAAGGATGTAGCACTTCTCTGTAATATGGGCACAATTTGGGCACGTTGAAGAGAAAGAAAATGTGTATCAGCATGCTTGGTCGTAGGTTTTCTCAAGTTACTCTAACATTTCCTCAGTTGACTACCTTAACATAAGAGAAAGAATTTTAACACTGGCGCAAAACCCCATTACTCCATTCTATACTCTTGTAATACAGTCCAACATGCCCTAAAGACCACCTTTATATAAGGGTCACCTGCTTATAAAGGCCAGTAAAATTGTATCTTAATTGTTCTTTTTTCATAATATTTGAACTTGTATGTAAAGGTCACCTGTCTATTAAGGCCAATTTTACTGGTTCCCTTGTTTGGCCTTTAAAGACAGGTTTGACTGTATGGTGTTTTCAGTTGAGAAATCAAGCACATGTATATCTACTGGCCTTAATATTAGAACATATTGACAAATCAGACAACTTTGTAGTTATATCTGAGGTTTGATGGGGCATCAGTTGAGTGATGTTTCGAGACTAAATGAAAGACAAAAAACAGTTGTTGCTGTCTTTAGAGGGGTTACTAAATGAATTATACTGTCATTCTGCTGAAACAGGATTCTTATTCATTTTTGACTTGCTGGCTTTGGAGAAAATTGCTTTTAACAGCTTCAGAGAGAAGTTGAAAGTGGCAGTGATAGAGAAAATGATTTTCTAAACAGAAGTTTGAAGCAGTAATGTACTTTGGTGAAATTTGAAATTTTGTTGCCCTATTTCATCAAACACCTGAGAAAATTTTGTTGCTGAATTATCACATTTCAACTATTGGAA
Organism: Anadara kagoshimensis; assembly: GCA_021292105.1. Classification (NCBI taxonomy): domain Eukaryota; kingdom Metazoa; phylum Mollusca; class Bivalvia; order Arcoida; family Arcidae; genus Anadara; species Anadara kagoshimensis. The sequence continues at coordinate 24,660,697 of CM037866.1, forward strand.
TAAATCTTTCCAGTATAAATACTGACATATCAAACACACAGATGGCTAGATAGATTAATGGGGTTTTATGTGCTACTCAAGATTCTTTCACAGAGTTCGTACAGGCCTGGAAAAGTCCTTAAATTTTTAGGTTTGCCCTAAAAAGACCCTAAAAACCAGTCTGACCCTAAAAAGCCCTTGAATTTATCCTGAAGGCCCTAAAAGCCCTTGAATTTGGCCAGTTGGGTGTCTGTATTTCGATATTAATTGGTTTCAAATACATGTAGACTGATATAAATAATTCATTAATAAGTTACGTTGAAATGGGCAATTTAAAGGTACCTGGCCCAACCGAATGCCCAACTTCAACCTCCACTTCAAATGTCATTACTATGGACACGTAAATAATTATTTTATTGATTTAATTGCCTTTGCACCAATATTTCTTTGCTAAAATTGTCCCTCTGATTAAGCCTTAAATTTGCAAATAAGACCCTGAAAAGACCCTAAAAAGTCCTTGAATTTGGAGTCCAAATGTTTGTACGAACCCTGTTTCACTCATATCAAAATCAGTTCTTGGATGGTGGAGGAAACTGGAGTGCCCAGAGAAAACTCACTGAACTGACAAAACTACTGTAAAAGAATTTATTTTTCGCAGTGTACTAATTTTCGCTTATTTTGCGGTCATTTGCCTGGCGTGAAAATTAATACCCAGCGAAAATAGATTGTGTCTATTGTGTTTTAGTGCATATTTCAAAAACGCGAAAAATTTTACTACGCGGATATGTCTAAATTCTTTATATCGCGAAAATAAATACATGCGAAATTAAATACGTTTACAGTGTCTCACATTAGGATCTGCCTTACTGGAATTCAAACTTAACTGGTGAGAGGTGCTGTGATCAGTTCACACAGGGTTTAGACTACTCTGCCACAGAGGTCCCTCAACTACGGTACACAGATTTGAATGGTATAAAATATGAGACTGTATACTCTGAAAGACCAATTATTGCCTGTTTCCTTTAAAAATGAATGATAAAACTTGTTAAGGCTAATATGTATACTGTTTAAGAAGAAACATGAGGGTAGGAAACTTTCAGGGTTTGATCCCGTAACTATTTTGCAGTGAGAAATTTTCAGTTCTGACTGTAGGGATAGTGTAAAAATAGAAATGAGAAATTTTCACTGAGAAGGTATATTTCCAGTACAAGAGTTGTCGTGTATACAGTATTTCATTCAAAACAATCTTCAGTATTATGACAACTTTGCAATGATATCCTGAATTTTCTTTGGGATGAAGCATTGGCATAATAAAAAATCTATTTCCCAATTTAAAACAAATGATAATGAAATAGATTTTAATTGTTATCAACATGTAGTGCTGGGATGTATTGTTTTCTCTCAGTAGATAATAGCATGCTTCTGGACATCATCATATTGTTTTTACCCAGCAGGTGGCCGGCCAGAGACCTCAGATATTGGGGTCAGTAGATAATGGCATGCTTCTGGACATCATGATATTGTTCTTACCCAGCAGGTGGCTGGCCAGAGTCTTCCATATTGACCAAACTCCACAGATATTTTGCTGTTAATTCATTCAGCCAGTTCTGGGATTTTTTCTGGTAATTGATTCGGCCACAGATCTCGTATATTTGCTGTTAATTGAATTGTACTTAATTACTAAAGGAATTTGTTTCCAGATGCATAGAAAGTGTGCATCATCCTTGTAGTAACGGGAAGAAAATGCTAGCGGACATTTATACTAGCAGACAATTACGGTTGATTTGTTTTCACAGATACTTGGATATGTTGGTACCGTCGCTAGTGTAGATGTTTTGTCTATACAAATATCATTTTTTTCGTGACCCCCTTGTAAAATTCTGAGAATTTGAGAGAGAGAGAGAGAGAGAGGAGAGAGAGAGAGAGAAAAGATCTGTTAATAATCTTGGTATTTGATTTGGGAGAGAGATTCTATATGAAGACAAAGAAATCTTTATAAATGTGATATGTGCTTTTAGAGAGAGAAAGAGAGACTATTTATATAAAAACATTAATAAATGTGATTGGAGAGAAAAAGAGAGATCTATTAATAAATTTGATATGTATCTGATTTGGGAGAGAGGGGAGAAAAGGGGGATTCATATTTTCATATTTGATGGAGAGAGAGAGAGAGAGAAAGAGCATCTACTTGTATGAAGACATTAATAGGATTTATAGAGAGAAAAATAGAGTTCTATTTATAAATGTGGTAACTAATTGGAGAGAGAGAGAGAGATAGAGAGAACAAAAAAGGTAGGTGGAGAGATTCATATTTGAATGAATAAGGGAAAATGTCGAGAGAAAATTATAAAGTTGGACATGATACATACACACAGAGATGAATTGTGTCCATTAATTTGATTTGAGAGAGAGAGAGAACTTGAGAGAGAGAGAGAGAGAGAACTGGAGAGAGAGAGAGAGAGAGAGAGAGAGAGAGAGAACTTAGAGAGAGAGAGAGAACTCGAGAGAGAGAGAGAGAGAGAGGAGAGAGAGAGCTCTGAGAGGAAAATGGCAAGAGACAGACATACATACATATATATATAATGATTTGTGCTTATTACTGCTGTTTCATATATCTATGTAGGCATGAAGAGAATGTATGAAACGTTATTGACAGACATGTTTATGAACAACAAATCCCCAATTACCATCACTTAGGCCATTTTTATGTTGGAGGTCATACTTAGGACTATGGTTTATTGGTTATTTTTTCTATTAAGACACAAAAGATCTGTATTAATACAACAGATTTTATATCTTTTTCAGATGGTGTTTCCCATTCCCCCTGCTCCGCTTGTGTTTTTGCATCCCTGCATGATGGCAGTCATTTCTATATTTATAATATTATTGCAACTGGAAATATGTAGTAATGTAAATATTCTGCATAACTGGGTCTATTTCATTTAGAACTCGCCTGATTGATCGTCTTTCATCGCTGTTTATTGGAAAAAAACTTGTTATAACTTTATTTGGAATAGAATTGGTTTTGATATGCAGCAGGTTCTTCTAGAAACATGCAGGGAGAGGGAGGCTGGGGTAGAGGGATTGGTCTAATTAAATCCTTTAGATTGATTGTCTTCCATCGCTTGTTTGTAGAAAAAACTCATCCATTTATTTGGAATAGAATTTGATTTTGATATGCAGGCAGGTTCTTCTAGAAACATGCAGGGAGGGAGAGCTGGGGGTAGGGGAGGGGGTTGGGTCTAATTAATTTAGAATGTTGTCTAATTGATTGTCTTTCTTCGCTTGTTTATTGGAGAAAAAAACGTAATTCCTTTATTTGGAATAGAATTGGTATTGATATGCAGCACATTATTTTAGAAATAAAAAGACAGAGGGGCCTTGGATAGAGAATAACTGAGTCTAATTCATTTTACAATGGTTCAGGCTTGTATAATAAATAAAATATTACATAAAAATGTTCTTACAGCTGAATATTCAACATACAAACATTTTGGAGTGGACTGGATTCATAAAAAAAGTTTGATAAAATCCACATGAAAAAATTACGTTTTTCTTAATATGCTGATCTTTGTTATTTCATTACTTCTCTGTTGCTGGTGTTTGCTATAATTAGAGAAAAAAGGCAATTTTTTACTAATTTTATTTCTGTTTTTTTAAATCTAACAAGGGAACGATTGACAAGTTTAATTCATTTTTAGTAACGTCTTACAATCCATATGCCGGAGAAATCGACGATGATCTATTTTGCAATCTGTTTTCCGAAGTTGTAATTACATTTAAGTATACATCTAATTTCTGGGAATTCGCTTTCGGATAACAGACATGTGTTGGTTTATAACCTATTCCCCAGACCTCTGACGCTGAAATTATTAACACAGATTTTTTATTCTAATAACTATATAGATCTACCATTTTTAGGTGCTTGATTACCTCATTGAATTGTTTTCCAGGATCTTTGCTTTCAATGGAATTTTCTATCAAGTTTTGCACTTTTTTGAATGATCGGGGCATGTGGCTCTCTGATAACATTGGAAATCGTTTAAAATTGGATTTTCGTAGCAATTTATTTAAACGTGGTAGATTTATTTTTAATATGCCTCATGCGTTTTTTGATAGTTATTAAGCCTTCCTTAATTTGAGGTTTTCATGCATTATATATTGGCTTAGCCAGTCATGCTGTTATGTTGATATTTTATAAGACAGAGTGGAAGCCGATATGTCTGGGGTCAATGGCATTGATGTGTGTGTTTGTGTTCCAACTTTTTATGATGAACAGTCGAGTGGAGTAATGGTGTTGTATACCCCAAAATTCTTTCACTATCAGGTGATCAGTTCTAAGATGGTGGAAGAAACCAGAGTGCTTGAATCTTGGAGAAACCACCAACCTTCAGCAGACGAATCTGCAAAACTGGGATTTAAGCTAGACAGTGAGATGAAAGTGCCACTGATAAATTTAGGATTTTCAGAGACCATCTTTTCAAAGCTGTCTTCTAAAACACCATAACATAAAGATTTTTACACTCATTTTATCTTAGATATGGCCCATTAAGACCTTACTACTGGGGTCATTTATCAAAATAATGGATCAATGGCCCTATGCCCCTTTATAGAATGAAAAGTGCCACCGTTCATTCAAGGATTTTTTAGAGACCACATTTTCAAAACTGTCCTCTAAAGCGCCATAACATCAAATATTTTTTCTATTCAATAAATGTTAAATATGGTCCACTAAGGCCTTAACATTGGGGGCATTTGTCAAAATATTGGACCAATGGTCCCATTTACCCTTCCAGAATGAACATTGCTGTAGAGTATTGGTGTTGAACACCTCAGTAAAGATTTATTAGCAATTTAGGCAATCAATTTTTGGTTGGTAGAGAAAGATTCTTGACTTGGACACAAAACCCCATTGAATCAATTAATCTTTCTTTTTTATTTTTGGGTTATTTTTTATGACAAGCTACCATAATAATCAATCAAGAGAACATATCTATTGTTTCTGTCATGTTTTACCGGTATTTCTTTGGTTCTTGTGTAATTTCTTGGAGATAATTTACATATCGCTGGCCACGCCTTTTATATTCCGACACTAGCCACTAGCCAGGTTGTAACCCCCATCTCCCACATACAAAGCAAGCACTTAGCTAACTGAGCTACCATAATGGTTAACTGAGCAGGTAGACAGAATTTTAGATTTTCAGCCAGATAGTAGTGTATTTGCATTGTTTTATTTTGGAGTTATCACATATATTTTGATTTGGTTATACATACAGAGCACAAAAGCGGAAATACAAACACTGAGTTTATTGGTATTTTGATTAGTGTAGAATATGAATTATTTATAATATTGAAAATATTATTTCTGATAGATGCTCATTAAAAACAAAATAACAAAATTTATCATGATGGAATTTTAAATACAATATTTGATATGAATAAAGAGATTTTATGCCTATCTGGTTGGTATGGTAGTAACACTTATTTGAGTGATAATGCGAGTGGGTGATATAAAATTTTTGCTATATCTCACATCATTTTAATCTACGGTTTATCAGGAAATTTTCATAAGAAAGCGACATTGAAATTTATTCATGTATTGAATTTTTGCTTCATCGGGAAGATTGCTAAATAAAAATGCAAGTAAATGGAATAAATATTTGTGATAGGTTGATTTTAAGATTTAATATTTGCACAAATTTAGAGGAAATCAAGACACTAACAATTTCTGAAACTGGCACATCATCACCGTTCATTCAGTCGGATATGGTAAAGACTTTAACAAAGCCTGGAGTTTGGTGCATCTTGCTACATGATCTTTAACAATGAAAGACAAGTTTCAAGGTGGCATTGGTGGTCAAGTTGTGGTAGTAGCCGCGAATAGCTGCAATAATGCTGATGCGGTTTTGAACAAGAACTCACTCACTTAAGTTGTGATGGGCTTACAGATTACAGTACTGTCATGCTTTCTGTTTATGTAGGAATCCCTGTTTGGCACATTTGTTAGTTACCTTGCTGAAGGTCATTGCTTTTCTGGATGAGTTACCTTGCTGAAGGTCATTGCTTTTCTGGATGAGTTACCTTGCTGAAGGTCATTGCTTTTCTGGATGAGTTACCTTGCTGAAGGTCATTGCTTTTCTGGATGAGTTACCTTGCTGAAGGTCATTGCTTTTCTGGATGAGTTACCTTGCTGAAGGTCATTGCTTTTCTGGATGAGTTACCTTGCTGAAGGTCATTGCTTTTCTTGATGTACACCAGTTTCCTCCACTGTCCCACTGCCTAATACAAGGGAGTTAAATTTCCTTTTCTATCTTTACTTGGACATAAAGGACCACCTTCCTGCTTCACTCCTACTTGAATGTTGGTGTTTTAATGAATAAATGATCTAAAGCACACCAGTTCCTCTCACCACCTCTGGCTCTGCCTAGGTTTGAAACCACTCTGGTCATATCCCAGTGTGAGAATAATAGAATCCTACACCGGTAACAGGGTAAGACAGAGATATCTCAAACGAGGATGAATACTTTCTTGTCCAGAACGAGCTTTAGAGAGTTCTGGGCATTGAAAATATTCATCCGAGTTTGAGACATCTCTGTCTTACCCTGTTACTGGTGTAGGATTCTTTTTCTCACACATTTGCAACATAAAACATGATTAATAAACATAAAATTACATAAAATGTAAAGTTTTCATGTCACCATCCGTGCCTGCTGAAAATGACTAATCAATTTTTGTTGACGTTCTCACGTAAAATGATTGTGACGTCATCAATTAAGCGTGTGTAAGTGATTGTGACGATGAGAAATTGTTGGTTGACTTTGGAACTTTTCTCAGCTTATTAAGTCCTTTCAACAATAAATCCAGAGCAGGTATAACTACGCGGAAAATTCGGTGTGTAGCCTGTCTCAACCCTAGGGTGAGACAAGGAAATCCCACATGGGTAAAAATGCGTGATTTCCATGTCACAGGTGTGAGAAAGTTTGTTCTATCGCCAAAGATCTGTGGTTTTCTGGGCACTCAGCTTCCTCCACCATATCAGAACTGAGAACTTAAATGTAAGTGAAAGAACCTTGACTGGGACGTAATACATCATTTATTCACTCAACTTTAGACTTGCAAGTTGAGTTACTCAAAAAGTTAAGTAATTGTTTAAGAATACAAGGAATGATAGTATACCATAATATAATTACAAAAAATGTGTTTTACCATTATGAAAATGGTGTCTGTGCCATTCAAAATATTATTTATCAATGTCGGATGATGTAATCTCTGGCTATATTTAATTTCTCTCGTTTTCAGTTTTTTGCTTGTAAGAACATGTGTTACCCATTAAATATAGTGACATTTGCCTGTGTTACAAATGTGATTATGTCAAATATTATAAATAAGCTGGAGATTTCCCTTCACTTTATATATAGAGACCCGATTACTTATATATTTGTTTTTTATTTGGTCTTTAGATTATTTTTTATTTGGACTGTTTATTTTAAAAAAAATTAGTGTGAAGATGCACCTTAGTTTGTATCAATTAAAGCATCTGGTTAAAAAGGCACTGTGTAAAATATTGCTTTATTCATCTATATGGGCTTAAAAGATTTGTCATATACATGTATCTTATTTTGTATCGATTCTAGAAATAAGAATCCTCTGTAGCAGTCACAGCTTGCCTACTCTTTTTTAAACTCTACAGAGGTGTTGTTAACGTGCACTGAGACAAGGGGCCTCAGTCTCATCCATAAGCCAACTCTAATAATGAGCTTTTTACTGCTCTAATATGGGCAGGGGATGAAAATCATCACAGAAAATGTCCAAGTCCTGAGTGAGGTTTGAACTCGCAATTCTTGATTTTTAAAGCCAGTGACATTACCATTCGGCCATGTACACCCATATTCATAGTTTCAAGGTATGCAGTCCAGCTTAGTAAACTGTGAATTCGGTGCTTTGGAATGCAGTTTTATATGGATGGATATTTCTAAACCAGAATATCATCCACATCCATCATGAGGTGACTGTATCGTTTTAGCTTAACGACTCGGAATTAAAAACTAAATTTGTAAGTTACAGAGAATTATCGGTTTTGTCTATCAGATATATTTGTTTTATTTGCTTATTTACATATTATTTTGCATCAAAAAACCGTTTCCTATTTATTTAATGTAAAATAATCCAGTTTAGACCTTACTCAAAAATGACTAATTTTGGTCATTTGCATTCATAAAAGATCCTGAAAAATATTTTATGAATTTTATCCACGTCTTTAAATTGTAAATTAAAACTGATGTGTCTGAGGAGGATGAGTTTGAGACAAATTATACAGAAAAACATTTTGAAATAATGGTTTTTATTTACACTCAAACTGGCTAATAAAGCAATAAAAACACCCTGTAGAAAACCATTGGGAGTCAAATTTTTTCCAATTATATGATTCATTTTTGTCTTAATTTTCATTTTTGTGTTCAATTGATGAAGATTTTAACAATAAAAACTCTTTCGAAAACCATTGGGAGTACAATTTGTACATTTATAAGAAGTTTTTTTCCTCTTACTGTCATATTTTGGTGTACAGTAAAAAACAATTAGAAAACCATTGGGAGTTAAAAAATTTAATTAATAGTATACGAATCTTTTCTTGACTTGATGAGAAGATTAGAAATGGAAGCCAAGGGGTCCTATGGAAGAGAGCTTAAAACCTGATGTCCGGTGTCATAGCAGGCATGTACTGATAAAAGAACAAATGTTGCACATTGCCCTTAGTGTACTGCAAAGTTTAAAATTTCTGCCACTTTAGCTATAACTAGACTGGGACATAAAACCTCATCCATTCATTCAATCAACAAGCAATCTATCCTTCCATCCATCCATCCATCCACCCATTAATTAATCAAACAATCAATCAATCAACATGAAATTGACAACTGGTTAATTGCCATCCACATTTTACATCATGCCTGGACTTCCTCCGATCAATCAATCAATCAATCAATCAATCAATTAATCAATCAATCAATCAATCAATCAATCAACATGGAACTGACAACTGGTTTATTACCATCCACATTTTATATCATGCCTGGACTTCCTCTGTTTTATTAATCAATCAATCAATCAATCAATCAATATGGAAATGACAATTGGTTTATTACCATCCACATTTTATATCATGCCTGGACTTCCTCTGTTTTATTAATCAATCAATCAATCAATCAATCAATATGGAAATGACAATTGGTTTATTGCCCTCCACATTTTCAGGGTTCGTACAGGCCTAGAAAGGTCCTTTAATTTTGAGGTTTGCCCTAAAAAGACCCTAAAAACAAGTCTGACCCTAAAAAGACCTTGAATTTATCTGGAAGGCCCTAAAAAACCCTTGAATTTGGCTAGTTAGGTTTTTGAATTATTATATTAAGTGGTTGTGAATAGACTGATGTATATAAATAAATAGATTAATTAATAAGTTGCATTGAAATGAGCAATTTAAAGATACTGGCCCTCTGGAATGCCTAACTTCAACCTCAACTTCAGGTGTCGTTACTATGAACACGTAAGTAATTAATTTGTTGATTTGATTGCCTATGCACCAATTTTTTTTGGCTAAAATTGTTCCTCTGACTAGGCCTTAAATTTGCAAATAAAACACTGAAAAACCCCTAAAAAGTCCTTAAATTTGGAGTCCAAATGTTTGTACAAACCCTGATTTTACATCATGCCTGGACTGCCTTCCTACTTAGGGTTTCATTTTAACCTTAAAATTGTTAAACAAATTTGGATACCACCAGCATACAGGAAATGATCCAAATTTGATTAAAACCAACTGCAGCTATTAAGCAGTTTAACTTTATGATCTAAATTTCATTGAAACTATTAACTAAGTGTTTTTAGTGTTTGTGTAAAACACTTCATTGAAGGGGTTTAGAAATGAACTTGTTAATAAAAGACAGATATTGTTTAATATTGCATCTGTTTATCAGGACACAATTGGTTGGAGGGCAGGCGTTCAAAATCATGTTTTGTAATGGAAGGTCCAGGACCTTTTACCTTTATTTTTGGTAGGTCCCACATAAGTTTTGAAAGTCCAATTCTCCATGTGCAATTATGTTATCATATAGGAAAAGAAGGATTATCCTGATAAAAATGGCATGTCTATCAGACTTTTGAAGTTTAAATATCAAGGGTCCCAATGTACATTTGAAAGGTCTCGGACCTTGGATCTGGGGGATTTTTGAACTCCTGCCAAGTGTTTGTAGTGTTTGTTTAATACACTTCATTGAAGGGGTTTAGAAAAACATAGACCTGTATGAACTTGTAATGAAAAACAATCAGATATTGCTATAGTGTTCATGAGGCCACAATTTTAGGCAAGCACCTGGGTTTGAAGGCCAACGCCTATAGCATTCTGATACTGTAGTCTCTTTGTAAAACTAAACGCTAAACAAAATATTTTGGTGAATATATGTGTGTCTATGTGGAAGTATCGAATACAGGTCTTGAGTGTCAAAGGCGCATAACTTTTTTTGAAAGACCGAAAAGTCTTGTTTTAAACATTGCTGCGAGAACCATAGACAAACTGCTTAAGCCATCTAAGTGTAGGAGAGTTGTTGGTTTTAAGCACATTTTTGAAGTAATATATTTGATCCCTAGAACGGTTGTCTTGAGGAGTCTGAAATAAATATTGATTCTAGTTGCCCTTTGCTAAGTACTTAGAAACCCTAGAATCGAGATTCAGTGCTATGGTGGGTTTCCGTGGCCAAGTGGTCTAAAGTCTGCCCTTATGAATCACAGTGTCTTTCATCGTCTAGGTTTGAATCCCCTCCTGTGACAGATCCGAGAGTGAGAAGCTTTGTCAGTTCTCTTGTAGAGTGTGGTTAGTTTTGTCCAAGCACTCCTGTTTTCTCCACCATCCCTGAATTGATCACCTTAATATAAGTGAAAGAATCTTGACTTGGGTGTAAAATACCATAACTTCAATCCACTTTACTCAATACCATATAGTATTTGAAAACAAACCATGAGTTTATCATTGTGTCATATATGCTTAGCAATAAGTAAATTGGTTATGTTCTTTTCAGAACCTTTTTATCTCGGTATAAAAAACATGAATTAAGTCCTCCGAAAGTCCTCTCCCATAATGTGATATTAACTCCTCTACACTCATAGCAGAATGGAATTTAAAATTATTTTACTTAATAAATACCGGTAAGCTTGTTTTCGTACATTTCAAATGCAGGATTGTATGTAGAATAAATTTAAAATTGTAACTCTGTGTAAGACCTCATCATAAATAAATATATGTGTAATTCATGATTTGTTACACGTTCAAATAAAAAAAATATCCTACATAAATAATGAATAAGCTAGTTTTTATATATATTTTAAATAAAAGTTGTTTTCATCATCTATATAATCCTTTAGTCATAAAATTTTACAAACAACATAATCTCTTTCAAACACTTTTGTAGATTGAGAAAATGCAACAAAAACAGACTATTTAACCAACCCAACCCAAACTTGTTTAATATAATACACTTTTGTATATTGAGAGAAAAAAAACCAAAAAATTTACTACCATATTCATCGAAATACACTTTCGTACATAGAGAAAAAAATAACAAAACTTGACTATATACCCAATCCAGTTTGTTTAATACACTATGGTACATTAAAAAAGATAATTTAAAAAAAATTACTATTTAGTATAGTGTGGCAAATTTGACATGGCCATTTGACCTTTAATTTGAATATTCAAATGGACATATCCATTGTGTAATCTAGGGTTACATAAAGTTGATGTATAATGATAGATTATAATAATGCTGGGTGTTTATAGTAAATAAAATATGCTGTCTGATCTAAATCGTAGAGTCTATTACTCCAATCATATATTCAAATTAAAGGTCAAATGACCAGGTCAAACTTGACACACTACATTTACACATCTACCTGCATTATGAAGTGCATATTGAGTATGAAATTCAAATCCTTGTTTAATACATTATATCGAACATTGAGAAATTAAAAAAAAAAATTGACTTGCACTTTTGTACATTGAGAAAAAATGATAAAAATTGACTATTTTCCCAATTCAACCTTGTTTAATACACCTCTGTTCATTTAGGGAAAAGACCCCAAAAATCTACTATTTTCCCAATCCAACTTTGTTAAAACACTATCATACATTGAGAAAAAAATAACAAAACTCGACTATTTACCCAACCCAGCCTTATTTCATACATGTATTAATGAAGTGAATTTTGAGTATGGCTCAGTTGAGTAGATTTGATAATGATTATTTACTGTGGTTTTCTCCTTAACACAGGATAATAAATCCTATTGTATATAATGTGATTAGAGATGAGAGCCCAGCTATTCATAAAGAAATACTATATGTTGGTATGTCAGTACAACTTCTTATAAACCCACGATAATAGTATCTCTTTATTGTAACTTTCTCCCTACTACTATGAAGTCAATAATTTGATATATTTTATGAATCATAAACGTCTTATTATCTAAATCCATATTTTTATCCACTTTGTTTAAATTCATTAAAGATCTAACGGGCAGTTGAACGGAGTTGGGATTTTGAACGGGAATTGTAAAGTTTTGAATTTTGTTTTGTGGTAAGAATATATTATTTCTGAATTTAAGAACTTCATAATTTTAGGACCTTTTTAAAGAAAATTCAGTAGATTTTATTGGGTAAATAGGAATTCCTTGTGTCTGTATGCCAGTACAACTTCTTATTAACCCACGATAATAATATAATACATGTCTCTCTTTATTGTAACTTTCTCCCTACTACTATGAACTCTATAATTTGATATATTTTATGAATCATAAAATGTCTTATTATCTAAATCTGTATTTGTATCTACTTTGTTTAAATTCATTAAAGATCTAACGGGCAGTTGAACAGAGTTGGAATTATGGAAAAATTGATGAATGGGAATTCTAGTTTTGAATTTTGTTTTCTGGTAAGAATATGATATTTATGAATTTTTGAGAACTTCATAATTTTAGTACTTTTTACAATTCAGTAGATTTTATTGGGCAGATAGAAATTCCCGTATGTCAGTATAACAGTACAATACTCTTTATAAACCCACAGTAATACTATAATATTATTGTAACTCTTGTTTTCACTCTATCTCTGTACTATCTGTATATATTTTATAAATCTTAAACATTTTATTAAGGATTTAGAATATCTAAATCACTTTGTTTAAATTCATTAAAGATGGAACAGGTGGTATAGTGTTGAACGAAGTCGGGATTATGAACAAAAAAATGAATGGAATTGTGAAGTTTGTTTTCTGGTAAGAAAATCATATTTCTAAATTTGTAAAAATTGAGATACATGTATTGTTAATTTCATATTTTAACTATTTTTTGATAATTCATTAGATGTCAGTAGGGAGTTAGAATAAGGATATAAGGGTTTGTTTATGAAAAAAATTCAGGAGTTCAAAATTCCCTGAGTCTTGAGGTCCGGGACTTTTGATATTCAAACTGTTTAAAGTCTGATGGACCTGTTATTTTACCAGGATAATCCTACTTTTTCTATATGATAACACTATAACACATGGATCTTTCAATTCTGATATTGAACTTTCAAAATTGAATGTTGGGCCTACAAAAAATTAAAGCAAAAGGTCCTGGACCTTCCATCACAAAGCATAATTTTGAACCCCTGAAATTTAGTATTTAAATAGAACTATTAAAGGTTTACTTGTTGGTATTATAAGTATTTTATTTTGTAATATCTAAATTTGTATTTTACCAAGATGGTTAAATTTGTAATAGAGTCACTGAAGGATTGGTTGATTGATTGATTGGTTGTTTGGATGAAGTGATTGATTGATTGACTGGGATTTTATTTTGAAGTATTTTAATTTGCATATTATCAAGATTATTAAATTTGTCCTATGCAGATTGATTGATTGATTGTGGGGAGTTATGTCCAAGTCAAGAATGTTTCATTTATATCAAGACATCACATGCTTTAAATGAAGTTACAGAAATTTTTACCTTTGTAGTTTGTAGTTCACTCATTGCAATATGCAAGAGTTCTTTATTGTGATTAAACAAATATTTTTTTTCCCAAAACCATTAATTGAAGAAAAACAAACAGCAGTTTTAATCTATGGCTGAACATTTTGTAAAGAAATATATTCATTTCTTGAAATGACCTTCGTTAAGATGTCAATTAGAAGTTTCATTAAATGAAACGAGTCTACAAGGAATTTAGTGATAGCTTTGTAAATTATAAAAACGCTGACAGATTTGACTCGTGATAATGATGGCTTACCTAACTGGTTATAGAAAAAAGGGTCCTTATATCAGTAAATGTTTCCTCAAAATTCCCGGGAGGATTTCTGGAGTTTTCTCGCTGAACATATATATTTTGTTAAATTAAATCCGGAGAAATTTCCTGGAGATATTCACGCTGATGGCTCATAAATCTGTCTTGTCAGTTGTTGCACAACAATAGATCTTCAGATATTGAGCAGTATTATACATATTTTTTGTCTAATTGCTTTCCCGATAAAAATATATACAAACGTCTTTCCAAGGCGTCAAGTGGCTTAATTATAATTCGGACTTGTATCTCACTCATGTCTCAAACTCGTAATTAATGGTGGTCATGGGCTCACTGTATATCTTCAGGTGATCAATTCTGACATTAGGAATAAGTCATTTAATCCGTGACACTTCAGATTGTCTTAGATGAAAAAATATGATTGATTGAATGTGCTTTTACATCCCCGTCAGGATTATTTTACTTAGACAGAGACATCACCAGCTGTAGATTACATTTTAGCATTTGCAAGGTGCAGTGTGCATGAAGGGTTCTTTACCATTCCACACCTAGCGTGACACATGGCAGCAATTTTTAAAGTCTCCTCTTAAGGCCCCTGTGACTAAATTCATTTCTGAACACCAAGTCCTTGGTGGAAGAACATTCACTACATATTTCCAAGTTTTGGTCAGACCCGGCTAGGGTTTGAACCCACCTCTACCCTACAAAGAGTCTGATTCATGTTTCATGTTTTGCATCCTTTATGAAATGTTTTCCGTTTCCAGGTTTGATTTCATGTTGGAATATTAAAGCTATTATTGAAGTGATGGTCTGCGTGGTGTGTGCCTGTGTAAATTAATTTGCCATTTTACTTGTTAAAGAGGGTTCTATTACTAATTGTTTCTGTATGAAAACCCTTGTCAGACAATGATGAGTTTCTACACACATACAAACACATGGCTCTCATAAAACACTATCAATATTCAGTTTTAGTATCAGACTTAAAGATCCTTCTTAATCCATGTATTAATAGAGTATGTTTTGTCCTTAATGTACTGGTTTTTTATGTGTATTGCTTTGAACTAGATTATCTTAGGTATGGTTTTTTTGGTGAGCTGTGGTGTTGTGGATGTATTTTGGATATACAAAGGATGGGCTTTGATGTTGTTGATGTGTCCTTGGTCTGTAGTGTTGTTATGTGTGTGTTGTGGGTAAGTATTGGATAAGCTGTGGTATTGTTGTGTCTTGAGTACATGTGTTGGGTGAGCTTTGGTGTTGCAGATGTGTCATATGGATATGTCATCAATTTGTATTGGGAGTTGTGAATGTGTATTTCACAAATTTTAGTTGGATTGTCTTTGTCAATCTTGGTTGAATTTTACACATTTGGCTCTCATGAAACCTATTAAACATTGGGTTTTAGTATGAGATTAATCTTAATTTTTGTATTAATGTCCTGAATGCAGTTTGGCCTGTCTCATCTTGGATTTATGAATAAGTTGATATAGCTGTTCCTACTATATGTTGTCAAATGAAATTTTTTATACACAAAAAAAAAATCTCATGGGTATTTGGCATGGTCAGTCTTAATCCTGATATTATTGAAGTGTGTTTTAATTTTCCTCTCTATTTAAAAACCCTAAACTCTTAGTTCACATCCCATTTTGGCAGATTATAGTTCACTTGTCAAGGGCCCATGCTTTTCTCTGGATACTCCATTTTTCGCCCACCATTCCACTTTGACATGGGTAAAATAATTTATCGTGGCATGGAAGAAATATTACAACTTATTTGAGCAATTTTGTCCTTTATGTAGCATATAAAAAAATAAATACACTGATTTGGCTTGTTGTATTACAATGTATCCGGTAGGTATGAGTTTGATCTTTTATTTAATAGTTTAAAATTGTATAAAGTTTAATTTTAATTGTTGACACTTATATCTGCAAAATTGCTTGTTAGTGGGAGAAACGATCATGTTTTATGTACAGAAAATTATGGATTTAAATTTTATTAACTTGATGTGTTTGACAGGAAGTGTTTAAACAGTCGGTAATAGCCGAAATGAAAAATGAAATGATCAGAAAGTTCTCATAGGAAGTGCTTAAATAGCCGATAAAAATTGAAATGAAAAATGATACAATCCAAAAAGTTCAAAGAGAAAAAGAGTTTTAAAAGTTCAAAGTCAGAAAAGTTTGAATTATGGAATATTGTGATTGGTATTTTGTGTGTTTTAAAGAGTCTTAATATATACAGAAAGATCAGAAAATTTCAAAGTAAGAAATGTTTGAATTATGAAATTATGTGATTAATATTTTGTGTGTTTTAAAGAGTCTTAATATACAGAAAGATCAGAAAATTTCAAAGTGAGAAATGTTTGAATTATGAAATTATGTGATTAATATTTTGTGTGTTTTAAAGAGTCTTAAAATATGGAAAGATCAAAAAGTTCAAAGTGAGAAAAATTTGAAATAAGGAATACGTGATTGTTATTTTGTGTGTTTTTAAGAGTTTAAAAACTGTGGAAGATTGGACAGTTCAAAGTGAGAACAGTAAATTGTTGAATACTTGATTAGTATTTTGTGTGTTTTAAAGAGGTTTGAAATACAGAATGATCAAAAAGTTCAAAGTGAACAAATTTGAATTATGGAATTTTGTGATTGATATTTTGGGTGTTTTAAAGAGTTTAAAAATAGCTAACAACCAGAAAGAGTGAATTGTGGAATAGCGTGATTGGTATTTTGTGTGTTTTGAAAAGTTTTAAAATATGAAAAAATTGGAAAGTTCAAAGTGCGAAGAGTTTGAATTATGGAATAATGTGATTTATATTTTGTGTATTTTGTACTTGTAGGTGGCAATAATTGCCTAAATTTATGGATTATGATATCATTTTAAAGGGTAAGTTTAAATACAAATTGCATTTTAAGATCTTAATGAAATATCTTTATAGTTCATTGGTGATATGATCAGGCCGTATATTATGAAGATGTGAAAACGGGTAGTTCATAAAAACATATTAAAAATTACAGTAGTAATTTATGGTAATGGCATATTTGAAATTTAACTCACCAATAGGAGTGGAGTAATGGTGTGCTACCTCCTAGTCAGGATTCTTTAACTTTTATGAAGTTGGTCAGTTCAAGAATTGGGGAAGAAACTGGAGCACCAGAAAAAAAAGAAGAAGAAGGAAAAAACACTGACCTTAGACAACTTTTCTCACACTTAGAGTTGAGTTGAGTAATGGTGTTTGATGTCTCAGTCAAGAATGTTTCACTTATATCGAGATGTCACCAGGCATATCGGAGATGCAGATATTTTGCCGGTGCATTACGCTGATAGCATTATACAGCAGGTTTCTTTATTGTGACACACCTACGATGACACACAGTTGTTTGTTTTGCATGAAAATTAATACCAAGTAAAAATTAATACCAAGCGGAAATTATATTATGCTTATTATGTTATAGTCCATATATCAAAAATTACGTGGATATGTCTAAATTTCCTATGCCATGAAAATAGATACGCACAAAATTAAATATGTTTACAGTAAGGTACAAAAATTTCAAGTGTTGTGACTAACCTTAATCTACCTGTAAAATTACAAGCAAACTTGTAGCCTAATAATTAAATATTACAGAGTATATTTTGAATATTTTATGAATTATTCGAGACAATCTGCCTGATTGGTCGACAAAGACGGTACCTTATTTATGTGATATCATTATTAACTAATTAGCTTAATAAGGATAATGTGGTATTTAGTTACACTCTACATAATCAATTGTTGCTTAATTATTATAATTAGGTAATTTGATAATCTTAATGTTCATGATAATCCTGTCTTGTTTGTTACAACCTTGCTGTGTGTATCAGTGACGAACCTTGGTCACCCAGAATAAGGGTTCTGGGGAGGTTAGAACCTCTTTTATTTCTGTCTATAATATTGCGGTATGCATATATGTATCACTTGTTCAGATTGCAGGAAACTACAGAATTTTATGGTTCATTTTCTGGGTGAGTATACCCTCAGACCCCTGGCTCGTTCTTGTGCTGCGACATGAAAAAAAGAAACCTCATCTTTTCAAAATTTCTGGGCCCGTTAATGTGTATGATTCCATAAGTTTCAAATCAAATCAAAAACAAAACATACTAATCCATGTCCGAATCACAATCCAGAAACAAGTAAAAACTTTGGAGCTGACAAGTTAGGTTAGACACGTGAACTTCAACCAGATAAGTGAGGCCGGGTGCTCCGAAAGGGTAAACGTGGTTGTTCCAGCTCTATCCACATACATTTCATTAAGAGTCCATTGTTCAAAATATGTCAAATTTTCAACCAGTCTTGTCGTGATAATTCCAATTGTTGGTTAATTATTATGATTAAATAATTTGATAATTTTAATGTTCATGTTAGACATGTCTTGCTTGTTATGACCCTGCTGCGTGCACTATTCCATAAGTTTGATTGGTTAGTTGAATGCTGCTTAACGTCGCATCAGAATTTTTTTTAGCTATTTGCGACGAGAACTATTTTAATTAATCTCTATGGATGAATCTATGAACAATTTTGTGTATGCATGTGAAGTGCGAGTGCGTTGTATGGTCTGCCTTGTACTAGCGTGCACTCATGGCAACTTTTAAGGTGCTAGGTCACTGAGTCAGTATGCCACAGACAAGCATACCACTCCCCCAGTCCATTATACTGATACCAGGTGAATCAGTAAAGGCCAACGGTAAGGAAAATTCACTTTCCCACATGTGGCCTGAGCGGGACTCGGAACTCACAGCGGTGAGAGACCCTGGATTTGTAGACTAGCGTCTTATCCATTAGGCCACCATAGAGTACACTCTTTTGTACATAGAAGATTTTTTTAGAAGTGTGTAAATTTTTTCCATGCTGGCTTTTGTCAGACACACTTGTAAATGTCCTGGGCTTGTTGTACACATGGAGTATTTCTCTATGTGCTAAGGTAACACTACATTATTGTTTATATCAGTGTCAGTACTGATTGTGTTATTGTTTTATTATTTATATATAATTGACATTGTTATGTGGCTGATTTGATGGATCATGACAAAATAATTTATGACTGTTTCTGATTGAGCTTTATATGTTTTCTGTAGTAGTAGATGATAGACCTACTCTCCCAGTGGTATATGCCTTCAACCCTCTTGAAATTTTTACTACATTTTCATTCAAATTAAAAATTTTGTACATTATGAAAATATTGGGCAAAATGGAGGAGGAGGGGTGGTGTTTTACTTGCAAGTTAAAATTCTTTCATTTATATTGATAGTGGTGTGCGGTTTTATCGGTATACCGGTATATCACAATACAGTCTCATAATACATACGTATCGCCATATGACAGATCCGATCCGGTAATACCGGTATTTTTGAAAAGTCAAGTAACCTATCTTTTTATAGCTTAAATGAACGCACAAACTGCCGTAGAGCCGTCCAATTTGTTTATAACTCAACTGACTGGAATTTATATAAATATTATGTCATACTATAGGTAAAGCTATCAACCAGATACGAAACAGCCGAAACAAAACTTGTTCCATAACAACGTGTTATTAACAACATGGCTGACAGCGACGAATTCAACATTGTAAAAGGCTCTTTACCTTCCTCAGTTTTAAAATAATATATTATGATACGTATCGCGATACAGCATCTGCGTATCATAATATATCGTGATACAAAAATTTTGATAATACCCATCCCTATATATTGAGGTGGTCAGTTCAGGGATGGTAGAGAAAACCAGAGTGTATGATTGTTTGTGATTGAGCTTTATACTTTATCTGTAGTAGATGAGCCTAGTGGTGGAGTTTAAGGGCCCAGTCAAGAATCTTTCACTTACCGGTATATCGAGGCGGTTAGTTCAGGGATGATGGAGGATACTAGAGTGCCTGGAGAAAAATTATTTCTTATAAGGCTAATCTGGTAGATCATGACAAAATAATTTATGACTGTTTTTGATCGAACTTTATGCCTTTTTCCTCTGTAGTAGTAAATGAGGGTAGACCTACTATCCCAGTGGTATATGACATCTATCCTTTTGAAAGTTTCACTACATATAAAATTAAATTAAGTTTAAAATGAAGTTACCATAATGAAAATATTGGATGGTACGGATGAATAGTTTTGTCGTGACTGGTGTATGAAACTCCAGAGAAGGATTAATGCTGTTTTACTCCTCAGTCAAAATTCTTTCACTTATATTGAGATAGTCAGTTCAGAGATAGTGGAAGAAACCAAAGTGACTAAAGAACTTTTGACAAAAACACTAAAAAAGTGCACCACTAAAATAAATAATAATGCTTTACATGGTCAAAAAACTTACTGAAATTTTATAACGGCCCATATGGGGCCTTGTAACCTGCCAAAGCCCTGTTTAACGTTTTTGTCACCCTTCAAAGCGTTACCAATTGGATCTTTTTAACTTCCATTCCATATTTTGTGTGACTTGCTTATGTTGTCCCCATGTTTGTTACTGTAACTAGACATCCGCCAATCGCTATGCGAGAAATTTCGTTGAAGGGTGACAATATGTACTACATACGGGCTAATAGATGTTACTATTGTCTCACCTATGGGATACAATACTTTTTAAACGACCTGGGTTCCATTCCCATCATAAGTGAAAGATATATTTTCATCAACCTAGTATTTTCTTTGCAAAAGGGAAATTTTTTCCATTGTAACTAAAGTACTGACTTTTACGTACAGCTGTTATATTCAACTCTTTGGTTTCGTTAAATTAGATATATGAGAAGGAGAAGGAAATTCTTTTACTAGGAAGCACCTAATAATTCTATAGAGTATAATGTTTTTAATATTGTCAGGTGTATTAATTATTAAGTAGTATTGTTGTATTAATAAAAAATTGTTGGTTTTCAGTCATGCATGTCTTATTACTGTATATTGGCAAACAACTTTGACCTGTCCACTTGACCTTCCATTAGGAATATTTGTACAGGATGATCCACCCTATACATGGGTAGGGTTAGGATTCACAGTTAATAAACAAGCAATGCACGGTTCCCATGATATGAACAATATAACCTGTGTACCCTATACATAAATGTACTTGTCCATATAAAATATTTATAAAAGGTCAGGTAGACAGGTCAGTGTTGTTTGACTATAACTTCAATATAGGGGGATACACATTTATCATCAATATTTTTTTTCTCGATTTACTTACCTGGTTTCAGATAGTGGGTGGATTTTTGCTGTTATTCAGTCAGTTTTCTATGTGATTCGTACAATATTGATATTTTGTTTGACGGGAAAATTGTTTGTACAAATTGACCCGCATACCTTGGTACATTCGTATTTTGAGCTCCATATGTGCCAGTTGTTTCAGATAGTGAGTGGAATTTTGCCCTTATTCACTCAGTTTTCTGTGTGATTTGTATATGATTGGCATTTTGTTTGATGGTTTCAGACTGACCAGTGTTGAGCAAGGTATAGTTAAATTTCTTTTTGATAATTTTTTAACTGTAACCAGATTAAAAAAAAAGGAAATTTAAAAAAAAAAAAAAACTAAACTAGTAGTGGGTGATAATTTAAGAGGATTATTCAATTGACTTTTCATTTATATTTATGACTCAAGATCGATTGATGTCAAAAATATTTCATTTAATTCTAGTAATAATGCCGAAATTTGACAGAACACATGTTGGTGTTGAATTGACGTATCGCCGGCCATGCCCACGATATTCCGACATAGGCCTGGTACACAAAAAGAATGAAAACACGACCTGAATTGTGCCATTTTATGACGTCACTGATACTAGTACGTCATTAGTTGCCCTGACGCTGCTTTGGTACAGTGATGGCGGCCAGTGTCGGAACATAATGGACTTGGCCGGTGATACGTCAATTGAAGTTTTACTGTACAGGTAATTTGTATCAAACTTGTTGATATCTGGTGTGTAATTTGCAAGACATATTATGGTTTATTTCATTTCTCGTCATAAAATACAAGACAAAAGGCTGGATTGTTGTACATGTGTATAAAAGTCACTTAATTCAGAATTAATATGATTGAAATTCCTGGTGAGACAAATCTGATTTTCTCTTTAATAAATCCCAGGTGAATCGTCAGTCTCCAACTTTCCTCAGCAGTCTCCCACTTTCACTCAACAAGTCTTAAGCATTTAGATCTGATGGTTTTATTGTTGTTTTTCTGCTGTTATAAAATCTGGAAAAAACACCTGAAAAAACAAACAACTAAACATCATGTGATGTAATTTTGTAGTTGTAAACTTTTATCCCTAACATTTGAAAAGAGGGGATATTAAATTTGTACTTCTGTTCTTTTGTCTGTCCATCTGTCCGTCCACCCAGACACATCTTATCTGGATTAATTCACCAAAACTATGAAGCATTATTTCACAAAGCTTGGGGCAAAGCATCAACATTAATAGGAGATGCACATGTCATCAACTCAAGTTGGTTTTCTCATTTTCCTGGGATTTAATGGCCCTTTGAACATAAAAAAATACCATTTGGCAGGGGATCCTAATTCACTGAATTTTGCTGGTTTCCCATGTTATAATAATCAGGAAGAGACACCTGAATAAACAAACAAATAAACAGCTTCTGATGTAATTTTAAAAGTTGTAAATTTCTTTTCAACAATTTTTTTGTTAAAATCTCATTTTTCATTTCTCATGATATTTATTTATATTTATTTATATGCCACCTGTGTATAAAGTGGGTTTGCATGCATAACATCTTTAAAACATATTTAAATATTTTGATTTGAAATTTTAACTGTAACTTATCCATATTTAATTCGTTTTCTCTAACAGTACCCGACATTTGATTTTACTCACTCTTTTTCGTAAAATTATAGTTCCATGGAAAGCTTGCATGCATACTATCTTTAAAACATATTTAAATACTTTGATTTGAAATTTTAACTGTAACTTATCCATATTTAATTCGTTTTCTCTAACAGTACCCGAAATTTGATTTTTCTAACTTTTTTTTCGAAAATTATAATTCCATTGAAAGCTTGCATGCATAACATCATTAAAACACCTTTATATATACTTATGGAGTGTTTAAAATAGAGTTTAACTTGTTAATTTGTTTTTATCAAGCAATACCTGAAATTTAAACTTAATTCTTTTTATATGCCCATTTCTAGAAACCGAGTATATTATGGTAGGGCCTTTTCCGTCTTTTTGTGATCTTTACCAACAGTTTGCCTGGTTACTTGGTCATTGCAAAAATGTAAACTGGAGCATTTTGCTTCGCCTAATGTTTATATTATGGTAGGGCCTTTTTTGTCTTTTTGCGATCTTTACCAACGGTTTATTTGGTTACTTGGTCATTGCAAAAATGTAAACTGGAGCATTTTGTTTTGCCTAATGTTTATACTATGGTAGGGCCTTTTTCGTCTTTTTTGCGGTCTTTACCAACTGTTTACCTGGTTAATTGGTCATTGCAAAAATGTAAACTGGAGCATTTTGCTTCGCCTAATGTTTATATTATGGTAGGGCCTTTTTTGTCTTTTTGCGATCTTTACCAACGGTTTATTTGGTTACTTGGTCATTGCAAAAATGTAAACTGGAGCATTTTGTTTTGCCTAATGTTTATACTATGGTAGGGCCTTTTTCGTCTTTTTTGCGGTCTTTACCAACTGTTTACCTGGTTAATTGGTCATTGCAAAAATGTAAACTGGAGCATTTTGCTTCGCCTAATGTTTATATTATAGTAGGGCCTTTTCCGTCTTTTTGCGATCTTTACCAACAGTTAACCTGGTTAATTGGTCATTGCAAAAATGTAAACTGGAGCATTTTGCTTCGCCTAATGTTTATATTATAGTAGGGCCTTTTCCGTCTTTTTGCGATCTTTACCAACAGTTTACTTGGTGATTGAAAAAATGTAAACTGGAGCATTTTGCTACGCCTAATGATGCTCTTGTTTCAATTTAAATCTTAAGTAAGAATATTTCATCACCAGAATGTAAATAAGTGTAAGCATATATACCTTCGTTTTTTTTGTTGTTGTTTTTTTTTTTTTTTTTTGTTGCAAGCTGTACCACCTGAAGTTGAAATTTGAGTTGTACCTGGGCTTTTTATTTTTGAAACTCTAAACTTTTAAAATTTTAAGTGATGAATTCACTACTAGGAAGAGGTGTTGAATTTACATGCAAAACAAATTACTGATCCTTGTTTTTGAAAGAGTGATACCTGAGGTTAAATTGTATATATATATTACTTTTTTTGAAATTTTATACTTCCTTGATTGAAGATACAGGTAAAAATTTAATATATACCTGTAATTAAGACTTCAACATTATTCTTCTCTCACTTCATTGGGATGTAAGTTAAAAATCCCAGAGTGATCTTTCGCAAGACCCTTGTTAGCTTGACTATGCTAAGTAAAGGAAAGATTTTTACACACATTCCCACATTGGTGTACTGTCTAGATTTGACTCCCAATCTGACGAGAGATGCTATTTGTAAAAAGTTTGTCATTTGTTAAAAGTCAGCAGTGGCTTTCTTCGAGTACAGGTACCAGTTTCCTACAAATCCCACTCATGGCATATACAGGTGTGAGAAAGATTTTCAGTTTGCTTGTCTAAGATCAGTGGTTTTCTCAGGACACTCAGGTTTCCTCCCCATTCCTAAACTAACCACCTTGATGTAAGTAAATGAATCTTGACTGGATCATAAAACAGCGTTACTCTATGCTTATCTTTCGGATGCGACTTAAAACTGAACCCCTGTCGCGGTGAATTAATATCGCCAACATTTTTACTTGCTTGACCGTTATTTTTACTTGTCGCAGGCATTCTGACTACTTTTATAATGTAAGGCCTTCCCAAAATGATATAATAGCATGCATTAATTTATATTTAATTTAGAACATCTTAAACTCAATGACATGTACCAAAATAATAATATGGAACATTTCCATTTTCAGTACTGAGGGGAGTAAAGGTTTATTTGATTTTAATTTATTTGTTAGCTTTTTAATAGGATAAAATTCATTTACAAATGTCAATACTATTTTTGTAATTTTTAATACTACTTTCTTTTATAGGTAGCAATTAATCAGGATTTGTAATAAAAAATTAACAAAATATCTGAAAATATTAAATGTTAGAACTATCCTTACTTTAGTTTTATTGGTATATTAACTCGGAATTTAAATAAGAATTATTCAAAATATCTGAAAATATATATTATTACATGTAAGAATTTGAATAAAATTTATTTAAAATGTCTGAATATATAACATGTTATTGAATGTTAAAATTTTCCTAACTTTGGTTTATTAGTATGACCCAGAATTTTAATAAAAAAAATTTAAAATGATATCTGAAAATATTACATGTTAGAATTTTAATAAACTTTTTTTTAAAATGTTTGAAAATATGGCAAGTAGCTATATTATTGACACAGAATTTTAATAAGAATTATTGAAATCACTGAAAAATATAACATGTTAGAATTTTAATAAATCTTATTTAAAATGTTTAATTTTATTGCCGGCTATTATACTGATTGTCGCATTGCCATTCAAAAAAATATTTAACTTTTTATTACATTGTTTGTTAGGATTCAGAAACCCTAGTTTAGTATTTATCATGGGGAGCACTTGTCTACCTGTACCTGTTGATTACAGGTGTGTACAGGTATATCAATCTTATAATGTAATAATAAAACATGTGATTTCTGTATACAAAAAACCTCATGAATCTTTAAACACCGTGTACTAGTATCGGTGAGTTTACTTAAATGCATTCTACTGTAGTAGAGAGATGTTTGTACGAGTTACATTTTACGATTTACGTGGTTGTGGTGGCGTGGGATTATTATAAGAGTTACCTGGCATAAAAAATGTCATAACTGACGCACTCTCAATTTTTAAACGACATGCTGGCTGACCTGGCGTAAAAAAGTTGTTTTTAGGTATCAGAGATTTATGACATGAATTTTAATATTATATATTAGATGTGCAGAACAAGTCGTTGTGCATTACATACAAAAAGTTAAACGGGAGAGTTATCACATTTTTATTGAAGAATTTTTACTTCTTTAAGAATTTGCATAACTGATAATAATGGATTTTTAAATTGCTGTGCAGGCGTAGGAAAAGTTATTTTTTCTAAATTTGAAGTTATGACACGAATTTTAATCTTGGCTATCGGAGTGTATAGACAGTAGGCATAACAATTCATACATGGAAGATTGATATTTTATTAAAGGATTTTACTTTAAGAAATTTACATATAGGGTTGTGTAATATTGGTGATGTTTGGAATATATATGGAAATTTGAGTGGAGATAGCAAACTTATTATAGGATAAAAGTTTTAAGATTTATTTTTAGGATTTATATATTGGTACACATATTTAGTTCAGAGTTTGACTGATATCACAGAGGATGTGACAATTTATGAGATATATACCGCTAAGATTTAATACACAACTGTTTGAAATAAGAAGAAATAGCTTAATTTATTTATTTTTTCAAACATAGGTGCAATATTTATTAAGTGGCTAGGAGATACTGGAATTTGGATTTAAAGCAGGCACCAGGTAAGAGAACTTTAGTTTTCTGATATTTTTTATAACATGGGGTTATAACAGTTTGGAGATGGGGTTATGAATTATTTTAAATTTGAATTTTTTTAAGGTGATGTCACAACTTTGCTTGCAAAAAATATGAATTATGGGTTGGCAATATAATGGGGGGAAAAAAAATAGTAGATTACAACTTCATTGCAACTCGACTAAAAATGGGGGATTGGCACCTCTAATTCATTGTGATAAACATATCACAGGCCGCATATCACAATAAGATCTATGATGTTGTCTTGCTATAAATGTATTGCACTCTTCTGCAACTTCATTTATAATGGGGATGTCTCAATATCAGTTAAACTGGCAGAATCTTGGCTGGGTGACATAATCTGGAGTAAAATGTATAAAACTCTATTCAATCCCATTTTTAGCACTTTTAACAGTTGTTATAAATCAAATAGTATTAGTTTGAGTCAGATTTTTTTTCTTCAAATTTTTTGACACAAAATAAATTGATTTTGAAATTTGGATTGACAGAGCAATTCATTAGCACATCAGTTATTTAAGAAGGAGTCTGGATATTATCAATTAACCAACCATATTATGCGAAAAATATTTGAATATCAGTGTTAAAAACGGTTCTGATATCCAATTACGGATGGTAAAATCTAGGCAATTATTCCGATGGGAGATGTTACATAATCGCTAGGTAAAAGGAAAGGTCGGAATATGTCATCTAGACTCATCCCTCTTAAAATCTTAAAAAACAGTAGTTTAGGAATAAGATCGTAATTTTAGGGTTTCAATCTTCGTCAAAATAGGGGACCCGATTAGGAGGCAGAGTGGTCCAAAGTCATTGCTTACATACCACATAACCTCACACCACCCAGGGTTGAATCCCATCCGGGCAGATCCTGGTGTGAGAATGTTTGTCATTTCAGTTTCTGAGGGACGTTGGTTTTCTCTGGACACTCCAATTTCCTCCACCATCCCTGAACTGAGCAAATTGATATTATAAGTGAAATAATCTTGACTACTGCATACAACTCCATCAATTCCCTCTTCTTTTAAATGCATGGTGATCAATTATATATTTTTTTGCATCTATTCGAGATCTGGCTCATTAAGTAAAGAAGTTTTTCTTCACTGTGAATCAGCAGTAAATGTTAAAAGTATCTGCATGTTTATTTCAAGTACTGGTGCATTATTAGTTTTATTAGATTTGATAACGTCAATGATTTTTAGGTTTGCTTTCCTTTGTATTTATCAATAAATAAATAAATAAATAAATAAATAAATAAATAAAATAGTTGCGCTGTATCCAAAATATTTTTTCAAGAAAATCATTCACACTGTTGTTAGAAAAACAAACATCTCTTCTCTCTCTCTCTCTCTCTCTCTCTCTCATAGGTTGATTGTTAATATGCCATCTCTCTCCTCTTGGTGAACTGTTTGTAATGATTCTCTCTCTCTCTCTTAAATAGGTTGATTGTTGATATGCCATGAGCTGTTGTAAAGATTAGTGCTCTCTCTCTCTCTCTCTCTCTCTCTCTCTCTCTCTCTCTCTCTCAGTGTGACTTCTAAAAATGCTAGTATTTTGTATATGTGCAGATTCTGATCTAGTCTATGATTTATGTATTATATTTTCATTATTAAAATCAAGATATCTTGGTAGTCTTGATTGTGTTTGATTTAAATTTTTCACAAAGTATTAGGAGTTGACATTAAGTGTATATATTACCTGGCTAAAGTATTTGATCTGTTGTGATAGGTGTTGTATGTTATCAGTTTGATACCAGCTCAAGTGTAATATATTTACTTATTTATTGTCTATAACTTGTCACAGAATAAACAAATGATG